>PVIH01000488.1:131191-255237 GCA_004025045.1 Sigmodon hispidus
CCCCCCCCCCCCCCCCCCCCCCCCGCACCTCTCTTTCTGACAGGATCTTACTAAGTAGCCTTGGCTGGCCTGGATATGAAGATCAGACAGGCCTCGAACTCACGGAGACCCACTTTGTTCTCCTCCCAAGTGCTCAGGTTAAGGGTGTTTCCCAGCACACTTTCCGGCCTCACTTTTGGGTGGATGACAGTTCACAGGTCACTTCCTAAGTGAAAAAATAATTGCCAGTGCTGGCCATTCTTTATTGTAGATATTGTTCCACCTTTCTCTACCTGCGACATTGCCAGAACTATTTACTCCTGTAGCCTACAAAGCCTACATTAGTTATCATCTTGTTCTTATAATATATGGAGCAGAGGTCTAACCCGTCATCTCATCCAGGCCACATATGATCCTGGATTATCTAATTCCTCAGCTCTGCTGGCCTCATCTCTGCTTTGAAAGCATGCAAAGCCTTTTCTTTTCTTGGGTTTGCATCCTCGATGGCTCTTTACCCGGACACCTTTAGAGATTTGCTCTCCTATAGCTCCCACGCCAAGAACCAGGATCTATAAGGCCACACACCATGCAACCTTTCTGTGAAAATTCCGAATTCTTCAGTTAAAAAAAAATTATGTGCAGACTAAATAAATGCACCACAAGCTGGCAATATCCTCCCTTTTCTCTTTTATTAGTTTTTATAGTATATAAATTCTGATCATTGTATTGATTTCCACAAGTCACAAACTATACAGCACTTTATACAAGTGATCATGCAAGAGCGCTGAGGATGAGAATAAAGGTCAAGGTGTTATCTGTTTTGGTAATATATAAGCAGTTCTTTAGAGATTTCCTTTTTATTTTAAACTTTATTATTATTATTTTATGTGAATTGGTCTTTTGTCTCCATGTATAACTGTGTAAGGGTGTCAGATCTTGGAATTACAGACAGTTGTTAGCTGCCATGTGGATGCTGGGAATTGAACTCAGGACCTCTGGAAGAGCAGTCAGTGCTCTTAGCTGCTGAGCCATCTCTCCAGCCCCTAGAGATTTACTTTTATTATTTTAAATTGTTTGTATGTGTGGGCAGGTATGGGTGCCTTTAGAGGCTGGAGGCATCAGATGCCCCTGAAGCTGGAGTACAGGTGTTTGTGAGCTGTTCAATCTGTGTACTGAGACCCAAACTCAGGTCCTTTGGAAGAACAACATGCTCTGAACCACCGGGCTGTCTCTATCTCTCCAAACTTTTATAGTCTTTAATATCATACTGTATTTGTTGTTTCAACAAAACACAAAATACAATTTGCCTCAATCATGTGTGTGTGTGTGTTGTTGTACCCATAAGGAAGGAGTCTCCCCCGCCAAAGACCACCACAGATGCATGAGGGTTTTATTGTTATGAATAGGTTCCAAAAGAACCCAGGTCAGTAGCTGGAGGCCATCAACCTCTAGAACCGAGGGGAAGCAGATGTGCACCCTGTCCTAAGGTACCAAAGCTTCTCTGAAACAAAGCTTTGTAAGGATAAATCCATGCCTTCACGTTTGTGTGTGTGTGTGTGTGTGTGTGTGTGTGTGTGTGTGTGTGTGTGTGTGTCTACATAGCACACAAGAAAGGGAAGGATGCTCTTTTTACCATTCCCTCGAAAAAGGGTCCCTCCACTGAACCTGAAGCTGGGCTTAGGCCAGCAAGACCAGGTATCTCCCCAACACACAAGTACTGGGGTCAAGGCCAACATTTTGAATTCTGGGGATTCGAACTGAGATCCTTCTGCTTGTACAACAGGTGTCCTTAATCCGCAGAGACATCGTCCCAGCCTGAATCTTCATTTAAAAATAGCATTTTTAAAATTAATTAATCTTCTTAGAAAATTGTATTAGGTCATCTAAAACGTTATAAACTTTTCTCAGCGTTTAAAAATCTCCCAGTGATGGAGGAAAAACTTCAAAAGAGTGGATGTCTTCCCCAGGAGGAAAATGAGCTAGGGGAAAACAAAGACTACAAGATGCCAAGTGTGGGTGTTGGTCAAACCTGGCAAAGGAACAGTGGACAGTGGGAAACAGGATGAGGATGTGCCACACTCAAATTGGCCATTTTGTCACAGGACAGGGCAAGCTTTCAGCTTGTCCTTTGTTCCCTTTGTCAAAGTGTCCCCTCTTTCTACAAAGGTGGAGATAAGTCTGCATTATGAGTCTCACTTTTGATGCGTTTCCTTTATTTATCTCTTTGTTATTTACCAGGACAGAAGTCCAGATGCAAATTCTGGGCTTTTCTTTTAGGTAGGGCTGTGGCTTAGAACCCCGGGAGCCATTGTGGTGGCAGTCAGTGCAACTGAGAAAAATAGGAGATCCCATTGGGGAGAGGACAAAAGCCCAGGAAGAAGCAATCAGAGATGCATACTGTGCAATGCAGAGGAAGAAGAGCATCTGAGGATTCATCAGTATGTGTGCTGCTTCAAGCCCCTGCTGAGAAAGTCTGTTTTAAGGGTTCTCTACTAAGGAAATACATAAAAATAGCCAAGCATGTAGATGGTCATTTAAACCCTATATAAGAAAGATCTGGGACTGGAGAGATGGCTCAGTGGTTAAGAGCACCGTCTGCTCTTCCAGAGGACCCGGGTTCGATTCCCAGCACCCACATGGCAGCTAACAACTGTCTGTAGTTCCAGTTCCAGGCAAACACCAAGGCAAATAAGTAAATAAATAAAGTTTAAAAAAAAAAAAAAAGCAAAAAAAAGAAAAAAAAGAAAGATCTGAAACCATGCTGAATAACAAAGAACTGGAAAGTAATTAGTGTTTTCAAACGTTGGAATTTTATTTAGCCATCTCAGAAAAAAAAGCAAATTAATATATACCTTGTCAATTCAATTATGTAAAAAAAGCACACAGTTGGAAAAGGTTGAACAGAAATATGACAGTAGTATAAGTACTTAATTTACATAATTTTATTTTTTTGTATGGCAGGTTCTCATATAACTCAGGTTGGCCTCAAACTCCTTTTTATTTCTGTTTATGTAAAACAACTTCTGCCCTAATCAAATAATTTTTTTTTTATTTTATTTTTTTTTTCTGGAGCCCAGGAGCGCAGGACCTTGTACTTGCTAGTACTGAGCTAAATCTCCAGCCCCAAATCAAAATCAAAATAATTTTTATGTTTATCAGGATAATAGAGCTTTAAATTTTATTATTTTAGATTTATCTGTGTGAATGTTTTGCCTGCATGTATGTACATCATACACATATAAGGGCAATAGATTCCCTACAACTGAAGTGACAGGTGTTTGTGAGCCGCTGTGTGGAGGCTGTGGCCTTTCCAAGAGCTCTTAACTGCTTAGCCATCATCTCAGCCCCAAACACACTTCCATTAGGAACCGAAGACTAGCCCTCAGTATTTGGTTGATGTTTGATCTCAAACAAAAGCACAGTCTACAGCTGCTGCTGTTTTTTTCCCAGCACACTTAAATCTACCTTTGCTGCTCCACGCCTCAACTGCAAGGCATGTTTTGAGCCCAGGGGACAGACACTACTGTTGAAAGTGCAGACCAGTGGCAGGAGGGACCCCCAGCACTTTTGGAGATGCTCCATGGCAGCAGTGGAGCAGAACCAGCCCAAGTCTGAAGATAAGTTGTGTGCAGCAGAGGGCAGAGCCAGAGAAGAGCACTTTGGAGGAGTCCAGATCTCGAGTGAATCCTAGACATTGGATGTTGAGTTATTTACACTGTTGGAGTTTGGTTTTGCTTGGTTCAGACTGTGACTGTGCCCTGGTTCTTCCATCTTGAAGTGAGAAAGCATTTAACTTCAGTTTTATTTATTTGTGCAGGAGCCCACAGTTGTAGGACTGAACTTTTAAAGAGACTGGATATTTTAAAGAGACCAAAGTTTTTGGTTTTTATTTTAATTATTTTTATGTGCATTGGGATTTTGTCTGCATGTGTGTCTCTGGGAGGGTTTTGGAATCTTTGGAACTGGAGTTACAGACAGTTGTGAGCTGCCATGTGGTTGCTGGGAATAAAACCTGGGTCCCCTAGAAAAGGAGCCAGTGCTCTTAACCACTGAACCATCTCTCTAGCCTAAAACTAAAATTTTAATATGTTTGAATTTGTAAGGACTGTGGGACTTCTAAAAAAGTACAAATATTTTCTTATTTGGCCAAACATTGATTTGACAGGATTTACTTGGCAATAACTAGAACTTTCAAAGTCTATTTATTTATTTATTGACTTAAGACAGAGTTTTAATCTGGGTTATTGGGATGCTCCCTGCAAGTGTCAAAACTGTGTGTAATTAGGCAAAATGCTTAAGGTGTGAGCAAGCAGTTTAACTAAACTGCTGAAGAAATTACCAAATACAATCAGTTGTAGCACGAATTCAGATTGTATGAAAAGAAGACTCAGAGCCAAATATCGAGGAAAGGCTGAAATATCAGCGAGAGGAAGCACCACAGTCAATTTTCACCCAGCTGTCTTGCAACTTCCTCAGCCTTGCTCCTGGTCACTTCTGCCTCTGCTAGGTTCCTAAGAGGCCTTACATAATCCTTCTTTCAGCTGTATCCCATCCAGGTTAGGATTAAAAATGTGAACTACACAGCTAGCTTTGAACTCACAGAAACAGAGGAAGTTCTGTCTCTGGAGTTATGGGACTATGAGTGTAGGTCACCACTCCAGGCTTTCCCTGTGCTGGGATTAAAGGTGTGTGCTATTGAATCCTAGCTGTTTGTCTTTGTACTCAAGGATCAATAAATTTCTGAGCTTTCTGCCTAGGTTTTGACTGTGTGTATAATCTCTTGAATATTTCAGGTTTTATTAAATATGTAACACATCACCACAATCAGTGACTGATTATAATACATATTACTGCTAAGCCTTTGAGACAAGAATTTG
The DNA here is from genome assembly GCA_004025045.1 of Sigmodon hispidus. Taxonomy (NCBI): domain Eukaryota; kingdom Metazoa; phylum Chordata; class Mammalia; order Rodentia; family Cricetidae; genus Sigmodon; species Sigmodon hispidus. The sequence goes on from PVIH01000488.1 coordinate 136,048, forward strand.
CATCTGAAATTCATATCTAGAGGGCTCAAAAATCATCATATGAGATACTTACATTTGGATGTAGTATGAATTTTGGTTTCACACCATTTATTCAAACTTGAATTGGACTCAGGACATATCAAGTTCCATGAATTTTTCATTGAGATCTTTTTACATAGTGCTGAAATACACACAAGGAAGAAAAGAAAGCTTGGTTCTATCTATTCTGAGGATCTCCCCCTTCTCACTAACCTCACTTCACACCAAGCAATGTAGTCTGTCTCTAACCCTGCCTTCTGCACATACTGCCAATCTGCTTTTATTTATACTCTCACACACAAGCTCTACATCCCTATAGCTTCTTTAAATGTCTCCTGGACATGGATCAAAACCTTGAATTTAAACCCACACAGAGCAAATTCTCACATATGGTGTTTTTTTTTTTTAATTTTTTATTTTTCTTGGTGATCCTATTAAGACTCAGATGGACAAGTGGATTTTTAACTTATTCTGTTTTATGTATACAGTTGTTTCCTTTGGTAATTCCAGGACTTGGAAGGCTCAGTAGTTAGTATACATGGCTGACTAACATTCATTCCAGCAACAGCTTCAGAGCTGGGCTGGAGAGATGGCTGAGGAACGCAAATGTGAGGCCTGAGTTTGGATTCTAGAATCTACATAAAAGCCAAAATGGCAGCTTCTGTGTGTAACTCCACAGCAGGATGGGAGTGAAGGCAGTGGGTGGACACAGGCAGATCCCTAGAGCTCACTAGCCAAGCAGCCCAGCCAAACTGATGAGCTCTAGGCTCAGTGAGAGACCCTGCTTCAAAACCCATGGTGGAGAGTAAGACATCTGACTATGTGCTCTGGCCTACATAAACATGGATATGTTCTCCTGCACATATATCACACTCAGCACACACCTACACACACAGTTACAGAGAAAAAACACTAGAAAAAGGATAGATCAATGAAGTTGGGAGAAAGCCAACATAGGCTTCATGATGTCCTTTGTCTGACGTCATATAGTGATTCCCCCTTCCTCTAGCTTTTTCTCAATAAGCTATAGATCTGTGAACACCACTGACCACAGCTCATTTTAGTTTTAAGAACCAACACTTTTGCATAGTGCTGCTCTCATGCATTTTCACTATGCAATAAGTGATAGCAACTAAATAACTAATAATCAGGACCTCAATAATAAAACCAGTTGCATACTATAAGTGGAGATTGATGTGTCTGTGAAACAACTTGGCAAGCTGGTATGGAGTAGGTAATTTCTTTCTCTCTCTCTCTCTCTCTATATATATATATATATATATATGACAATCATTAATAATATGACTCCAGGGGGATTGTTTTCTGGGGCCTGGCTGAGGGTCAAAGGTGGCTCTCTTGGAGACATGCCACAGGAAATAACCAGCTGTTTTCACTCTTCTGCACAAAGGTCTGTACAGCCTCCCTTGTCACTTACTACCAATTCCTGGTTTACCACGAGGACTAATTATACAGCTAATGAAGTCTGGGCATGAAGAAGGAAGTCTTCAGACCACTTGCCCTCTAGCATCTCTGACAAGCTCAACATGTTCCAGCCTCCAATTTCTCCGAGTCTTCTTCACAGACAGGCTGCCTACAGGAAGTAGTTTGTGCTATTTGGAAGAGAACCCCAAAGATGGGTAGAGCTCAGCTGTAAAAACTGCAGGTTTATCAGTTTTGTAAAATTTAATTCCTGCATCTTTTACCTGCAAATCTGCTTTGCTGCCTAGATTTTCCATTTTCTCTATCTTTGCCACTACCTTTGCCTCAACCTAAAATCCTTGAGTTGACATCTTCTCTCCCTTCTTAACTAAAATCACTAACGCAATAGATGTTTCCTCCTACAAACTTCCTGAAGCCATGTTTCTTCCAGTCTGACCTAATCTCTCCTTCTTGCTTCTCTCTTCCCTCCAAGGAGTGCAGCAGAGCTGGTATTCCCAGTCTTTCCACAATACTGACCTTCTCCTCTTACATTCTGAAGCGTTAGAACCACTCAAATCATTTTTTATTATGTTCCCATGTAGCTACCCCCTCCCTCCCTCCCTTCCTGTGCTGGTTAGTTTTATGTCAACATGACACAATCTGAAGTCATCTGAGAGAGGCATTAAAAAAATGCCTCTAAGAGATCTGGCTGTCGGCAACTCTGTAGGTCATTGTCATGGTTAGTACTGATGTGGGAGGGTCTACCTCTTTGTGGATGGGGACATCCCTGGGCTGGTGGTCCTTCCTTATATAAGAAAGCAGGCCCAGCATGGCATGAGAAACAAAGCACAAAGCAGCATCCTCCATAACCTCTGCATCAGCTCCTGCCTCTGGGTTCTGTCCTGTTTGAGTGCTTATCAGTATCCTTCAATGATGAACAGTGATGTGGAAGCCTAAACCAATTAAACCCTTTCCTCCCCAAGTTGCTATGGTCATAGCTAAAGTAATCCTAACTAAGACACTTTTTTCTACTTACAATATTGAATACTAGTCCCAGAGTCTTAGGAATGCTGGGTGACTACTCCATCCCTGGGCTACATTCTCACAAGAGTCTACCAGTATTCATTTTCTTAGAAAAATCATTAATTTATTTTTCAAATTGAAAAAAAGATGTCCTGTGGGAAACTCAGTTTCTGAAATTCTGAGTCATGCAACAAATAAAAGCTGCTTCCTATGTCTCCTTTTGTTTTATGACATTTGGAGTCTTCTACCTGTCTGTTTCCTTTCCCAGTTGTCTTATGACATCATTCATGGTCTTCCCTGTTTCCTTTCCCAGTTGCTTTCTTCAGGTTCTTCTTCATTAAATATAACTGTCAAATTTCATTCCTATAAAGACAACTCAGTGAAAAACTTCGGAAAAAAGTTCTCTTGTAGGTAGTTGTATTTCCTGGGTCCCCTCTGAGATAGGAGGTAGCTACAGAAAGTGTTTACATGTAACATCTACCTAAATATTTAAAGATACATGACCCATAAAAATAATAAAACCCTGCAATGAGATACCACAACTATTAAGAAAAGTTCTTCACCACACGTCTGGAACTACAGTGAGGCAAGGATTATATAAAGACTGTTAAAACAATGATGTGGATTTCACTGGACAGTTTTGCCTCTCACATGTATGCAATTGGAGATTTTTGTCCCTGGGTATTTTTTTTTAAACTTTATTTTATTTATTTATTTGCCTTGGTGTTTGCCTGGAACTGGAACTACAGACAGTTGTTAGCTGCCATGTGGGTGCTGGGAATTGAACCCGGGTCCTCTGGAAGAGCAGATGGTGCTCTTAACCGCTGAGCCATCTCTCCAGCCCCTGTCCCTGGGTATTTGTAACTAAAACAAAAAATTAAAATATATTAGTATCAGGGAAACGTTCTAATATAAGCATTGGGAATGTAAAGTGTTATTTCCTATTGATCACTCTACTTACATGTAGAAACTATTGCATGAGAGGCAGCACTATCTAATGGAAAGACAGGAACAGGGCTGGATACTGCATATACTACAAGCCCGAATGTCCTCTAGAGAGCTCGCCTGCCTGCCACTTGGTTTTGTGGCTGAAATAAAATTTGTCTTGCAATTAATGACTTGACTTCATCAGACAAACATCAAAGAAGTGTACACTGTAGCAGAGCTGTAGATATGGACCACAGTGTGGGTGAAGTCCTTGTAAGAGCAGCAGCTGCTTTATATGACCTCTCTAAAACGTAATGATGGAGACATGTTTTCAGGAAAACATTTTACAAAAGATGATTTCTTTCAAAGATGCTCATGTTTCTCAGTCTAGATAGAGAGTTCAGCATGTAGAGGACTGAGTTCAGTTCCTAGCACCCACATCAGACACTTCTCAAATTCTTCCAACTCCAGCTCCAGGGAATCTGATGCTCTCTTCAGGACCCTGCTGGCCTTGCATGTACACACACATGTACATAACCCCCACCACACACACACACACACACACACACACACACACACACACACACACACACCAAACTCTTTATTTTAAAGGCTGATTCTCACTTATAGTCTTATAAAAATCTATTTTTATAAAACCAGTCTTTTAAAATTACTTGGTTAAAGGATCAGTGAGGAAAGAGCTTATGCAGTCATTAAGATATGAGTTTGGGTCTCTGAAACTCATATTAAAGATAGACTGCAGTAGCATATGTCTATAATCTGAGAACTCCTATAGCAAGATGAGAGGTGAAGGAGAATCTTCCAGAAGTCCTGGGACAGCTAGCTTGGCATACACAGCCAGGAACACGAGGCCCTATATCAAACAAAGTAAACAAAAGGCAAGGACCAACATTTCAGGTTGCTCTTTGACCCCTATACATGCATATGCATTCACACAAAAACACCAGCACATATACACATGGATTTTACAAGTTATTTGATATAACAAAATAAAGCATAAACATAACTTTCCAGAAACCTCTCCTACATATTATGTGTAAATAACATATACTACTTTCAGGTACAGAAGCTTTGGGAAGTGTCTTTTTTTATGGAAATAAATTTGATAAGTAGTTTTTTAAAAGTTCATTTTCCATGGAAGATAAATCATTATTCACAAAAAATACTGTATTAATCTTGGCAAACACAGTTAATGTGACAATAGCCCCAAAAAAGCCTCACTAAGAACTTGATTTAGGTTTCTTTTTGGGGTGCTAGAGATTGAGATAGGCCCTCATGCAATACTGAGTGTGCACTTTACCCACAGCCCAATTAGAATAACTCAAAAGGAACAGAGACTCTAGCAAGGTGCACCTGGATAATAGTATTAGTTTCATTTTTAAAGGACAAATGTCTAGCTAGGGCTGAAGGCCTGAGGTCCTTGAAAAGAGGCCTAAGCAATATGTGACTTCTGGTATTTTCAGTTTAGTGATAGTTTGAGAGAAAAATGCTAATTTTCCTTCCTGGGTGATTCTGTTAAATTTGCTGCAAGGCTTCACAGAAAAAACAATTATTCATAAAATCCCAAGTCCTTAATTTTCTTTCTATGGGTATTTTTTTCCCAATAGTGATTATCAGCCAGAAAGTCAGATCAACTTTTGTTTCCGTCTTTTTGTGTGTACTTCATTTCTGTATTGCTGTGTGGCACTGGGCAATAACTGTTCTCCACCCTACACTACTACCTGTAAAAGTGTCTGTAGACAACTTATTATTATAAAATATCACCCATTTATTTTGTGTGTGTGAGCACAAGTGAGCACTTTCCAAGACAAGTGTGTAGAGGCCAGTAGACAGTTCTCAGGAGTCAGTTTTTACCTTCCACTTAGAGATCTGGACAGGGATCCCAGGTCCCTCTCAGGGCTTCAAATGTCTCACTTGGCTAAGCCATGACACCATCATTCATGTGGGCAATTTTATAGCAATGATCTTCAAACTTCTTCTATGCCGCTCCATGATAGGAAGGGTGGAAGCCTACTCAATGAGGCTACCTCTTCATTGAAGGATCAGTGATTCACAGTTTCTTTTTATATTAAAAAGTCTTCACAGTGATCATAAAATTAAGAAGAGCCATCTGAAACTGTGAAACAAAGCCTTTCTTTCTCATTTTTCAGTCTCTGCTTATTAAGCACTGCACAAACTCCAGCTATGGTCTCAGGATAAAAACATCTTCTCATGAAGTTCTTGGTTAAAACAAAACACATATCTCTACTTAAAAGAAAGAAGGGAATTGTACTGCAGACACACCTAAGGCTCGGGAATCACTGAGGAAGAGAAGGCAAAAAGATTGCCAGTGTTGGAGGACCAAGAGTCTGCTGTGAGATCATGTCTCCTAGGAATGTCAGAAGATACACCCAGATAGTCTCACCATGACTGCCTAAAACAGGCAGACTAGAACACCAAAAGACATGCAAAGTGGGCAGGGGAAAGTCCACGGGGCCTCAACCAACACAACTCCAGGCAACTAAACAAAGCTAGAGGGAGAAAGAGGCTTCTGCAGGAGCACAGCAATTGCTTCTCTAATATCAAGTCCTGAAAACACACACAGGAGAAACATTCTGCAGACTGACAAGTTTGCATTTATGTATTTGGAAATATGTGTGTATGCATTATGTACACACTGTATATAACAATGATAACAAGGGCCATGGATTTGGAAGAGAGCCGGGGGTTATATAGGTCTGAAGAAAGGAAGGGAAAGGGGAAGATGTAATTATAATAACCAACAATAAAGGAAATGATCGCAACAAGAAAGATGTGGAAGTGGGGAGAATGGGAGGTGAGGAGTGGATCTGGGGGGGCTGGGGAGGAAGAAGATGAATATGATCAAAATACATTGTATGGACACATGAAGTTTTCAAAGAATTCATAAAAATATTACATAAAGAAAAGATGGAGTCCATATGCCCATGGTGTTCAATACAATCCCCCCCTGTGCATATGGTGGCATATGCACTGAACCCCAGCACTTGGGGAGGAGCAGATCTCTATGAGTTCCAGGCCAACAAAAACAATCAAACAAAATCCCTAAATACATTTCCTCTCCACATGCTTGTATTTCCACTTGATGAGATCTAAAGCAAATCACAAGTATCACAAATTAACAACCTCAAAGTGGTATCCCCGTCTTAACAAATGATGGCTAGTGTCTCAGACATTCTTCCTCAGGCTGCCAGAGATGAGAGCAGCAATCCTCCCACATCTGACCCTCAGAGATTCTAGACAACCATTGGCTACACAGATGACTCAAAAAACATCTCCAAAAGATAGCTTACTATGATAAAAGGACTATCTACAATGAGATGTTCTGTTATCTTTTTTAAAATGCCATGTATAGATCTACCTACTACAAAGCTGGACAACATATCAACTATATCAATAATTTTATTTTAGACAAAATTTAAAAGTTCCACAGACAAAAAAAATCAGATCATAATTTCAATTTGAATACACAGCATAAACCTTTCTCTAAATTTCAAACCTTTCCCCTGCTTTTAGGAAACATAATTGCATAATTCAAACTCCTTCAATACTGTGACCTAGTTCCCCCTCTTGATGTTATAAATGGCTCATGTAACTATGGTAACCATCTAGGGAAAATGAATGTTTTTCTGGTCAGCATTATGCAAAGTATAACATATGCGTTATTTTTCTCTCTGTGTGATAACTAAGGGGACAAAATGTTTGTTTTTTTCGTTAGTTATGGGAATAGTATGCTGAATTTCTTACCAACAATTGTTCAAATGATTTCTTCCTCCTTAATTTAAATGTTTTAGGATAACTTTTTGCTACTAATAGTTATCCTAAATGCTGAACACCACAGCTATAAAAGCTCAAACTAGATAAATTGCATATAATGTACTTGATATAGAATCTGATGTTTCCTTAACTTTGTCTTATTGTTCTAGCTAAAGTGTTTTCTTAAAAGAAAAAAAAATCCTGCTAAAATAAACTTGCATCTCCAGAGTACACTTGGATACTTGGTAAGAGGTGTCATCAACTCATGAAGACTTTTATATATATTCTTTTTAATTAACTAGTGTGTATTAGCTGTATTTATAAAGCAATTAACTTAAAACTGAGTTCAGTAGAGATATAGCCCATTAATTAGCAAGTTTATTGGTTGCCTTTTGTACTGATAAATTAATTTGAAGTTTTGGGCTTTTCAAGAGAATTCAAAATGCTTCACAGGACCATCCAGAACAAATTACACTCTAAAATTAATGTAAATTTCTAAACTTTAAAGGATTCATTTGCAGTAGGTACAATTACACTTCTATAGTGAGCTGCCAATTGGTGAACTTTATGATGTTTTGGAGACAAGGTCTCATTGTGTAGCTCTGGCTGCCTTGGAACTTATGTAGACTAGGGCTGGCATTGGACTCTCAGATTTTTGTCTCTGCCTCCAGAGTGCTTAGATTAAAGTAGTAGGCCACTGCACCTATGAAGATTTCATTTTCAGAAATTTCTTCCCATAATTTTTACAGTGCTTTCAATCATCCAAATATCAGAAAAACACTGCTGCTTCATTAAGTTCAAGAGAGAATTAATTGCTCTTACTGGTTTAGGAAAGACCTCATTAACCAAATGGCATGTTTGAGACTTGTTTGGATTCTATTAAACCAAATGTGAAAAGATTAAATGAGACAGTAGACAAACATTAAAAATTTAAATTATAAAAAATGTTAGGATAATGGCAATATATGTCTAAAATCTTGTTATCTCTAATCTATTCATAGATAAAGTATTTAAAGTTTTTACACATATGATTTTTTTACACACAGGTGTTTTGCTTGCTTCTATGTATGTTCACCATGTGAGTGTCTGGTACCACAGAAGTCAGAAGACTCTGAATTCTCCTGGAGTTATATAAAAGGCTGTGAGCTACCAGCTGGGTGGTGGGAAACATATCACAAGGTATAATATCAAAATATCCATAATAAATCTCTTCCGACATATTATTTACACAAGACTTTACTGAAGGGAATTTGAGCAAGAAAAATATCAGTAGGAATGCTGTGAGACTATGCTCTTCTACACTGTAAATATTTGTCATTGTAAATATTGGTTTGACAAAATGCTGATTGGTCAAGTAGCTAGACAGGAAGTAGAGGCAGGGCAACCAGACTAGGAGAATTCTGGGAAGCTGAAGAGCGGAGGGCAGATGACAGCGAGATGCAGAGAAATGTAATATGAGATTTTTGCTTGGCTTAATTTTATGGTTTAGACTTGTTTATTTAGATTAGTAATTTTAAAATTTTAATAAAACATATAGATGTTTATATTAATTGTATTTTATTTGGTTTATGTTTTAGGCATATTGTTAGTTTTTTGTTTTAATTTAACTTATTTTTATTGTTTTGTTTTGTTATGTGGCTTGTGGCTTATTTATTTTGTGAATGCTGGTCTGAGAAAAAGTACCAAGCCCATGTGGCTAGGCATGAATAAGAATCCTGGGTTAGTTTAAGAGTAAGAGTTAGCAAATAATAAGCCTGAGCCATAGGCCAAACAGTCTGTAATTAATTTAAGCCTTTGGGTGATTATTTGGTACTGATTATTGTAGGTCCAGACACTGGTGCTAGGCTGGGACAGAGAAACTTCTGACTGCAGTAGGGGTAGAGCAAGGACCCTAAGCTGCTAAGTAACATAAATACTCCTCTTTGATGAACATTTTAAGAAGCGGTATCATCTGAAGATATCTTTTTTTGGGGGGGGGGCTGGCTGTTCAGTGGCTTCACAGAGGGCTTGCACTTAAAAAAATTTTTTAAATTATTTTATGTGCATAAGTATTTATATGCATGTATGTGTGTGTGCAACCATGTATACCTGTTGTCCACAGAGGCCAGGGAAGGGAGTCAGATTCTGTAAAACTGGATTAGGGGTGACTGTGAACTACCTTGTGGATACTGGGAATTGAATCCAGGTCCTCTACAAGGGCAGGAAGTGCTCTTAACCACCTAGCTAAGATAGCCCCTCACATAAGATTTTAATAATCCACCAAGGGTAAAAAGAACAAGAGTTACAGAGTAAACAAAACAATGGCAATGTTGACTGTAGGTGAATTCTATATATACTTTTGTGTTTGTAAGTTTCCATCATAAAAAATTATGCTGGATATGATAGCACATGCTTGCACTTCTAGCACTTGGAGACAGATACAGAAAGACTCCCTCAAGTCTGAGTCCAACCTGGTCTATGACATATTTCAATGAGGATATCATGATGAAGCCCTTTACTTTGTATGCTAACCTAAAAAAATATAATTAAAAAGCAAAACACAAAAAGCTAAAAAAAAAAATTGGGGCTGGAGAGATAGCTCAAAGGATGCTGTTCTTTCAGAGGATCTGGAGTTGGTCCCCAGCACTCACATGGCAGCTCACAACTGCTTGAAATTCTAGTTCCAAGGGATCTGATATCCTTTTCAGGTCTCCTTGAGCACCAGACATGCACGTGGTACACATTTATGCAGGGAAGACACTTATAAAATAAATCTTTAAAAAGGAAAAAAAATTAAAAATTAAACAGAAGAAAAGATTTTCTAATTTAATTGGCTCGATTCAAGCAGAAACTGATTTTTTTCCCTCAGAACTTCTTGTTAGTGTGCTCTTAATTAGTTGAGATTGTTTCTCTCATATCATGCAATATTAACTAAGAACATAAAAGTTTTACTTTAAAGGAAATAATCTTGGGGACATTTCCCACTAGGGAACTAATGAATGGTATATAAAACATGTAGTCCAGCGACAAAGCCAATCGAACACTAATTTGGGGACATCAGCTACTTATCATTTTCAAGGTCAGGTTAAGAGCAGAACAAAATACCAAAGAACAAATATCCCCTATCCACAATTAAATATCATCAATTTTCTAGATTGTAGAATGGGAATTTTTAAATTCTGCATGTGGGAGGGCTAGGAAACTCAATCTGAAGAGCCATCTGAGTGGCTACTTAGAAGAAAAGGACAATGATGAATAACTAGGGTCCAGAGTTGGGTTTAGGAAGTAATCACCCACTTACTACCTCCACGTAAATACTTTCCCTACACAGGCTGCTTTCAGAAAAAAGTCAGGATTAGATTAACCAGTATAAATAAAATAGCAAAAGAAAAAAATGCCTATCTGCAGCGATTCAGACAAATTATATTTGAAGTTCGTATACCAGTGCCAGTGGAAAGACATTATCTAGAATTTTTTTTCCTCTTTCAGTTTGTCAGAATTGTGAGAGGTATCAATTCTCTTTCCAAATCCTTTCTTGCTTCCCAACTTTTTTTGTTGTAGTTGTTGCTGTTGGGAATTCTGCACTCACAGACTCTCCTCAGTTTCCACAACTGCATAAAACCCATAGGTCCACAGTCCTAACTCCAAACACTGCTTCTTGCATTAATTTGATCTTTCAGCGGGGATTAGCTGAATCAAATCTGTGAGCAAACAAAAAATGAAGTTCTGGTTAAAAACAAAACAAAAAAGCCAAGTCACCTTTGACTCTTGATTATTTTAAGAAAGACTTGGTTGGCTCTTGAATATGAAAGATTTAAAAAATGGCAGGAAGAAAATTTGCCCCAAGTTTTCAGAAATTCAATTATGCTCTGCCTGCGTTGACTTAATATTCGAAAGGTCAAAATCCTAGTGTTAAAAGAACATGCGAAGAGTTTTCAGTCCTTTACAATATCGCCCTTGTCCTCGGGACACGATATTCCATGTTGTGTGTTACAAAATTAAAAATATTCTCTAGATCAGATCCGGATTTCCCTTGGCATGCTAATCGGAAGTGTTCTCAACAGGTCATGCAACAGGTGCAGGCTGCAAAGGCAAACTTATCACTCAGGCCTGCCTGTCTTTCTCTCTCTCTCTCTCTCCTCTCTCTCTTTCTCTGTCTCTCTCTCTCCATTCAAACAAGCTGTTCCCAATAGGGTTTACATAAGCGCTCCATCAAAATTCGGCGAGTTCTCCTTCTACTCACACCCATTTCTTAAGGAAACGAAACTCAATCGTTTATATACATTCCGGAAGTCTATCCATAATTACAACTAGCTCCGCCTGGCATTTCACTGACAGTACTCAGAGAGTAAGCCGGGAAACCGCTCACACAGCAAGCACCGCACTCGATGGCTGCTTCGATTTTTAATACCATCTGCACTGCTCCCCTACTCGTTAGTGGTAAAACCGAGTGGAAATACAGTGCTGCGCGCACGATCCTGTGTGTGTGTGTGTGTGTACGCGCGCGTGGGCTTCTCGATCGGCCACCGAGCCAAGTCCTGGCTGCCGTTTGATGCTTCACTGAAAACAGTTTCCTTACTGTGGTTTTGGGGAGAACAAATCTTGCAAGCTTCTCCCTAAACCAACTGCAAAGGCGCTCGGAGGGGAGCAGCCCCTGCAAGCCTCCCCGGCGCTGGGGAAGGGGACCGCACGCGAGGCGGGGACCAGGCGTTTAAAAACCCAGGGCAGAGGGCGCACCGCCTACCTCCGCGGTTAGCCCCGGTGTGCCGGGAGGCCGCCAGCGGCGGGAGGTGACCGGCCAAGGCGGCCGGGGCGCTCGGCGGGAAGTCGGCGCGCATGCCCGGAGCCACGCCCGCTGCACCCTGGGTCGCCTTAGTTCTCGCAGGCCTCACTCGGCCAGCAGCGCCCGGGGGGGCCGCTCGCTGTCTCGGAGGCTCGCGAGGGAGCTCTGGATCCGCCAGATGGAGGCAAGGTCGGTAACCCGGGGCCGAGCGAGCCGGGCCAGCGCTGCCTATCCCTGCAGGGTACGGAAACGCGAACCCGGTCGCCCGGCTTCCCAGGGGCAACCGTCAGACTTTGGGCGAAGGGGTAGGTTGAGCCCATGCGGCCCCTTTAAGACGGGGCGGGGCGAGGCCTGCCGTTTGGCCCCGCTCCCTCCCCTCCCCCCCGCCCCAGGCGAGAGTTGACAGACCAATCGCCCGGGTGGCGCAGGGAAGGCGGGAGAATGCGAACCCTTCGCTGGGGCGATAGGGGCGGGGCCCAGGCCTTATTAGGAGTGAGTCCTGCGCAGGCGCAGACGCGGCCGCTGGAGAAGGGGCGGGGGCAAGTCCACTGAGACTCCGCCAGGCACCGAGGCTCATAGAGACGGGAGAGGGCAGCGAGGGACTTGTCACGGGGACCTGGGTGACCCGGCAGCCCCGCTAGTGTCTGGGGACTCCCAGCGGGACAGCCAGTGTCACCGCTCGGGAGTCCAGCGCCATCGGCCGCGGGGAACCCCGCTGCTCTCTCCCAGCGAGGGAGGGGGCCGGCCGGAGGGAGCCCCGGTCTCGCCCCGCCCCTGGGCTTGTTACCGCGGGGGCGGGGAGTGAGGGTTTCTTCTGGGGGGAGTGGAGATCGGGGGAGTCGGCGGTGCCCTGTCGAGCGGCGGCCGTGTGTCGGCGGCGCCGGACTGCCGAGCGGAGAAGCGGCGGTCGTGGCTGTTGCATGTGTGGCTGCTGGATGCGGAGGCGGCGGCGGCGGCGGCGGCGAGGAGCAGCAGCGGCGGCAGGATGTTAGGGCAGCAGCAGCAGCAGCAGCAGCTGTACTCGTCGGCCGCGCTCCTGACCGGAGAGCGGAGCCGGCTGCTCACCTGCTACGTGCAGGACTACCTGGAGTGTGTGGAGTCGCTGCCCCACGACATGCAGAGGAACGTGTCGGTGCTGCGGGAGCTGGACAACAAATATCAAGGTACTTTCTCTCGGGTGACAGTGTCGGTGAAGTGCAGCGAGCGATCTGCTGGGTGGAACCGGGAGGGAGGTACTGCAGACTGGACTCACGGCCCTCCCTGTCCCGGCTGCGGCTAAGCAGGACTTCGGAGGGCCGCCTGCCAGTCCTCGCTGCAACCCAGACGGCTGGCTGCAGCTGCCGCGGCCCGGAATCAGCCATTTTAAGCGAGCATTTGTTCCGGTGCCCGCACGCTGTCCTGCCCGGGGTTGGAGAGTGTGCAGTCGGGCGCGGGCTGGGCTGGGTGCTGGGCCTGCTTGTCCCTGCCCGCTGGGCCCCTTCCCTCTGCGAGCGAGCAGATGCATTGGATCGTGCGGGGGGAGGGGGCGAGAGGACAGCGAAGGTGGACTTGGGAGACGAGGCCCCCCTCCGGCTCCCGGCGTGGCGCGGGACTGGGACGGTCTGTGCTGCTTCTCTCTAGCCCCGGGGAAAGTTCCGGGCCGCCCGGTGCCCCAGCGCTTCCTTAGCTCCTGCCAAATGCTTAAAGGGGGAGGGGTCCCCCGCCCGCAGGGCCGGGCGGAGAGGGTGTGTGTGTGTGTCTGTGTGTGTGTGTGTGTGTGTGTGTGTATATGAGTGTGAGTGTGAGTGTGTATGTGTGGCGGGGAGGGCCCGGTCTGGGGGCGGGGCCTGCAGGTGTGACGTCGTATGGGCGGGGCGCGCGCTCCCGCGATCCTCGGCCACGGCGGGTTGCTTGGAGAAGCCTGGGTGGACTGGTGTGACTGCTGGGCGGGGCGCTCGGTGGGGCTGGGCGGAGTCAGGGCTGGGGTGGAGATGTTTCAAATCTTCCCTACCCAGTGAATCGAGGCGCGGGCACTGCTGTGGGACTGGAGCTTGACCCTGGCTCCGCTTAGGTTCCGGGCTGTGTGTCACTTCCGGACCTCTGGAGGAAGTGAGTTCGTTGGCCGGGCAACCACCTGGCGTCCCTGAAGCCTTGGGTTCCTCCTCCACCAAGTTTAAACGAGGAGAAAAGCTTTTTTGTTGTTGTTGTATGTCGTCAGAGAAACTAGGACAGGGGAATCATCTTTAGAGACTGTCGTACCTTTCTCCTGCTAGGACAGGAGAAGTTTAAATGAGGATATGTTCCTCATTTAGTAACACCGAGTCAGGAAACGGCGTAGACCTAACAGTGGACTGTAAAAACGACTTGTAGACATTGTTTTTCTAGACATGTCACCAATCCTGTAACTTTATTCTGTGCTCCGCCTCATGGTGACATTGTTTTAGCATCTTAGAATACTTCGATGTCTCAACCTACAATTTTGTTTTCTGAGTCGCTAGTAAGACTAATTTCTATTGAGAGAAGACAGTACTGTTTCTACAGTATGCCAGTATCTTCATCAGGTTCAAAACATGAGGTAAAACAAAATCACTTTTATAGATAAAATTTTTTAATAGATAAAATTTACTGTGCTAAAGTTAGTTGTGGAGAACATTTTATTTCAAAGCTGTCTACTTCCAGAACACAGCTGTTTTCAAATTGTGTGACTCCTCTCATTCCCAAGGTATTGAATTCAGGACTCACATGATAGGTAGAGGATTTACTACCGCCCTAGAGCCCACTCCTGTTCCCACCTTTTTAGGAAAATGAGCATCATTCTGTGTTGTTTTTTTCCCATGGGGGACATACATGAATGGTAACCTAATAATGGGACAGGTGCTTAAGAATTCTGTGCTTAACAATTATTAGTTCAGCAATGTTCATAGCAGCATTATTCATAATAGCGTGAACCTGGAAACAACCTAGATGCCCCTCAACTGAAGAATGGATTAATAAACTGTGGTACATCTACACAATGGAGTACTACTCAGCAGTAAGAAAAAATGATATCCTAAAATTTGCAGGCAAATGGATGGATTTGGAGAATATCCTCCTGAGCGAAGTATCACAGGCCCAGAAAGATAGGCACGGGATGTACTCACTCATAAGTGGACTTTAGACAAAAAGCAAAGAATACCCAAGCTGCAAACACTACCCCTGAACAGCTTGGGATCAGAAGGAACTTAAGAGAGACAGCCAAGGATTCCCCTAGGAAGAGAAAATCTTTTTAGTAAATTGGGATCATAATGGGTTACAACCAAAGAAGGTGTGGGAACAAATCATGAGAGAAGGAGATGGTTGAGTGAGCGGAGCAACAAAGAGGGAGAAAAAAAAAAGATGGATATTTTAATAGAAGAAGTCTGTGTGGGGTTGGAAAGAGACTGGGTACTAGAGAAACCTCCAAGAACTCACAGGATGTCCCTGGCTAGGTCTCCAGCCAATAGTGGAGGGAGTGCCTAGACAGGACTTCCCCTATGATTAAATGAATAACCACCCTAAGTGTGTGTCATCACAGAATCTACATCCAACAATGAATGGAGGTAGAGGCAGAGATCCATGGCTGAGGACTGGGCTGAGCTCCTGGTCCAGCTGAGAGTCGGGGAGGAGAGTCTATTTGAGCAAGGGGATAGGGATTATGAGAAAAATTTCCACAGTGATGTCTGGCTGGAGCTCTGAGGAGCTCACTGAATCAAGAACAGCCACCTGGGAACCATTGGGAAAAGGAGCTAGGCCCTCCAAGGGTCTATTGATTGGCATGGGCAGTATGTAGAGCCTCCAGGGGTGCGATCAAACTGTGTTCCAGTGCATGGCCTGGCTCCTCCCTCCAGAGGAACACCTAACCCAGTCTTGATATTGAGATGAGGAAATCGGATTTGCCTGGAGTGGATATGTCATACTGAGCTGACCCACCTTGGGACTTCTTGCCCTTTTTGAGGAGGGAATGGGGGGATGGAGAGGGAGGAGGCTGAAGGCTGACTGGGAGGGATTGGGAGGAGAGAAGGGAGGGGGAGCAGGAAGATACATGGATTAAAAAAAACTTTATTTTATAAGTAAATTTAAAAAAGAATTCTGTTGTTCTTATGTTCTTAAATTTTTAGTTCTTATGTTAACACTGTATTGTATTCTTTAAAGGCACAAAAAATGAGATTATTTTAGGTTAGTGACATAATTTTTTTCCAGGAAAGTCTGTGATACCAGTTATCTATAATTGTCATTAATTGCTTAGGTAATATCAGTAGTGTACCTTACAGTACTGAAAGATCTATACAAACTATCAGCTCCACTGTGATTGTGACTAATTGCAAGATTAATATTAAAAAAAGTGGTCTAGCGTCTGCTCTATGCCCATAGTTGCTTAGCTCAACATAATGTTTTTTGTTAGAAGCTTTATATATTTTTGTATTTTTGGTCAGATTTTATTCTCAGTGGTTAAGTATTTTCTAATATGATGGTCAGTGCTTAATGAGGAAGCCAGTGAAATTGCTTTCTCACCTATTGGAATCTTTCTGGAATTACTGAACAGTCCATTAAGTAGAGGAATAAAGAAAAAAATCAAAGTAAATATTCATTGCAAGATATGGATATTAAAAAGCCTTTATGGTATCCTCAACATTTCATTCATAATTTCCTAGGGAAATAGAAACCTTTGAGCTAAAACGTAGTATGTAATTGTAAATGTCTTTCTTATACTGTATGAGAAATGCTGTAAGATCAGATGTATAGATTTGGCAGCTCAAAGTCTGAGGTTCTTGATTTTTTTTCTTTATCTCATATAGACATATAGAAGTTATGGCATTCTTATGGGATTTTATCTTACTGTATAGGTAAGGTGTCTTTAAAATAGAAACTTTTATTTTATTACAGTGTCAATGTGCAAGTATGACCTAAGAAACAGCTAATTCCCGATCATGAGATATAGTATATCTGAAATGAAGTTTACAGGGTAGATTTTAATTTTGTTTAGAATGTGATATGCACAGGCCAGTAAGATAGCTGTTGGTAAGGGTGCTGACAGCCACGCCGGCTGGTGACCGGAGTTCAGTCCCTGGAAATCATCACACAGTGGAAGGAGAACATTGACGGTCACAAATTGTCCTTTGACCTTGATGAGTGCTGGGGCATGCAGGAGTGCTTACACACACACACACACACACACACACACACACACACAGCTGAAAAGAGTTTAAAACTATAGCGTACAGATGTGCATACTCCCGGGGCCTTCAGCTGTAGTGGCAAAACTGTCATTTGAGAATTGGTACCTGCAATTTCCAGGGAGGTAGGACTCCATAAATGTGCTAAATTATTTGCTTTTGTTACCTGATTTCAGACAGCCACTGTATATATTTTACTTATTTAACATTTCTCTTTATAGTAGTAATTGGAATATAATTACTACTATATAATGTAATAAGTGGTGTGGGATGTAATAGCACTTGTAGTACTGAAAATTAGAATTAATGTTTATTTTTTACCCCCAGTAAGACAGACTTTTTTTTTGATGTAAGGATTGTGCCTTATAAGAGTGAGAAATAGATTTGAATAAAACTAAACTTAGGTTTTTGGTGACTGGTAAAATTGTACATTCTGGTGACTCAGCCATTGCTTGATTTAAGAGTGTCCAACTTTTTATACAATTGCATTAGCATAGACTCAATTGCTGAGTTAGATACAAAGGTAGAACGATCCAGTGCTGACTACACTGTAATTTTGGAGTAGCTTGCTCAGTGGATGCCAAGAACAGCAGATCTACTCTGGAAATAGTTTTGATTTCCAGAATTTCCTCTGTGATGCTAAAATAAAAGAGCCATTAAAACTAAGACGACAGGAAGCTAAGAGATACTAATGTCTGCCTTTTAAAAGAGTCCAAGGGAAGGATGTGAAAATTCAGGTAATGTGTCTCTCTGGAGTCTCGTAACAAATCACTGATTGAGCTGTAAGTCTGTAAGCACACAGGTGGGTGGTAATGTGTGGTGGTGTTCCAGAACCACCTCAAGTTTATGGCTGGAGTTCAGCATGTAAATTTTGTATATAGAGTTGTTTTGATGTTCAGATAAAGAATAGGCAATAAGGAATTCAGCAGGTTCTAAATTAGTATGTAATAGTCTTACTTACAGGACACTTTTGATTATTAATTTCCTACATATTTCTGTGTGTGCGTGAGTGCATGTGTTCTGTGCAGCTCAGAGACTGATGTCCTGTATCTTCCCTTATTGCCCTCTACCTTATTTTTTGAGATTGGGTCTCTCACTTAAGCTTGCTGGTTCAGCTAGACTGTCTCTGAGCAGCAAACCCCAGGGAACCTGCCTGTATCCCAAAGCTACACCTGCCTTGTATGTGGGTGCTAGGAAAATTAGGTCCTCATGATGATGTGGCAAGCATTTTGCAGGCTAGTCATTTCCCTATCCCCTACACCTTTTAAAATACAGATAAATAACATTACATGTTATGTTCTTGTTAGATTACTAGTAATTCCTTACCTCTGTCTTAGGTTTCTGTGATAAAACACCATCACCAAAAGCAACTTGGAGAGGAAAGGGTTTATTGAGCTTACGTTATAGCCCATGTCTGGGCAAAGTTAGGACAGGAACTCAAGGCAGGAACCTGAGGCAGGAATAGACATAAACATGCTGTTTGCTGGCTTGCTCCTCATGGCTCATTAAGCCTGCTCTCTTATGCAGCTCAGAACTACTTACCCAGGGTCAAAACTGTCCACAGTGAGCTGGGCTCTTTATATCAGTCATGATGTAAAGAAAATGCCCACAGGCTGATCTTACTGAGGCATTTCTCAATCGAGACATCCTCTTCCTCAGTAACTCAAGCTTCTGTCCAGTTAGCAAATTAACCAGGACAACCTTTACAAGTTTTTATAATTACTTTTATTTATTTTGTGTGTGAGAGCACATGAATGCATATCTGGAGGTCAGAAAACAATTTTCAGGAGTCAGTTTTATTCTCCTACAATGTCGGTTTCAAAGATCAAATTGAGGTTATTGGGGCTGCAGAGGTGGCTCAGTAGTTAAGAGCACTGGCTGTTCTTCCAGAGGACCCAGGTTCAATTCTCAGGCCCACATGACAGCTCATACAACAGCCTCATATAGACATACACACAGGCAAAACATCAACATACACACACACATACACAAATAAATACATAAATAAATAGATAAATAAATAACCAGCCAATCCACCCAAATTGCAGTTGTCGGGTTCCTTTGCCTGTTGAGCCATTGCCCCTACATACACTTTCATATTAGATAGGGTAGAATTTGTTTAAGAGTCATGTTTTTAATGTATACATACTATCAAATGTGGTTTCTTGCTTTAACTCTCTCTTGAAAATTGTGTTACTAATTGCCATAATATTCTCCTTTTCTTCCTTTTTTTTTAGAAACTTTAAAGGAAATCGATGATGTCTATGAAAAATATAAGAAAGAAGATGATTCAAGCCAGAAAAAACGCCTACAGCAACATCTGCAGAGAGCGTTAATCAATAGCCAGGAATTGGGAGATGAAAAAATTCAGATCGTCACACAAATGCTTGAATTGGTGGAAAATCGGGCTAGACAAATGGAGCTACACTCACAGTGTTTCCAAGACCCTGCAGAAAGTGAGCGAGCCTCGGACAAAGCAAGGGTGGATTCTAGTCAACCTGAGAGGTCTTCTAGAAGACCTCGAAGACAGCGAACCAGCGAGAGCCGTGATTTATGTCACATGACTAATGGGATTGAAGACTGTGATGATCAGCCACCGAAAGAAAAGAAGTCCAAGTCTGCCAAGAAAAAGAAACGCTCCAAGGCCAAGCAGGAAAGAGAAGCCTCACCTGTTGAGTTTGCTATAGATCCCAATGAACCTACTTACTGCTTATGTAACCAAGTGTCTTACGGGGAAATGATAGGCTGTGACAATGAACAGTGCCCCATTGAATGGTTTCACTTTTCATGTGTTTCCCTCACCTATAAACCAAAAGGGAAATGGTATTGCCCAAAGTGCAGGGGAGACAATGAGAAAACAATGGACAAAAGTACTGAAAAGACAAAAAAGGAGAGAAGAACTAGGTAGTGAAGGCCATCTGTATTTTAAGAGAGTTGCTTTTTTTTTTTTATATAATTGGTTTACTTTCAGAAAATGTTTTAGGGTAAATGCATAAGACTATGCAATAATTTTTAATCATTAGTATTAATGGTGTATTAAAAGTTCTTGTACTTTGTCTGTGACCTTAATTTTCTGCACTGAATTACCAAATATTTTAAGCCAGGTGGTCTTGAGAGCATCTGGTTCGAAAAGCGGGGAATAGGAGAGAGTGGTGTGAATGAACTTGGAGCAGCTTCCCAAACCACGCCTATTTCATTTGTACCTCAAACTCCCATGCTGTCTTTGGGGTAAACACAAAAGTTTTGCTAACATTTTAGTTCTGTATGCTTTAAAAAGTTATGTATTGTTGGATTTCTGTGTGTCAAATTATCTTGGTAATTTCAAATATGAATACTATCCTGTTTAGAGATTCATATGGTCCCATGTATTCGTACACTTGTTACATCTCTAGACTTCCAAAAATTCCAGGAACTAGAGAGAAGAGGTATCTGCAGTTCCATGGGGAATAATGCACTCTTATTGGAGTATTTGCTGCTCTGTTCCCTTGGTAGCTTTTGATACCTGTCAGTTGTAACATCTGTAAATGTCGCTGCTCTTTCAGACCAGATGCACTTCATCTAGTGCCTAATAAGGAAGGGACTTGGTTTGTTTTGATTGGGACAGGTAAGGCTAGTTAGAATACCAAAAACACTGCCATTGGCTCGGATTGGCAAAACTTGGAATATTTAGCATCATGATTCAAGGTTGAAGAACTTAAAGATGTTTCTTGCTATTTTCCATGTGGCCCACTGCTGGGATGCATAACCACAGACCTGTCTGTCAGTGGGAAAAGAGCACAGATGAGTCTTAAATATTACCTTTTCTGTCAAACAGTTATTTTAAATAGTTTCACTGGGGGCTGGAGTTTATTTCTATCCCAGTGAGTAATATTATACATTATTTTAAATAATAGTATATTTACCTTAACCTCTGGTATTGGTGCTGTTTGATGTTTTCCTGTTTGTTGAACTAATTTCATCATAAAAATACAATTAATAATGTATTTGTAAATTGAACTTTCTGGGATTTTGATATTTTAAGGGCAAGCATCTTGATGGATATATGTCCATGCATCGGAACAGTTTTTGATTGTGGGGACAGTGGATGGACTAGTCTTACTAGTCTTTAAACTTATGTGTAGCATACTTCTTATTCATCATCTCTTTCTAACCTGATGATCTGATTCTTTTTGATTAACATGTGGAAAATTCTGCTTGTTTGGAAAAAAAAAAAAAATGTTTTTTTTGTCTCTTCAAGCTCCCTGTGTGACTTGTAGGCTTGTCATTTCACCTGAACTGAGCAGCAGGTCACTCACCTGTAAGTGACTGGCTTAAATGTCTTCAAGGTTCTTTTGAAATCTTAGCGTTGTACTGTGGTGAAAGAATTTAATAATGAAATGGCTTGCTTTTCTCTTTCATCACTATCCTCCGCCCTGAGGTGTGAAGACAGTTTAAGGCTAGACGTAGGTAAATGAACATTATCTTATTTCCATCCTGAGGGTGTGCTGCTTGGGGACTATTGCCAATTGATTATCTGACTTCTTAAGCAAGAAATACTGAGCAGGGTGATGAAGAACTTACTTTTAACTTGTTGAGTTGTAAAGAAGCCCATTTCCTTCTTGAGAATATAGTTGTTTAACTGACACCATTTGTGTAATCAGTATGAGCAGTTCTCCAAGTCTGTGAGGTATGTCTATAGAGAACTCACCACTCCTTAGGTATATTTGCCCCAGTTTATGGGAGAAAGAAAAAAAGACAAACTCACAACAGTTTAATAGAGGCATCCAAATAAGCACTGAACTTTGACAGGTCGATGTCCCTGGAATGTCTTGTCTTTCAGGGATACTGTTTGAAACATCGTGTTTTATGAATTTTGTTTTCTATACCATGTGGGGAATAGAAGTCATAAATTTGTATAGCATTATGATTGGTTTTTTTTGTTAAATAATTATCTCTTTTGCTATCTCACATCACTGTTACCAGGTCATACTGTGTGACAGAGATTCTCAAACTGACCTCACATTGGAATTAGCAGAGTAAGTTTGAAGGCATTGGTACCTGGGCCCCAACTGCAGCAATTGTGATACATACCTTTGGAATGTGATCCCTATTCTAACATAGAGAAAAATTTTGAGACCACTGCCCCATCTTGACATTTTCAGCCTGTTGGAAATTTGGGAGATTGTCAATATTCAGGTTTCTATAGCTGCAAAGCTAGTACCACCTCTCTGTACCAGAGGCTGCTTTACCCTGTTATGATGGATGGGCAAAGAAAAACTCTCTGGAGAGTGGACCACACATTCTAGGGAAGGGTCAGAAACCTGATCTAGAGCATCAGGTAATTGCTTCAGTGATTAAATAAAAATGAAGCCCAATAAACATAGGGAAGGGGGGGTATCAAATGCAGTGAGCTAGGAAGGGCCTCTAAGGTCATTAGACCTCAAGACAGAAGTGAAGATGTGAAGAGGCCTCTCCAGGGCGGTGGTAGGATAAGTTTGAGGAAAGAGCTAGGAAATGAAGGCCTTGGAAATCCTAGTTGGCGCTTTGGGAAGGCAATGAAAGACTTTGAGCCACAGTCTGGCTATTGTGCAGAGTCTGTAGGCCCCTTATGGCAGTGGGGTTAGAAAACGCAGAAATTTGCTTTTCAAATGGCAGTTTAGATTTGTGTATTTAGCTATAGAAAGGCTGTCTAGTGGTGTATCTATTTTTTTTTTAAATATTTTTGTGTGTGTGTGAATTGTTGTTTTGCCTGCATGTATAACTGTGTAAGGGTGTCAGATCTTGGGATTACAGACAGTTGTTAACTGCCATGTGGATGCTGGGAATCGAACTCAGGTCCTCCAGAAGAACAGTCAGTGCTCTCAACCGCTGAGCACTGTGTGTGTCTCTATCTTAAAAGTTTTTTAAGATTATTTTTATGTGTATGGATATTTTGCTCTTCTGTGTGTATATGTAACAAGTGTGTGCAATACTCAAAGAAGCTACAAGAGAACATCTAATCCCCAGAGCTTTAGACTATTAGCTACCTACCTAATGGGAGCTGGGAACTGAACACAGGTCTTCTGGAAGGGCAAAAGCATTTTTAATCACGGAAGCATCTCTCCAGCCCCTAGATCTTTGTTGTAAAAGGCCAGCTAGTGAGATTTTGGCCTAGGGACTGGAAAGCAAAGTGGTGTCAGTGACTTTTAGATCTTCAGTCTGAAGCTGGGATAGCTACCAAGTGACTCTGGAAAAGGGAGGACTTGGGACTTGGTTTTGAAATGCCTCACAAATTTTTAGGGCAACCCAGAGTCCTGTGTGTGAAAGGTTTGGGAGACAGGAAAGCATTTGGAGAGGTAGTATGATTGAGCTAGTGTTTCTCAAGTATCTAATCCATCGTCTTTTGTTACAATGCTGTCGGATTCAGGGGCCTGAGAGTCCGCATGCCCAGCAGGGCTTGCTGTTGCTGTTTAGGGATCCACAATTTGAATAGCAACCAAGTTGTTTCAGAAGAGGAAGGAGTTGGCCAGGAGATATTCAAAAAATTGAAATAGGAAGCAATTAGGGGTGCTTTCTCAGAGTCCCCAAAGGGGATGAAAAGTGGTTCACTATACATTCTAAATGAAAGTGTTCTGAGAAGGGCTCAGCAGCTCACTCGGGTGCTGTTCATGAGGTGAGCATAGAGTACCATCAGATGGCTTGGTTTGATTAGGTGCAGGTTTGGGGGATGAAGGAACCAAAGTTGAACAGAAGAGAAGTGAAGTAGTGACAGGAATTCAAGCTTTGCTACAAAAGGTTTCAAAATGCTATTCACCCGATTCAAATATTTATTATGTACTTGTTTGCAAGACAGTGTTAGGTGGTGGGGGGTAACTTTTGAGACATAGATTCTGGAATGCAGAGGGGGAAAAGCAGATAGGTGGCTACAGTTGGTATGGAAACATGATTGTACTTCATATTCCTAGTGACAAGCAGAAGAGAGAGGATGTTTGATATCAGTAGGACTTAGATGCATGTGTGAAATGCCACTTGGGGAACTAGGAACAAGAATGGTCCAGGAAAGTCAGTCTGAGCTGTGGTTATGCCAAGGGTTTGAGTCCTATCTTCAGACGAACCCACTGCAAATTGCCTGGGTGTATGCATGAAAAGAAAAAGTGAAAATACAAAATAAATAACTTAAGCACTCATATCTCTACGTCAGAAAAGTTGCACTTCCCCAGCCCTTATTGTATGCCCCCTAGTAATGTCCTCTGCAGCAGCATCGGGCCTCATTGCCCTGCTGGATGGAGAGACACAGCCTTTCCCTTCTGGGAGGGAACCAGGTGGGCTCCGCTGCACTTCCTGAGTGAGCGCTTTTGCTTTGATGCAGTGCCAGCCATGTTGCAGTTTGGGCTCCCCTTTACTGCATTGCCTGACCTCAGTATGCTGGTCGTGGAAACTGGCTTCTTTATTCCTTCCTGTTTGAGTGTGTGGACCATGCTCTGAATAAGAATTCCAAAGGCCTTGTCTGTGAGCAGGGTCAGGCTGTCTACCTCAGTCTGCAGTTTGTTTAAGTGGAAAATGAGTGATGTAGAATGGTTACCCAAAAAGCTATTCTTGTCTCTAGAGGTCTGAGGGAAGAGTGTTCCCGGTCTCAGGTTGCTATCTCAGGCTTAAATTAACAGATTTTAGTTCATGTGTGTGGTAACTAGACTTTAAAGCAGATTTTTTTTTCTTTCTCACTTTCTTGTTTGCTTTTTGGTGTGTGTGTGTGTGTGTGTGTGTGTGTGTGTGTGTGTGTGTGTGTTTAAGACAGGGTTTCTCTGTGTAGCCCTGGCTGCCTGACCTGGAACTTGCTCTGTAGACCAGGCTGGCCTCAAACTCACAGAGACCTGCCTGCCCTTGCCTCCCGAGTGCTGGCATTAAAAGTATGCACCACCACTGCCTGGATAAAGCAGAATTTTCTAAGCACCAGACACTAGGAGGATCTCAATGGATTAAGCCATTTCTGTACACTCTTTGAATCATATTTTAAATATGACCCAATTCTTTTTAAATTGGCTCACTTATGTAAACTTATTTTGTAAATACAAAAGTAGTATTGTGTATGTGTGTGTGAGAGAGAACATTATCCATATGAGCTTTATATAGACCAATCAGAAACCATTATTGTAACTCATAGGAATCTCTAGGGCAATTTGTTTTCTGATGTGAATTTCCAAACCCCCACTCCAACACCTCATTTAGAAGTTGAAAGAAATTTTGTTTTGTTTTGTTTTTTTTGAGACAGGGTTTCTCTGTGTAGTCCTGGCTGGAGAGATTTCTTGGACCAGCAGTCCAGAGTTGGGGGAAAAAATTGTGAAAGTTATCTACATAACTTTAGTTATCCACCCCTAGTAAAGGGGTTCTCCATCCAAAAGTAAAATGACCAGTTCCTTACAAATTGGACAACAAAATATTCCCGTTCACTGTAAACACTGAAAGAGTTAGACTTTGGTAGGATAGTATATTTTGGGTAGCTGCATGCCTATAAAACACTAAAGTATTCTTTGCAGAGTTTAAGAGTATTGGGAAACGGTTGTCTTAAGGCCCTTAGTCATCTTGGCATTCCATGGTGTGTAAGCAATGTGTTGACCCTTGTCACTCAGTATGTGGTGACACACTGCCCTCAGTCCTTACTCCACTCAGGAGGGCCATTTGCTTCTGGACTTTGCCTCAGGCTGGTTTGAAACATGTTTTTCTTTTTTTCTCCAAAAGCTACTTAGAAGCTTGGACTGCCTTTCTATTTATTGTCTTGGGAAAGCACTGGGTTAGATTTATATCTAGCTTAAGAAAAAATAGAATTTGAGATACTTGAGTGCCTAAGACTTAGGTTTTTGAATATATGGTTTTTTTTTTTTTTTAAACTTTATTTATTTATTTGCCTTGGTGTTTGCCTGGACCTGGAACTACAGACAGTTGTTAGCTGCCACGTGGGTGCTGGGAATCGAACCCGGGTCCTCTGGAAGAGCAGACGGTGTTCTTAACCACTGAGCCATCTCTCCAGCCCCCGAATATATGGGTTTTAAAGTTTTTTTTTTTTTTTCCAATTTTTTTCTTTTACTCTTTGTATGAGACAGGGTCTCACTGTATTCTTGGCTAGCCTAGAACTCACTGTGTAGATCAGACTGGCCTTGAACTCATGGTGATCTACCTTCCTCTGCCTTCAGAGTGCTGTGATTAAAATTACGTGCTAGCATGTCCTGCCAAATGTGTGGTTTTAAGCAGTGCATTCTCAGCTATGTTCAGAGAGCAGTGCATTACTATAGTCTTACTTTGAAGATGAAAATCTGATTACTTTGTTTTACCACAGTCCTTAACTTATTTATCTAGTGTGCTAACATTAGAAACAGTCCACCTGAAATACAAGTATAATTCAACTGGCTACTTTTCTAAGTGTTCAGCCTAGAAATGTGGAATCCTGCCCTCAGTGACAAGTAATAATTTTGGTTCCAAAAGAATTTACCCTATTACCATATCAAGAATGTTAAAATTGCAGCATATAACATTTCCAAGCCTAAAAGATGGATTTTTTTATTATGTTTTTGTTGTTACTGGTTTGTGTGTGTGGTGAATAATGCCCCAAATAGCAAAAACTTTTCTCTACAATTTTAAGAGTATATAAAATCGAATTTGAAAAGGGTAGATTCTCAAGATTAAAGAAAAGACAGAAGTTGTGAGCATTTTCTATATGGTCATTGTATTAACATTCATCTTTAATTAGGTTTCTCTTTCCAGTAATAGATTAAATGTTTAATCATCTGGAATTGCTGTGTTAAGTTTGCATCCTTCTCTTGTGATCTTAAGCTCCTAAAACAAGATTTGCCATCCTGTTACATTATCGATGAACTTAGAACCTTCAGAAGCTCCACTGATGGGGATGCTTTGTGTGGGAGGAGCCTGCAGGCCCTGCCTTTTGCCCTCAGCAGGGGCTAATGCAATGAATTGCAGACCGTGGCTACAGGTGGCTCTTTATGTGTGTGCCGAGTGCAGGTAGTCAGCTCACTGTCTGCTGCACTCATCAGATGCTCCCATCCATCTCTGTTTTTCTTCCTCTCCACTGGGCACTCTGCTGCCAAGGAACAAGGGAGGTAGAAGCTGTCCATACACAATCCCCGCCTGAAAATTGGGTATCATGTATCTTCTGACATGTTTTCAGGTAGACGTTTCCTTACCTCGGGAACTGGGATCTTGATGAGAATATTCAAAGATATAATTTAGGTAGA
Source organism: Sigmodon hispidus (assembly GCA_004025045.1). NCBI lineage: Eukaryota > Metazoa > Chordata > Mammalia > Rodentia > Cricetidae > Sigmodon > Sigmodon hispidus. The sequence continues at coordinate 163,365 of PVIH01000488.1, forward strand.
ATGTGAAAAAGTAATTTGTAAGTTTGCCCTCATACAACTAGAATTTCCATGAGAACTGGTAGGCATGGGGTAAGATTATGCTTTAACCAGTTCCCCAAAATACGCCCCAGGCTCTTCGTGGGGATCCACTGGCTCATATGTGCTAGAAGTATCTACAGGTCTGAGAATAACTAGACCATGAAAAAATGAATCAGATTCTATCATGCCCAGAGATGAAATCATTGGCAGCCACACACCGGCCTCTTATTTTCCTATTATCTCCAGGCTGGGATCTTGTTGTCATTTGGACCATTGTTTAAAGGCTTTAGTCTTCCTGATTATTAAACAGTGATAATTAGATGCAGAGGTAATGGGCATGTTTGTGTTTGAAGCCTCCCTGAACAGATCGGGGATAACTGATGATGACAATATTATTCAGTAAGGTTCCCAAGAACTACCATCTCACTTTAAAAGCAATTTAATTGCCTCAGCTTCTCATTAGTAAAAGCAGCCTAGATTTTGTAGCCATAAATCAATGACTGTAGCCTTCATTTCTGATCAGAGAGACTTCAGAGGAGACCGCTGTTAGTCTCAGGCTTATTTCTGGGAAAATAACCATGACCAAAAGCAAGTGATAATGGGAATCTTAATTTAGCTAGCCCACACTTTATTATAATTACCAAACGGGCCAAGTAGTTTCTGTGAGACATGTCCCCTGGGCAGCAGCCTTGTGTTCTAGTGATGGCTGAAGTTTACTAAAATCAAATGTCATGTTGTTCTTTTGACTTTAAAATCTGTAAACTTCAACTTCATTCTTCCTTGGAGAATTCATTGTTATTTCCAAGTAATGAATAGAAACTGTTTCTGCAAAATGCATTTATAGGGAGGTCCAGATTGCTAAGCCAATGTCACAGTCAAAGATTTCTGTGAAAGAATAGAGAAATACCATGTATAGCTAGAACCCCAACGTAAGGTGTATATGAGTCACAGAACCTGTAGAGAAAGGGGGAGGTAGCTGGTCACTGCCTTAGAGTTAATACATGAAATTACTGTTGGGGTTCTAAATTGCCATTTTTAGTACATGTTAGTGAGGACATTTATGGCTTAGGTTTCTTTCACCTCTTTAGTTGTTATTTTAGGGAGATCAAATTGTTCTGGAACTAAAGTGTTTTGCTTTTCTAAGAAATATACTGGGTTGGTGTTTGTTTGCTTTGTTTTGTTTGTTTTTGTTTTTTGTTTTTCTAGACAGGGTTTCTCTGTGTAGCTCTAGCTGTCCTGGAACTCACTCTTTAGACCAGACTGGACTTAAACTCAGAGAACCTCCTGCCTCTGCGTCTGGAGTGCTGGGCTTAAAGGCGTGCTCCACAACCACCAGACTATATACTGTTTTTTTTGAAGATGTGTGTGTGTGTGTGTGTGTTTCTGGGGGTGGTATTTTACCTGAATGTAAGTTTGTACAGCATATATATGCCTGGTGCCTGTGGAGGCCAGAGAAGGATAAGGAGGTCAGGAGAGCAGGTCGTTAGCCACCACGTTGGTGCTGGGAACTGAACCAGGTTTCTCTGGAAGAGCAGCCTGTGCCTTGGGCAACGGAGCTGTCTCTCCAGCCCCTGAACTAAAAGTGTAATTTAGGACAACAATTGATGCCCTGCTGTGTGGATGAGAAGCATCCGTCCATCTCGAAGATAGGCTGTCTACCCTGCGTTTGAAAATAGTGCTTCTTCAGAAGAGGATGAAGTGTCCTTGGAATGATGATACACAAAGGGAGAATTTCCCTTTTCAGAATCACTTTTTTTAAGAACGAAAGAAGGCAAAGCTTCCACCTTGCACCTTCTCACTTGTATATCATCTCAAGACTTGCAGACTGCTATGAGTTGGGAAAATCAGCCTTGTACTGTTATTGCTTCACTATAAACTCTCAAATACCAGGCTAAATTAGAGCATCCCGCTTCCAGCCCTAGTATTTTTCTTGAGGGATGTAGTTATCAGGGTTCTGGGGATGGACCGTGGTACTTGATGCGCACCACGCATGTGCCCTACTCTGCACTGCATTCCAGCTCTTGCTTCAAGCTTTAAAAATCTTAGGAAACAATTGAAATAGAGTAAAAAATATTTTCTCAAGGAACTCCAGAATTCACCCATGAATTATTTTTGTAATGGTTTGACAAAGAGTTAAAAATAATTACTGATATTTATGATGCTTTTAAATTGTTAACAAATGATATTAGTATTAACTTGCCTTCAAAAGGAACTTTGTAGTTTGGTTACAAAGTACTAGAGGAGGACTCGGCAGTAGAAATGCATTATTAGGAAACTTATGGGAAAAGTATCAGAAAAAAGCCACGTTAAAATTTTAGGTACATTAAAGATCTATGGTACAGTATTTCTATTCCATTGACTGATGCAATTTTAAATGGTTTGCTTTATCTTAAAATGACACTGTAAAATATATTAGAAATGACACTTTTATAATGTTTAAGCTTACAATGAACATTCTAGAAGTCAATTTATATGTGTGAGAAGATACATTGTTTTTGTTTTTATTTTTAATCTCAGAGGATGCGAGAGCAAACTTTGTTGGAAACAGTTGACATAAACCATTCATCCATTGCTCTTGCTCTCGACTTCCTGGCCTTAAACTGCCTATTCCACCACGCCTGCCTTCTTTCATTGTCTTCCCTGATCAGACCCTAGAGCTGCTGGTTTCCACGTCTGTGAGCACAGCTGGACTCTCGCCCCTTTCCATGTATTATTTATTTATTTATTTATTTATAATCTGAGGGACTGAAGAGATGGCTTATGGGATTAAGAACAGCACTTGCTGCTCTTTGAGAAGTCCTGGGTTCGATTCCCAGCACCCATTGGCTGCCCACAGCTCTTTGTAATTTCTAGTATGGAGTCTAATGCCTACACTCATACAGCCTTACACACATAAACAAAAATAAAATTCTTTTTACGTTCTGTTTTTCTCTCTTCACTTTTCTTTCTGTCTCTGCTATACTGGCTGCTTTCACATGATCAAATGTGACTTACCCATTATGATCTTTTCCTGCCGACACCTGACATGCCGTCACTCAGGCTTTCTCAGCCTCCAGAGTCTAAATATTCTGTTATTTCAATTTGCTGTGGTTAGCATCTCATCCTGCTTTGCCAAGGCTTCCTTCTGTCCTAAGTACTGCTGTGTTCAGGGCTAAGTCTTCAGAACTATCTACGATCCTTGGAAATCTCATGCTCTCTGGTGGCTCTAAATACTTCTCAGAATTTAATGAGTCCTGGAGGCCTGTCAGCACCCCAGGTCCCACATCTAGGCCCATACATTCAACTGCCCTCCTGCATTTCTTCCTCACGGCAGCTACCACATGATTCGTACCTGTCTTAGACACCTATACTTCTTGTTTCTGGAGAATGGCGGTTCCACCTTTCCTTTCTCAGGCTACAATCTTTGAAGTCGACTTTCACTTTCTTTTCCTCTCAGGGTGTCAGCCCATCAAATACATCCATCAGCCTGCCATCCTGCTCCTTCTCTCAAGCAGACACGAGTCACCTCTGTCAGGACTGTCACAATAGCCCCAATGGTCTTCCCGCTTTTACTTTGTCTGATAATTGCCGCCAAATTGGCTAAATGGATTGGGCCGAATAAGTCATTCTTCTTTATGCAATGGCTTCTTGTACAACCTAAAGGTCTTCTGATGGTCTAAATAGCCCCCTTTTAGTCGGCTTCAACCCTTGATTCTAGCATTCTGCTTTTGCCTTCTCTGTTCCGGCCAGGGTGGCCCCTTGCGCACCTCCAGGCTCTCCATTCACAGGTGTGCACTTCCCTGTTCCTCAACACCTTTGTTCTGATTTCCGGTCTGCTCTTTTCTTCCTGAAGCCACCCTTTAAACACGCATGCTCACAATGCCCTATGCTCCTCTAACCCATGAAACGTTAGCCAGCCTCATTTACCACCAGAGAAAGATCCTGACCTTATGATCCCACCAGAGGATGCCTATCGGAACTTTACCTTCTCAGAGAATTTAGTATTTTTTTGTTCAGCCAAAATGTTGAGTTTAGAGTTTGTATAGGTTTGATAGCGTGCATAAAAGACACATAGAAAAAAATACCTGAATGACAGAAAATTTCCAAGGACATGTTATTTACTTCGCCTTCTCTCTTCCTCTTTTTTTTTTTTTTTGGTAAGTTTCTTATTTGAATGTCTCCTCCCACTAAAATGTAAGCTCCTTGAGAGCAGGGACTGTGCACTCCCCTCCCCCACCAGCTGTATTTTCAGTGACACACAGTAGGTTCTCAATAAATATTTTTTGAATAAGTGTTATGATACATTTATTAATTGGGTCCAGTGTCTGTGGTTCTTTAGAATAAAGAAGCTAACGGGCACAGGTTCTCGTATATAATAGAACTGAATAATTCAGATAGTCGATTGATTGTGAGGGCATCATGGGAGCAATTAGCTGTGGTTTTGTTTCCTGTTGCTGTGATAAAATACCCTGACGAAAGCAGCTTAAGGAAGACTTTACTGGGCTCCCAGTCCCAGGTCAAAGGTCATCCTTGTGGGGAAGTCAAGGCAGCAAAAACTTGAAGTAGAAGTCACATGACAATCAGCAGAGAGCAGGAATTAAATGCATGCACACCGGGTCCAGCTCACTCTCTCCACTCAGCAGGCCGGGATCCCTGTCCAGGAGTGGTGCCGGCCACATTCAGGGATGCTCTCCCAATCTTAGCCCAGCCAAGATCCTGCACAGGCATAACTGCAAGCCCCCCTATTCTAGACAGTTCCTCAGTGAGATTCCCTTCCCAGAGGATTTTCTCCTGTCTCAGGTTGGCAAAAGTAACCCCAGCTGCTCTTTCTTCATGGGATTCTTTTGTGCTCCCCCCCATTTGATGGCCTTTTATGCACACTTCTGTTGATCCCTTCCCCCACCTCCATTTCCCACCCCTAGTCACCTTCCTCCCTGGCCAGCCTCACTGCTGTGTCCTTGAATACACTCCTCCACCCACCCTCCCTTAAGAACTCTTTCCCTCTTCTCCTGGTCCCATTTCTGACTCATGACCTATGCCCTCCCACACACATATAAATATCTATTAATTAGAATCTGGGATTGATCGGCATGTGAAAGAAAACATTTGTCTTTCTCATAAACACCTTTGTCATATTTCACTTGCCATAATTTACAGTGCTATTTCTTTTCCTGCAAGTCTGATCGCATTCTTTTTTCTGGCTAAATAAAACTCCATTGTGCACATGTACCACATTCTCCTTATCTATTCAGCTATTGATGGGCACGAGGCTATTCCATATGATAGTCCTTTAAAAGGAGAGATGGCCCAATGGTTATGAGCACTCACTCTTGCAGAATCAGACTCAGTTCCCAGTGCTCACATGGCATCTCACACCTGCTCCCTATCTCAAATTCCAGGGAATCCAGAGCCCTTATCTGGCCTGCACTGGCAGCAGACATGCATGTATTACACACCCATACTCTACACACATGCAAACAAAACATCCATGCACATAAAATAAAATAAAACATTTAAGTTTTAAGATTCATTAATTTCAAGTGGAGAAAAACCTCCAAACATTTATGGCTCCAAAGCAAAGGGCTATGTTGCTAAGAGGAGGAAATGAAAAGGTAATTTTAGTCTTCTTTTTTTTTTTTTTAAACTTTATTTATTTATTTGCCTTGGTGTTTGCCTGGAACTGGGACTACAGACAGTTGTTAGCTGCCATGTGGGTGCTGGGAATCGAACCCGGGTCCTTTGGAAGAGCCATTTCTTCAGCCCCTAGTCTTATTTTTAAAGGAACAGTGTGTAACTATCCCATGATGAATGTGTTAGATGACTAATAAGCCATCGCAAATACTAGCTGCCTGGTGGGCAGCTTGGACGAAGGAAAGACAGGACTCTGAAGTTTTACTTGAAAAAAAACCAAACTCGTCACATTTGGTAACAGGTCATATATCCAGGGATAGCCACATCGTATATGACAAGACAAAGGGTCAGCTTGCTACCCTTCCTATATTACATCATTGACAACATCATCTCCTATCCATAAATGAAAACTGTACTTCTTTAACACAGAGGACTTCTCAGAAGCTGCTCCCATCACTGTACAGAAGAAGCTCTCTCTTTCAGAGTGTTCCTGTCCCCCCCAAAGAAGCTGAAGACACAGGCAGCTGAGCCAGCTTCTCAGGTAGGTTCAAAAGTACTTCATTTCAACGGGTGTGGTGGTACACACCTTTGGTCTCCACCCTTGGGCCTGGGCAGGCAGAGGCAGGTGGATTTCTGTAAATTCAAGGCCATCCTGTTCTAAAGAATTAATTTTAGGGCATCCAAAGATACACAAAGAAACCCTGTCTAGAAAAATCAACCAACCAAACAAAGGAAACACCCTACATCCCCCAAAGTAAGGACTGTGATTCTGGGAAAGAGAAAGGAGAAATAACTGAGTGCTGGTAGCTAGGTACCCATGCCACATAAAGCTAAAGTTTCTTTAGTGTTTTTCACTGGTAACTTTCAGGAGCCTCAAATGGTTGGTTATCGTTAACACAGAACATCAAAATCACTTTTTATTGTTGTTCTAATGGGAGCTCTAAAGATTCCTGAGGACTGAGGCCAGTGGTACAATGTTTGCCTAGCATGCACGAGGCTCTGAGTTTAATCCCCAGTGCCACTAAATAATAAAAAATAAATAAAATTTTTAAAAATTACAGATTTTTTAAAATGTGAATTGGTGTTTTGCCTGCATATATAACTGTGTAAGGGTGTCAGATCTTAGAATTCAAACAGTTGTTAGCCACCATGTGGATGCTGGGAATTGAACTCAGGTCCTCTGGAAGAACAGCCAGTGCTCCTAGCCGCTGAGCCATCTCTCCAGCCCAAAAAATTACAGGTTCTTTATGGGAGGCAGAAAGATGGTTTTGTCTATAAAGTGTTTACCACACAACATGAAGTCTTGAATTTGATCTCCAGTATCCATGAGACAAATTAGATGTGGTAGCAGAAATCTGTAGTCCAGGTCTGGAAAATAGACAAACTGATCCTTGGAGCTTGTGGTCTGACCAGCCAGCCTAGCCTACTCAGTATGGTCTAGGCCAGTGAGAGACTCTGACTCAAAAAATCTAAGTTGGAGTTGGGCAGTGGTGGTGGTGCTTTAATCTCAACACTCAAGAGGCTGAGGCAGGTGGATCTCTGAGTTCAGGAGGCAAGCTTGGCCTATAGAGAGTTTTCCAGGACAGCCAGGGCTACACAGAGAAACCCTGTCTTGAAGAATTAAAACAAATAACTAAGGTAGATTACTCTTGAGGAGAGAGGAAGGTCGACCTTTGGCCTCTATAAACAGGATCACACACATGGACCCACTGCCCCCAGCACAAACACACACAAGATTACAGTTTTTTCTTTTCTAGGGGTGATTCTGCTTTCTGATTGTGATTCTATGGCGATAAATCTGCCAAATGTAAGACAGGTTATTGTTGGTCACTCAGCACAGCTTCAGTCAGAGAGGATCTGCAGGGAGAAATTTACCTTGTTGATTTTTTACTTACTGGGTTTGACTGCTTGTCATTTCCCCCTTTCTCTGTAAGTAGTGAAATCCTTGACTTTTGGGGATTGGCTTGATTTGGGAAGGTAGACACCAGCACTTCTGGATTAGATTCCGTAAGTGTGCAACATAGATTCAGGACCCACCAAGGCACCCTTCGGCCTGCTTTGTTCTCATCAAAAGTTGGCAAGTGAGGAGCAGATGTGGTGGCCATACGACAGACATTCTGAGTAAGTTCTAAAAGATCTTCTCGTTCCTCCTGGCTTTTAAGAAGCCTGACCCTGTCGACCTTTGTGAACTGTCTGATTTTTACTTTGGTTGAAGCTTTTTGGCCTTTTCACTTCTCTGGGCCCTTCTTTGCTTTAGTCAACAACTTCTTAGGCTTCTCATCTGGAAGTGTCTGTCACCCGGTGTCAGTTCTGCCTGGTTTTGTTGATTTCTTCATGCTCTCCTGAAGCCACACTGTTTACATCGGCAGCCATCCCCTCGAAGATCTACACAAACCCATTAGCGGGAAACCAGAAGCTACCCAGGTAAACTCATGATGTCAAGGAACCAGAGCTGGGCAGGGCGTGGTCAGCAGGAAAGAGCCCCGGAAGAGGAAAGAGCCCGGCCCTTTTCTGACCTGTGGCGCGTTTAGGAAGGACCGCTCAGTTTGGACCTCTCTTGCGCGCTGTTTTTTTTTTTTTTTCTTTTCTCCTCTGAATACCCTCTGTACCGTAAGTGGCTTTGGAATAATAAGTATTACCTGAATCTATAAATATAGAAATATAGCCGCCTGATAAGTTCCGTGACAAACCCATCCCTGGGCATCCATGCTTTCTCAGTCTAACATCACTAGCTAGGTCTAGTAACAGCTCATACCAACATCCATCCTGACACTTCAGTTCTCCCTCAGCACCCATGCCAGTAATTCTACATAGGTTTTTTTTTTTTTTTTTCTTTTGACAGCAAGGAATGTAGGTTACTATCTACCCACCTCCACACAATTGCGGTCTATCCTGTGAACTGCCTGGGACCATGGAAGTAAGGTGTCCAATCTAAGTCTTGAGATTCCTTGGCTCCAGCCATACTTTCCATCTGCTTAATAATATTGAAGCTGGTGTTTTAATCTGCATCTACCTATCTCTTGCTTTTTACTTTTTTGTTAGTTCAAGATTTGGTGGAAAAACAAAGATGTTATTTATTCACCCGTCCTAAAGCTTCCAGACTTAGTTAATAATTAGTCTTCAACAAATAGATATTGAGCAACTAAAAAAAAAAGTTTCCATTGTACAAATTCCCATCCTATCTCAATTGGCTTTGCCTGAGTGAAGGCCCTTTTGTGTTATGGTCTCAGAAGTCAGGGGACAAAAAGAAGAGATGTGTATGGTAAGATGGATGACTCAGCAGGTGACAGTGCTTGCCGGCAACCAGAGTTCGATCCCTGGGATTGACGTGATGGAAGGAAGAATCAACTCCAACACGTTGCCTTTTTACCTCCACGTGGACACATAGGGCACACAAACACGTCATCATCATCCCAACACTCAAGAAGCTGAGGCAGGTGGATCTCTGAGTTCAGGAGCCAGCTTGGTCTATAGAGAGATGGGACAGCCAACATCCATCCTGATGTTTCAGTTTAAGCCAGGGAGTGGGGTACAGCCTGGAAGAGTCTCTGGGAGTAGATGCAGCCCGATGGCCTTCTCTCCAGGCTTCTCACACATATTTTGGTACAGCTGTCAAGATCTATAGCAAAGGTAAGGTAAGGGTAGGATTTGTGTCAAGGAGCACACTCACTGTTCTTGTCATAGTTTATGTCAGTCAGCACAAAATAACTCCAGGATAATTTCACCATTTTGTTGTTGTCTTCTTCTTCTTCTTTTTTTTTTTTTTTTTTTTTTTTTATTTTTATGAGACAAAGTTTTTCTGTACAGCCTTGGCTGTTTTTTTTGGAACTCACTTTGTAGACCAGGCTGGCCTTGAACTCACAGAAATCCACCTGCTTCTGCCTCCCAGTGCTGGAATTAAAGGCATTTGCCACCACTGCTTGGCATAATTTCACCTTTTTATGTAACACTTTTTTTGTTTTGGTTGGTTGGTTTTGTTTCTTGAGACAGGATTTCTCTGTGTAACAGCCCTGGCTATCCTGGAACTTGCTTTGTAAAGCAGACTGGCCTTAAACTCAGAGATCTGCCTCCCTCTACCTGCCCTGGCCCCAAATGTTGGGATTATCATGCAATACTTTCAGCACCTTTATTTCCTTGTGAATAAAGTATTTCTAGTCCTTTTTTTTTTTTTTTATGTTTTAAGAGGCCAGCAAGCACCAACAGAGTTTGATGGAAGCAGACACTGAAACGGTCACATTTTCTGTGTTCTCTGGTTTTATTTTTCTTTCATTTTCCTATCTTGACGTTTCCAAACAAATGAAATCATGCAAGGGTTTAAGATGAGGCAGAAGCAAGTGAGTGAGAACGAACGGCCCATGAGTCTAATTGGTATTTCCATACAAGTTTGGAATTTGCAGGATCAGCTACAGGTATTGCTAAAGTAAACAGGACTCCAACACCATGATCTCTAAAGTGCTAGCTACTGTCCCAGCACACATCTGACCTTATCTAAGGAACAAGCCTACTGAAGGTCTGTCTGTAATGACAGGTTAGTGAATTTGGTTGTGGATATATATTACATATTTAATAAAATCTGAATATGGGGAGAGAGCACCCAATCAAATCCTAGGCAGACAGCTCAGGAAATACTTTTTTTTTTAAAAAAAAAAAAAAAAAAAAAAAAAAAAAAAAAAAAACTTTTTATTTATTGATTTGCCTGGAATTGGGAACTGGAACTACAGACAGTTGTGAGCTGCCATGTGAGTGCTGGGAATTGAACCCTGGTCCTCTGGAAGAGCAGCCAATGCTCTTAACCACTGAGCCATCTCTCCAGCCCCAGCTCAGGAAATTCTTAAACCTTGTTTATCTTTATAAACAGCTGAGCCAGTCACACACACCTTTAATCCCAGCACAGAGAAAGGGGGTGGGAGAGGGTGGTAGTGATCAACATCCTTTATCCCATAAATCCAGAAACAGAACTTCTTTTCTGTGAGTTCAAGGCTACACACCTTTAATCCTAACCTGGATGGGATAGGGTATATAAGGGCTTAGAAACAGGGCAGAACCAGAAGTAACTGGAGGAAGTGATAGGCAGAAGCAACCAGGAATGAGGCTGAGGAAGTTACAAGACAGTTTGGTGAGAATTGACTGTGGTGCTTCCTCTCTATGATATTTCAGCCTTCCCCCGACATTTGGCTCTGAGTCTCATTCGTGATACTACATCTGGTCCTCACTCCTGAGCAGTGCCAGGATTCCTATCATTCCCGACGTTTACTTCCTCGCAGTGATGGACCTACGGATTGCATTCAAAGACAGTGCTGGTTTCCAAAGGGTTTAAGGTGGAGTTTTGAGGCATCCATGTGGTCTTTGCTGAAATTTTGACAAGGATATCCACTGCTCAGAGATCATGAAATACACCAGTATGAAAGTGTATGCAATGTTTATCCACCAGAAAGGATAGGCCTCCCAGAGTATCATCTTAGCCATTACTCACTCTCCTCTGAGGAAATGCACTGGGCCAGTGGAGTGATTGATTAGCCAGTCACTATCAAGCAAAGCAATCATTGTTAATAGTGAGCTAGGGCTGCTGCATGGGCTAAAAGCATTTGCCTCCAAGCCTGACAATGCAAGTTCAATCCCTAGAATCTACACAGTCTAGGAAAGAACTGACTCCCCGAAAGTTCTGTACCCTCTACACACATGTTTAATGTTTAAAAACAGTGAGCTAGTCTAGCATTACATATCTCAGGTGTCATGATGTGATCTAAACGCCCGCCGTTACCTGTGAATGTTTCTGACAGTGTGCCCAAGTCAAATCAAAACTCATTGGATCTAGAAAGGCTGAATGAAGTAAGTTAAATAGCATCATAGGAGAACAACCAGAAAGATCCAGAGTGTGAGTAACCTGACATGGATATCAAAATCAATCAATCAATCAATCAAAACAAAGTTTTGGGGGAAGGGGTAGAAGGGCAGTTGTGAGCTTTAAAAGACAGTGTGTGACTCGTACTTGGATTCTGCTTGAACAAAAGCTTCTAGAAAATATATATTGGGGTTTGAGGGATGGAGCCCTATTGTGGAGAATTTATTAGTAATATATTATGTAAAGGATTAATATTTATTAAGTGGTATATGAACACTTATGATATACATTGAACTTTAAGACAATTTTTGAAGATGGGAACTGTCTCACGCCGGGGCTGAGAACGTGGGAACAAAACAGGAAAGAGGTTGGTGTCCCTTCGGCTCAGTGGGGTCTGGCCACGCCCCTTTCAGGCTCCCATACTCTAAAGACACGCCTCCAAGCTTACCAGCTAACACCTGAATCCCACTACATCTTTTTGTTTAACTAAGAAAGTTTTAAACTAAGTATATGACTACATATAATAGGAATTATTATAAGGTAGTGTTTGAGGGAGGAAAAGGCAAAACATAAGTAAGGTTAACCTACAACTGAAAAATAACAAATATAAGGTATATTTTATATGTTTAGAGTATTGATAAGTAGTGATGTATAGGAATTATTTTAAAGTTGTTTATTTTGAATAATAAAAATTTAACATTCGAACACTCTTTGTTAAGAGGTGAGATGGTGGGATGGGGGCTGGAGAGATGGCTCAGAGGTTAAGAGCCCTAACTATTCTTCCAGAGGTCCTGAGTTCAATTCCCAGCAACCACGTGGTGGCTCACAACCATCTATAATGACATCTGATACTCTCTTCTGTATACTGTATACATAATAAATAAATAAATAAATGTTAAAAAACTACCAGCATTGATATTAACTTAAATATACACATACAAACAATACGGCCATTATTGGTCTTGGTGAGCCAGGGGCTCCCTGTGGCTTACTGGCTGTCTTAGGGTTTCGATTGCTGTTAAGACACACCATGACCACAGCAACTATAAAAAGGAAAACATTTCATTGAACTGGCTTACAGTTTCAGAAGTTTATTTCATTATGGTCATAATGGGACATGGTGGCATGCAGGCAGACATGATGCTGGATGGAAGAGCCGAGAGTCCTACATCTTGATCTGCAGGCAGAAGAAACTGTCACACAGGGTGTAGATTGAGCATATAAAACCTCAAAGCCCATCTCCATAGTGACACACTTCCTCCAACAAGGCCACACCTCTTATAGGGTCACTCCCTATGGACATGTAAACATATAAGTCTCTGGGGGCCATACCTATTCAAAACACCACACTGACCATCTGGCCTGGTCTATTTGACAAGTTCCAAGCCATCTAGAGACCCTCTCTCAACAAGGTGGACAGCTCCTGAGAAACTTCACCTCTGGTTTCCACATACACACATGTGCAGGCACACACAAAAATGTACTCCTCCCCCCACATGTTTGTACACATGCAAAATCCACCCCGCAATGGACAAAATAACCTGTACATGATAGCGTTTTGTGTGGTATTCTTTGTCATATAAAATGTTATTGAGCTGTTCATTGTTGAAGTTGTTGAAAGAAATGACTTCAAACTTTGCAAACCATGTCAGTGGGTGTGATTATAATGAGGGTAATTCCTGCTTTCCACCTTGCAATCTGCGATCTTTACTTCATTTTCTGGTTTAGAAGTGTCTTGATTTGTGGCAGCTAGGGAAGGATCCTTGAAAACGGCAGGTGGTCATCACAACCAGGAAATTATCCTTTTGATTTCAGGTGAAGAATCTGCTTTGGGATGTCCAACATTCTCTTTGGCTGGGCCTAGACAACTCATTCAGTAAGAATGAGATTGTTCAGATGTTGGCCCCACACTGATTCAGACCCTTTGCTTTAGGACTCAGGAAGCCAACTCTGTGAGGAAGCCTTGCTTAGCTAGAAAACCCAATTTGCCTAATCCTGGGAGGTGCTAATTCAATAATTCTGTTTCTGGCATCAATGACCAGCTCCATCTCAGAAGAGGGAAGCAGTGAGGAACAAGGCACCGAAGGCTCTGAATCGGTTTCACTAGCTTGGCAGCATTCCAAGATGCTGCAGACAGCCCCTAGAGACTAACTGGAGAGCAGACTCTTGGCCATAGAAGAGAGCTAGAGGTTTCTGATTACAGCACAGTTCTCTCAAACCAAACTTTCATTTCAAAATATCTTCTGGCAGGTGTGGTGGCCCTCACCTTTAATCCTAGCACTTGGGAAGAAGAAGCAAGCTGATCTCTGTGAGTTCAAGGCCAGCCTTGTCTACATAGTGAATTCTAAGACAGCCAAGGGCTATATAAGAGACCCTGTCTCAGAAACAAACAAACAAACACAAAACAAAACAAAAAGTCTGTTTCTAGACAAGACAATTAATACAGCTTTGATTTTTGTTTGGTTGTTTTAAAAGATAGAATGAGTATCTGGATCTCTCTGAGTTAGAGAACAGAATGGTCTTTATAGGGCTTTCCAGGCCAACCAGCCTGGACTACATACTGAGACCCTGCTTCCAAAGGGAAAAAAGAAAAAAATGGAGTTGGGAGATGAGAAGAATTCAAAGAAGCAATTCCTTTTGCACAGGAAAGTCAGGTTGTGCTCCCAATTTCTCTTCTTCCCTTACACTGCTGATGATATTTCAGCATAATCAACCTGATTCCAGTTTTAAAAAATGTTTAGTGATCTGAATGGGAATGACCCCCGTAGGCACATGTATTTGAAAGTTTAGTCCCCAGTTGATGAAATATTCCAAAGGTTTAAAAGGGATGTCACGGGGGACGGGCTTTGGGGTCTCAAAAGCTCTCATAAGAACTGCCATGGTCATGGCATCCCTTCCCAGCAATAGTTAAGACACGGTGGGTCAGCCTAAGGTTTCTTTCTGCATCTGTTATTTTTCCTGATTGCCTCATCCCCACCCACGGTATGAGAGCTGGCATCACTTTGGTAGGGCTACACCGTAGAGGATTTCTGGAAAAAGGTGCCAGCCTCCTTCAGTATTCACGGGGATCAGCTCCAGGACTCTGGCAGTACCCAAAGCCCAGATGCTCCTGTGTAAATTTGTATAGTATTTGCATATCATCACATGAAAGTGCAGATCCAGAAAATGGCCCCAGTAGACCTGGGGACGTGGCTCAGTTCGTCAGGTGCTGAGCATGTGCAAGGCTCTAGGTTCAACTCCCAGCGCCATATAGAAGCAGCACATGCTTGTGATCTCAGCACTCAAGAGAGGCAGGGGAATCAGAAAGTCAAAATCATCTTGGGCAAGTTCACAGCCAACCAGAGCTACCCCAGACCCTGCCTCAAAGGAACCTGAGAAAGTAGGAATGGTCAAAGCATAGTGCATGCATCTATACTTTAAGACAAAAAACAATAAACCTACAAGGGAAAGGCAGCCCAGATGGATCTCTAGGCTTGGAGGGTAAATCCTAGGGACATTATTAAAGGAATGTTGAAGCTCCTGGATTACAGGGGTCATTTCAGATAGTTTGTTATTTAGTTCATTGCAAACCCAGCTACCAGCAATGGCATATGAAGAACATTCTTTTTTTTTAATATTTATTTTTTTATTTTATGTGAATTGGTGTTTTGCCTGTATGTATAACTGTGTAAGGGTGTCAGATCTTGGAATTACAGACAGTTGTTAGCTGCCATGTGGATGCTGGGAATTGAACTCAGGTCCTCCGGAAGAACAGCCAGTGCTCTTAACTGCTGAGCCATCTCTACAACCCCAAAAGTTCATCTTTAAAAAGAATGTTCTTCGGAGCTGGAGAGATGGCTCAGGGAGGGTCTTTAGTCCATTTAATAGAGATCCTTTTATGCCCATAAAATGACTCCTAATTTTTCTATATGTTATTGCCTGAGGTCTAACAAATGTAATGAATCTATGCTATGATTTGAGTCTAACTCATGTTTTAATATTTGGTCCTCAGCTTGTCACATTGCTTTGGAGGCAGGGGAATGTCTAGCTGGGTCCCTTCTTCCCCTCCTCCCTCCCCTCACCTGTCTTGATGGACTGAAATCTCTTTGGACTGTGAACTAAAATAAATGTTTCTTTCCTTATGTTGTTTTTGTTGGACAGTTTGGCCACAGCAGCATCACAATAACTAATATGATTGCCTTCAGGCAATGTCTGGCTTCTGTTCTCTTTTCCTGTACAGGGGCAGCCTGTCCATGTGCAATCTTTCTAGGTGGGAGGTTTATAAAGGGAAGACGGGGTGAAGAAAGGTCATTTAGCTGTAAATATGGTTAGAGCAAGTCTCTAGATACACCAGTCAAGAAGGCCTTCAAGGATGTGCATTTGCTGCCAACAGCCCAAAGAGCTTAAATCTGATATTCCTGTATTACCTCAGTTTCCCTGGGCCACCAGAAGAGCCTGACCCTCTGACAATGGATGTGGAGAAAAGTGTTCAGAGTCTTTCATTGTACTGTCGAAGCCACAGTCAGGCTTATTGGCTTCTGAGGGATGGGAGCAGAGAAAAATTTGAGAAAGAAATATTGAAAGGGAAAATGTTCCTACGATACTCTGATTTTCAATCTTTCCAATGCTGTAACACTTTAACACAGTTCTTCACGTTGTGACGACCCCCCAGCCATAAAATTATTTTATTGCTACTTCCTAACTGTAATTTTACTACTGTTATGAAATGTAATGCAAATATTTGATGTGCAGAATATCTGATATGTGACCCCTTGTGGGAGTTGTGACCCACAGAATAAGAAGCACAGAGAAAAACAGCCACCACCCTCGCTATGGCTGTCATCCATTTCCACCTTTCTCCTTCCCTCTCTCTGCTTCTCTCCCCCCTCCTTCCCTCCTCCCTGTCTCTTTCTGGCTCTTTCTTTTCAGCAAGCCCAGGCCGTGTACAAATACTACACAAGCATTCTCCCGGGGCTACATTCTCAGCCCCAGTAATTGTCTTCTTTAACTATTTTTTACATTAATTAATTAATTATTTGCTCCCCCTCTCTCTTTCTATCTCTTCCCCCCCCCCCACCGTGTGTGTATAGGCCAGGACAACTTGTAGGAATCAGGGATCTCTGCGGTTCCAGGGTTGGAACCCTGGTTGCCAGGATATGAGGCAATCACCTTTACCTGCTGAGCCATCTTGCTGGACCTACTTTCTATCTTTCGACTTCCTTTGACAAAACTTTCTTAGGACACTGAGGACTTGGGTACCATGAATGGCTAGTCCCCTTTTCCAAATGTTCTCGGACTATTTTCCTTGAAGATAAATAAATATATACATTTCCAACAAAAATGCTGTGTTCTATAGAAGGAAGGGACTGCAGAAATCTCACTGTAGGGTGCCATTCTCTGTTCAGTGGACACTGTCACTGAGGGCCAACCATTTTCTTTCCTTTTTATAAATATTTATTTTTATTTTATGTGAATTGGTGTTTTGCCTGTATGTATAACTGTGTAAGGGTGTCAGATCTTGGAATCACAGACAGTTGTTAGCTGCCATGTGGATGCTGGGAATCGAACTCAGGTCCTCTGGAAGAACAGTCAGTGCTCTCAACCGCTGAGCCATCTCTCTAGCCTCCAACCATTTTCCTTTCAAGCAGATGAATGGATCGCTTTCCCCACAAATCTGATTATTATACTAGGAAAGGAAACAAAAGCCTTGTTTTCTGAACCCAAAGTTATTTTACCCCTGTGCTAAATTAAGGGATGGTGTGCACAGCATGCATTATAAATTATGTACCAATTAAATGGCTGACTTCATTATCCCCCTTTGAAAATATGCAGCCTGTCCCAAACAATTAGCGCTTAATTATGTTTCCATATTGCTGCCTAATTGTTCCATGTGTCAGTCTTTAGTCTCCAACTAGACTCCGAACCTCTGGAATGGGGAGACGAGACTTGAACTTTTTTGAACTCCCAATGCAGCGATACTTGGTGGTCCTAATTAACATCGTCACTGGCAAGGTGGGAGTGTTGAGAAGGAAATGATAGCACAAGGACCGCTGGAGCAAGGTTGGGCAAAGCTGAAATAAGTTTAAAGGCGGAATGGTGCAGGACATTTCGTGAATTCATTTACGCTCAGAGAGACAGGCCCCACCTTCCTTCACTGTTCTATATACTCCAGCATCTAGTTCACAGTTTGGAAGCATGCAACGCATTTAATGAATAAATTAACAGTTTTCTTGAACTCTTACTATGGCGAGCCCTGTGCTGTGTTGAAGATATCACACTAGTCTTTTCAGAAGGCTATAGCTGGAAGAAGATGAGGAACGGTCGGACTGACAACAGATGAAGAGCTCATCTACTCCTCCTCCCCTAAATAGCTCTGATAACTTAAATTAACCC
Organism: Sigmodon hispidus; assembly: GCA_004025045.1. Classification (NCBI taxonomy): domain Eukaryota; kingdom Metazoa; phylum Chordata; class Mammalia; order Rodentia; family Cricetidae; genus Sigmodon; species Sigmodon hispidus. Next base: position 181,207 of record PVIH01000488.1, read on the forward strand.
ATTTATATTAATCTACGTTCTGCCACATGGCACTTCCTCTTTCATGTTGCATCTCCTGTTTCTTCTCCATGTCTCCTCCTTTCTTCTTCCCAGGCTCTCTCTGCCAGGAAGTCCCACCTATACCTCCTGCTGAGCTATTGACCATTCAGCTTTTTATTACATCACCCACAGCAATATACCTTCACACAGGGTACCAATGTGCCACAACAGGTTGTACCCATTTACATTCTGTATCGAGATTCCTCCCATGTGTTTACATTTTGTCATTTTGATACTCACTCAAATAGGTATATTTGATGTATTTTTTCTTGACCATTAGTAATTTTTTAAAAAATATTTATTTATGTATTATGTATACAGAGGAGGGCACCAGATGTTATAGATGGTTGTGAGCCACCATGTGGTTGCTGGGAATCGAACTCAGGACCTCAGGAAGAATAGTCAGTGCTCTTAACCTCTGAGCCATCTCCCCAGCCCCGACCATTGGTAATGTTAAGCACTTCTGTATACAACCTAACTTTTGTCTGTCTTTTTCAGAGAAATCTCTACTCATACCCTTTCCTCATATTTTAATTAGGTTGTTTTTTTGCTATTAAATCCTTTACATATTTTCTGTGTTATCCCCTTATCAGATGTATGTTTTACATATTTCCCATATGTAACCTTTGACACTTTTGTGTGTGTGGTTTGTCTGCGCATGTGTGTGTGGTTTGTCTGCGCATGTGCTTGAGGGTACAATAGCATTTGTGTGAATAAGCATTGGAAGCTACAGATTGAGGTCAGGTGTCACTCATTAGCTCTCCACCTTTTTCACTTCTTGAGAGAGTCTCTTACTAGACCCAAAGTGTAGCATGGCTGGGCCATGAGCTGCTAGGAGCTTCCTGTCTCCATCCACCCAGCTCTGGAATTGCAGGGGCATGCTGCCATGCCAGGCCTTTTCTGTGGGTGCTGGAATTGGAACTCAGATCCTCAGCTTACATCAGTAAGCACTTCTGACTCACCCATCTCCCCAGTTCCCTTTGAGGATTTTCTGTTTTGTTTGCTTTCTCTAAAAAGTGACAGCTTTCATTTCTTGGGAATACAAGTACTTTAAATTAAAAATTAAATTAAATATTCAATGACAAAGATAGTTTTTGACATTAGCATATTAAATGGTAACTGAGTGAAACTATAATTATGCCAAACTTGAGTTATATCGCCTGACTTGAGCATATTTTGAGTGTGGACAATCAGTAGAAACCATAAATTTTACATAAAACCATGAGTCATTCTGCTCAACCAGAATGGTATTTTGTGCATCTTGTGAGCCAATTATAATGGGTCAGTTTTAGTAAGCTTGACAATGGACTGAGATGGAATACAGCTTGCTCAATTTGTTTGTTTTTTCAGATCATATATGTCTCCTGAAACAGTAGATTGATCAAAATTAGAGACTCCACAGAACCAGAACTTGCCACTAAAACGTTGAACAAAAAAGAATTTTCTTATAGAAGTTTTCTTTTAAACTTTGACTAAATGTTTGGGAGCAAAATGTTTCTTGGCAGCTCCCATTCTAGTCACCTCATATTTCTGACCTGGGTGGGCACCTGAGAGAGGTCATTTCTTCCTTGAATATTTCCTTTATAAATAAGGTAATAGATAATTATTAAAAACCACAAGGGAAGACAATTCCTATTACTTAAGGAATAGATGCACTGCCTTTGAGTTCTGCCTTACCTATTCCTTTCCACACTCAAGATACCTCTCTCTGCAGAGTCCGGTCAACGTTCTTCTTACCATTAAGGCCCCTAATTTGGGCTGCAGTGTCTCTCACTTTCATTTGAGCCACTCTTTTGTAAACCGCCTTTTCACCAAAGACTACTAGACTTACTCTACCTTAAGTGTATCCTCCTGTTGGGTTTCTGTTTGATCCATAAATCTGTAAACTCCTGTGCTATAAAAAGAGTCCATTAAACAAACAAACAACAATCAGGGTTACAGTTCAGTGGTACAGTGCTTACCTTGTATGTACAGGGTCGAAGTCAGATCCCCAGTGGTCTAGAGGTGGTAGGGGTGAAGCTGGAGAAAATTGGCTCTGTGGTTGAAAGCATGTACCTTCTAAAGGACATGAGTTTGGGTCCTAACACCAATGTTCGGTGGCTTGCAACCCCCTGTAGTTCTAGAAGATTCAGTGCCTCTTCTGGCCTCCAGAGGAATCTCCACTCATGTGCAAACACTTGAACATAGGTGTTCGCACATGTGCATAATTAAAATCTTCAATTTATAAAATGCACAGAATGTATGGTTTTTCTATAAAAAGGGAGCAGAACACTGGCCGTGGTGGTACATTCCTTAATCCCTGGGATTCCAAACTCCTCAGGTTGATGGAGAAAGCAAGTTCCAGGGCTAAAAATTGAGAAGGAAGACACTAAGACATTATGTGTTCATGGCAGATCCCAAGTTAGCTAAATAGTGAGGGTTAGAGGTAGGTCTCCCCGTGATTCTTTGCTTCCAAAACAAAACAAACACCAGTTTTTCTTCTGAATATTTAGTATTTACTAATATTAGTACTAGTATTTACTAATATTTATTATTTACTAATACTAAATATTTAGTATTTAGTATTTACTGTCCAAAGGAAACTGACCTCTCAAAGTCCAAAATGCAGTCCATATACCTAGAAATGAGCTGCACCTGCACCGGAGGATTCCTGGTGACCAGATGAAAGTCAGCATTCCTCAGAAACTTGTGAAACCGGTTTCCATCTGCCAAAGGGAGCAGCAAGCTCCTCACCTCTAGCAGAATGCCAATGTGTCTATTAGCATACCAAAGCTCAAGCTGCTCTCCAGGTGCCTCAGTATCCCAAGTACCTGTTACCTACTTCAAGATCTAGGCTTGCATCTCAACCCTTCTCACCTCCTCCCCACTCCAAACTCCTGCAGCCCACTTCCCTCCCCCAGCTATTCCCTCTCCTCAAGCCTGAGACCCGACCTGCTATTCCCACTGTGCATTGCTCCTGCTATTTTCTTCCTTCTGGGTCCTTTGCTATTCCCCCCCCCCATGTTTACTCTACTTCTTTCTCTGCTCAGGACTCTTCCAGATGCCTCTGGCTGTTCTCCCTCACACATCTGCAGTAACCGCTCCTTCTCACTTTAACTGCACACCCAGAAACTTTATCTTCTCAGTAGGATTGATTGATTTGACACATGGGAGATTGGCTCTTGCTGACATAGTTCACAAGGGGACGGGATACATATGATCATCATTTCAATTGAGGAGCCACCAATCTCCTCTCTGGTCAAAGTTTCCTTTCCAGTTCCTATTGGGTAGAGAGGGTATATATTCTTCTCAAACAAGATTTTAGAAGCTCATGATAAAATCTCTGGGTGACTGTGGAAAGATTAAGGAAATACAGCTCAGCTCCTAGAGCTGGGGCACCAGTGAGTGCTGTGGACTAGGCTCATTGTTAATAAAAAGCTGACTGTGTTGTGATCATGCTTGATCTGACATGATACTTGCTTTACCAGGGGTGACTGGCTGATGGCTATAGAATAGAGATCTCTTGCCCTATGTGTGGGAGGCACAGTGAGATGGTGAGAGGCAGCTGTGAGCAGCGACATGATGACACTCAGGCTGGCTCTATGTAGAAAGACTTTATTATTATAAAATATAAAAGAAGAGATAAATAAAGAGGGGGAAAGAGAGAGAAAGGAAGAGAGAAGGGAGGGAGGAGAACGGGGTTGAGAAGTGAGAGAGAGTTGGGTGTGGGAGCTTGACTTCAGGACTCAGGGGAGGGTGTGGCTTCAGAGGCTGGAACACAATCCTAACAGATGGTCCAGTAGCTAGGCCAGAAGTTAGGTGAGAGAGGAGAATGCAGGGAAGGAGAAGGGTGGAGTGAAGGAAGGCTCACCAGCCAGATGCAGAAAAAGCAAGATGAAAATGCTTCACTGAGAAAAGGTATCAAGACATGTGGGTAAACAGAGGTAAGAATTATAGGTTAATTTAAATGTAAGAGCTAGTTAGTAATAAGCCTGAGCTACTGGCCAAACATTTATAAATAATAGTAAGCCTTCTAGTTAATTATTTGGGAAGCAGCTGCTGGGTATTTGGGAGTTGCTGATGGGACAGAAACTTCCAACTACAGACTTGACTAATGGAAATTGCTTGACTGTTTGTATCAATGGCATCAGTCTTCTGTTGCCCTGGGCCAGTTTTACTCTCCATTCCTCCTCACAGACTGTCCTCCTTTTCCTGTGTTCTGCTCTTTTTTCTTTTTTCTTTTTTAAAAAAAAACTTTATTTATTTATTTGTCTTGGTGTTTTGCCTGGAACTGGAACTACAGACAGTTGTTAGCTGCCATGTGGGTGCTGGGAATCGAACCCGGGTCCTCTGGAAGAGCAGACGGTGCTCTTAACCGCTGAGCCAGGACTCTGTTAGCAACCAGATATTTATTTCTTCTTTTTGTTCCTGGCAGATTTTCAGTTCTCAATTTAAAGCACAGTAGAAAAATGGCTGCTTATGTTGCAGGATATTTGATTGCACTGAGAGACTGTATTAATAAAAGTAACCTTGGATCGAGGAGGGGGAAGTGGGGCCAGTGACTAGTTGACAAGCATTAGCCACAGAGAGTATGGAGGACCCAGGAAGATGGATAGAGAGATGCACAGGAAGGAGTAGGGAGGGACTTAGATGTAGTAAGCTTTCGCTTCAGGACCACCAACCTGCAAATAAGGACATGGATACTTTTTTTATTAATTATGAAAGCTTACGCTTGTCCCACTAGCTCTTATAACTTAAATTAACCTGCCTTTATTAATCCACATTCTACCACTCGGCTTGGCTACCTCTACTCTGTACCCTATGTCCGACCTCTTCCGTGTCTCCCTGGCATCTCCTCTGGACCTAGATTCTTCCCCCCCCCATTCCTCTCTTTTCCCAGAAGTCCCACCTATCCATCCGGCCTATCTATTGGCTATTTAGCTCTTTATTAAACCAATCAGAAGCTATCTTAGGCAGAGAGACGTCTTTACAGTGTAAACCATCGTTCCACAACATTTAGAGATTTGCTGGCTTTTTTGGTTTGGAACAATGTGGAGAGACAGTCTCTTACTGCAGTTTGGCCAAAAAGGAAGGTCATTTGGATGCTTCTTGGCTTCTCGGACTTGGTTTTCACCCCAATATTTGACTCCTGAGTCTTTATTGGTAAATAGAACAACTTAGATTAAAACAAAACAAAAAAACCAGAAACCAAAAACCCAATATGTTTGTAGTTAGACAGACGGATCCTGGTCCAAGTCTAGGCTTTCCTACTTACAAACTGTGTATTTCTTAGCTATTTTGAGGTTTGTATTTTAAGCTATGAAGAGAGAGAGAGAGAGGAGAGAGAGAGAGATTAATATTTACCTTTTAGGGCTTTTAAGAGAAGAAGAATAAGTGATTCTAACCTAGTTAACACATACAAAGTAGGATTCCATTACTTTCTATGTCTATCAAGCTGTAATTACATTTAATAAACATGATTGTGGGCTAGACACTTGTGTGTTGTTACAAGTCTCTGTTGAACTCCAACTTATCGATTTGTGCTTTTTCTTTTTTCTTCTCCCCTCTGGTGTTCTCATAAATCTTAGTTTTGTATTGAAGCTAGAGGTTTTCCTGAGACTCGGGTAGCTCTTGGTATTGGCAGAAAACTTCATTTCTTAGCCTCCTCTTATAATTATGAAGCCTCTTATCTACGCAACTGGGTGCTTTTTGAAGCACTTTTTCCTGAGCGCAATGCTCCTGTTAAAGGCTTAGGAAGGCTCTTGAGTGTGTACAGCTGGAGAGATTAACCTTTAGCTCCCCAGTACCATTGGTAAGCTTCCTGATATTTCTCAAGGATAGTTCTTATGTCTTTCTGTCTGTCTAGCTGAGGACTCTGCACAGTCCACCTCTGGTCACTCCCACACCCACACTGCAACTCAGATGGGTTTCCTTCACATCAGCTTTGTCTATGCCTCACCTCTCCTAGACAGAAAGTCCTCTCTTGCTTCCTTTCTTATAAATATTCCACTTCTTTTAAGTCACAGATATGGGCTTTGGTCTATAAGACTCGTCAAGATTTGGGACTGGAGAGATGGCTTAGAGGTTAAGAGCACTGTCTGCTCTTCCAGAGGTCCTGAGTTCAATTCCCAGCAACCACATGGTGGCTCACAACCATCTATGATGACATCTGGTGCCCTCTTTTGGCCTGCAGGCAGAACACTGTATACATAATAAATAAAAGAAATTAAAAATAAATAAAAAGAAAGTAATACCTGGTGTCATTCCATTGAAGATTCCCTGTTGTAGAAGGTTTCCCAGCCCCTTTGGGACCGGGATTTGGTCCTGGCCCACGGTGGCTTTTTCCCCCAAGGAAATGAATCAGACATTTATATTAAGTTCATACTGTTTGGCCCATGTCTCAAGCACATTACTAGCTAGCTCTTTCATCTTAATTCAACCCATTTCTAGTAATCTACCTGCCACATGGCCCAGCCTGTGGCTCACCTGGACTCCTTACATGCTTCTTCAGGGGTCGGATGGAGACTGACTAACTCCACCCTCCTTCTACCTGCCTGTCCTCTGATCCTCCACCCACTTCTACGGTCCTCCACATAGACCAAATCCCCCACCCAGGGATTGATAATTTGCATATATTATCAATGATAAACTGCAGATGGCTTCTTGGGTGCAAGTGGATTTTGTGCTGAATTCTCCTCCTCCATGCTGGGAATCCCCCCCCCCCATTTGAGCTTATACATGCTGTCCCAATCTCTGTGAGTTCATATGTGTATCAGTCCTATTGTGCCTGGAAATGCTATTTCCCTGAAGTCATCTACTACTTCTGGCTCTTATAATCTTTTGCCTCTTCTGCACAGGTCCTGAGTGTGGAGGATATAGACATTCCATTTAGGGCTGAGCCTCCCATCTCTGCTGTCTAGTCGAGAGCCTCTGTGTTAATCACCATCTCCTGCATGAAGCAGCTTCTCTGTTGAGTGTGAGCGATGTATCGTCCCAAAATTCTGGTCAGATCTTGTATCTGGTTTTTAAAAGCCAGCCTTCTCAAGAGGAGTCTAGCCAAGAGCTGCAGAGATGTCTTAGTGGTTGAGAGAGTAGCTGTTGCTCTCCTAGAGGTCTGGGGTTCGGCTCCTAACTTCCACACCGTGACTCACAACCATCGGTAAGTCCACTTCTGGTCGACCTGACACCTTCTTCTGGCACCTATAGGCACTTCGTACATGTGCACATACATACATACATGCAGTTGAACACTCATTCACATAAAATAAAAATAAGTAAGTCTTAAAAAAAAAAAGAGTTCAGGAGTTGAAGCTGTGTAAAGAATGAGTAAAATTAAAATATGGATAGTTTAATAAGAACTATGTCATAAAGGGGGGGAAATAACTGTACATTTTCATTCCTGGATGAACTAATGGTCTCCTTTCCCGAGTGTGACCCTCCCCGTCTTTAGAACTGTGTATAAGATATGAGCATGACATTCAGTTAGTGACCACTATTTAATCAACCCCAACATTGTTCTTGATATCTCAAAAATACATGTGTAATTCTAAGTGTAAATAAGCTGAATGGATTATTTGTTAATAGAAATGAAGGGGGATGGAGAGATAGTTCAGGGGTTAAGAGAACTAACTGCTTTTCCTGAGATCCTGAGTTCAATTCCCAACAACCATATGGTTGCTCACAACCATCTATGATGGGATATGATGCCCTCTTCTCGCATATAGACATACAGAGCACTCATACATCATAACTAACTAACTAACTAACTAACTAACTAACTAACTAAGCAAGTAAATAAATGAATAAATAGGAAATGTAAAATTTGGTATCACAGATTACAGCCCTACTATGTGCTGCTATATGTGAGCATATGCAAAGTTATCAATGAACTTTCATTTTGTTTTTCCAGATAGGGTTTCTCTGTGTAGTCTTGGCTGTCCCAGAACTCGATTTGTAAATCACAGAGATCCATCTGCCTCTGCCTCTCAAGTGGTGGGATTAAAGGCATGCACTTCCACACCTGGGCCTGAGTTATGTGGATTTATGGGATTTTATTATTCCTTTTCAGTGTCAATCTGGGAAACACAGATTCTGGGGACCTTGAACAGCTAAGACAGGGTGGATTTCCAATGGGAATTACAAACATTTGGCTTTTCCTGTGAAATTTTAAAGTATAATGACTCAAGATATTTCTGCAACCTGTTTTGACAGGGAGCTAGAGTGATTTAATTTGTATAAATTTCTGCTAAAATTATATTAAGAAGAGGCCACGAGGCTGGATGTGGTGGTGCGGTCTTTACTCCCAGCACTCAGGAGGCAGAGCTGGTTTACACAGGGAACTCCAGGATAGTCAAGGGTTACATAATGAGACACTGTCAGAGAGAGAGAGAGAGAGAGAGAGAGAGAGAGAGAGAGAGGGGGGAGAGGGCAAGGAAAGGGAGGAAGAGGAGGAAGGAGGAAGAAAGGAAGGAAGAGGCAGGCCAGGCCATAGGAAGAACTTGCATGCTTAAACAGGAGTTTTTATTTTCTAGTTTTCATATTTTAAAGTTGGAAACAGAGCAAAAGACTATTTAAAAATCATGATACAGAAGGTCAGGTAAGCAAAGCTGTGGTAACCTTTTAAGCTATTTGTTTTGATGACAGTGTTGTTTATGTAGCTGGCTGGCCTGAAACTCGCTGTGTAGAGAGAGATCTGCCTGCCTCTGCCTCCTCAGTGAACTATAGGCAACGGCCACCACACTGACCCAGAACTTGCATACACAAAGATTCTTTCTAATCTTTTTCTTTACTTTTGTTTTGTAGTAGATTAATAAATTATTGTTAATAACATTTGTTTATCATAAATTAAATAACCCTTTTCAAGCAGTGGAGGGGCATTTGCTACAAGGGTGCTTGTAACTTGTCTTGTGCTACCCTGCCCTTTGGCTGCAGTGGCGTTGAGCAGGGTTTGCAGGCCTTCAGTGACAGGTGTGCTGGAAGGGGTGGGGCTTGACCATTTCTGGGCCTTGCCTTGCTTTTTCCTTTGGCTGGAAGGGAGGCCTTCTCATTGCATTTGCCTCCCTTGTGAATGCTAACCCAGGTATTGGCCAGTAACCTTTCTTAGTCTCCCCTCAGCATTAATTGCATGAATAGTTAATTGCCTGTCTGTGTGGTATGCAAGTCCTGAACAGTAGAGCTACATGGGCGCTGTCACTACAGTGACAGAGGTCACAGAGGACACATATGGAGGAAAGAGCCCTATTGATTATAGCAGAGGACCCGCCCACCATCATGGGAATGTAGAGCCCTATTGATTATAGCAGAGAACCAGCCCACCATCATGGGAAAGTAGAGCCCTATTGATTATAGCAGAGAACCAGCCCACCATCATGGGAATGTAGAGCCCTATTGATTACAGCAGAGGACCAGTCCACCATCAGGGGAATGTAGAGTCCTATTGTTATAGCAGAGGACCCTCCCACCATCATGGGAATGTAGAGCCCTATTGATTATAGCAGAGGACCAGTCCACCATCATGGGAATGTAGATCCCTATTGTTATAACAGAGGATCAGCCCACCATCATGGGAATGTAGATCCCTATTGTTATAGTAGAGGACCAGTCCACCATCATGGGAATGTAGAGCCGGAGGTGATGATGGTCCATACCTGGAACCGCATCACTAGAGGATGAGAGGGAAGGGAGAAGAAAGAGGAAAAACAAAGAACTTGCATACATACAAGAGAGGAATCACAGAAGACACCAATGGCGTGGCATTTGCCTGCGACGCTTTACAAACCATCAGGGGTTTGCGTTAAGACAGCATTTCAAGGTTTTTGGCTGGCAACTATTATGTAGACCCGGCTGACCTTGAACTCATAAAGGTCCACCTACCTCTGTCTTCCAAGTGTTGGGATCAGAGGTGTGTGCTGTCGTGGCCTGGCCTTGGGATTTTGTTTTAAGATGACTAGGCTGTGGCTTCCCTGAGTCATCCTTTACAAACCTTAGCTTTACTCTTCCTGCTGCTCAGGACCTGGGGAAGGCTCCCACACCACACAGATACACAGTTAACGATCTTTTCTTTTTCTTTTAAAGAAAACATTTAATTGCAAGGGGCTTGCTTACCGTTAGGGTGAGGCCTGGTTTGGGGTCAGATGTTGGGGTTGCCTCTATCTATGCTCAGGGCCCTGCTGCTTCCCCTTGAGAGGGAAGGGGCACAATGACTTGGAGAACAGCATGGCCTCCTGGGACAGGAGGAAAAAGTCCAATTTTATTGAAGAGCGGAGAGTCTTAAATATGCTTTGCCCAGACCCTCCTCCCAGCCTAGGGAAAGGGCTTTGATGTGCTGGTTTCATCGGCTTCAGGTGGTGATTTCTCACTGGTCTAGGAATGTTGTGTCTGGACTCTGCCCTCATCAAGGCCCCTGGATCACACTTCAGGTTGGCTTATTCACACTTAGGAGCACCTATCTTAAGGCACTATTATCACTGGTTTGTACTGGCTGAGGCCAGTCTGGTTTCTAGGTCCTTAGAAGCCTCTAGGGCTCATACATTCTACAGCTTACAGTTTAGAGGTTCAGTCCATTGTGGGTGGCATGATGCAGCCCTGGAGCTGAGAGTTCTTAGGGGAAGTTGACTGACTGTCAGGCCGAGTGAAGCTTGAGAAGACCTCAGAGCCCGCCCCTACAGTGACACACTTTCAATTAACCTTCTTTAAGAGCAGATGTAAGGAATGCTCAGAGGAGCCTAAGAAAGTTGTCTGGACAATACCTGGGTTAGAGTTTACAAGGAAAGCAAATGGAATGAGAAGGTCTCCCTTCAGGCCAAGGAAAGGTGAACACTGTCAGTCACCTTGAACTCCAGCCCTCAGGAGCTGTCCCACTAGACCTGATGGTTCTTTTCAAACACATAGCCTAGAACTCTTCAGGCCCACGCCGATCCATTACCCAAGAAATGACCCAAGGAAAGTGTAGCTCCAATAATCTATGATTTAATCTCAGCATGCCCATATGGATGACTCTGTGTGTGTGTGTGTGCTTGAGAGAGAGAGAGAGAGAGAGAGAGAGAGAGAGAGAGAGAGAGAGAGAGAGCCCATGAACTTGGAAATGAAGGAAATAGAATCACTTAAAATGTTACACCATAGCATAAGAATAGACATCTACTCCAGTGGCTTTGGAACAGTAAAGACACTAATGAACACACAGGGCAGCATTGCTTGTCCACATAATGTGGATGTTTGTGTACAGAGCTGAGAGCTGGTCCAAAAGGCTGGTGGCAGGAACCTCTGTAGAATGGCGCCTGATGGAGAGACTCCCTACATTTACAAATGAAGAAAGCATGCAACTCAAGGCATATGCTATTCAACAGGAGAATAATCCATGTCCTTTTCTGGGAATCCTTGTCTATTAAGCTGCGTTGCTGCTTCCCAAATACACATGAGCTCTGGGTCTGTGTGCCAATTCTCTTCCTAATCATAATGACAAATTGGAATTCACATGAATATAACTCAATACTGTCTCATCCTTTCCCCGATGTTGGATCAAATCTGGAACACATCTAGTTTCTTTGTTCCAAAAAGCTGTGGGCTGTCCTGGGAGGTAGTTCACTTATCTCTCAGCCATTCAGTCTCCCGGCACTGGAAGCTTCTCGTGGCCAATGCTGCCGTGCTTTGGAACACAGCATTGAGCAGAACAGATTGATCCTGAACCTCAGCGAGCTTTCCAGCAGAGAAGTATAAGAAAATGTGTCAAGCATCAAGCTTTGAAGGAATACGGATTCTAAGTCTGGGTAGGCTTGGGAAAGCTCCCTGAAGTACACATTTAAACATCAAACTGATGGGTGGTAGCGGAGAGAAGACAGAGGAGAAAGCAGAGAGAGGCAGAGGCAGGAGCGCCGGACATGCTCACGTGGGCTGGCATTTTAAACGCTCGGGAAGGAAGCAAGACCGTGGGTAGATGAAGGGCCTAGGGAGCAAACATTCAGAAGCCTGACATTTATGTCGAAGGCCATTGCATAGCTCAGCAGTGAACTAGAATGAGCAGATCGACTCTGAGAAAGATCCCTGCTGTACAAGTATTTGACTAGGGAAAATCAAGAGGTGGGAGTGTCCGGAACTGGGACCCGAGGATCACTGTAGAGATGATGGTGATTCATAAGAACATCAGTGGCAGCCGAAGGAACAAACAGGGATTGATTGGGAGAGGTGTGGGGATGTGGGAAACATTTCAGAGACATAACTGGAAGGGCTTATAGGTAAATAAAATGGGGGTGGGTTTTGATAGAGATGAGGCGTTTGATATATCATTTCCAGGCTGCTGGATTGGGCAAATACTGGGTGGTATTGGGCCCATGAGCCCCGGGTGCTTACTCCCTTGTTTAGACTTGTGTTGAATCTACATAAAATGAGAAAGATGAACACGTGTGAAGAGAAGCATCTTGGGGCTAGAGTGATGACTCCATCACTGAAGTGTTAGTTGTGCAAGCAAGCTTGAGTCTCTGAGTTCAAATCCCAGCATACACAGAAAAGGCTGAGTGAGACAGACAACACGTGCCTATTATGAATGAAAATTCCTGGGATCTCTCTCCCTCTGTGTGTGTGTGTGTGTGTGTGTGTGTGTGAGAGAGAGAGAGAGAGAGAGAGAGAGAGAGAGAGAGAGAGAGAGAGAGAGAGAGAGAAGGCAGCTGTCTGGCTGTGAGTAAAAACTCTAGAAAAGAATCTATGTCTACAGGAACTGACAGGCTGATTAGAATTTCAGTACCGTGGGAAGGTGGAATGTTGCAGGTACCAAGGCTAATTACCTTATTTTGAACTAAGTTCTGACCCTCTAGAACAACCATCCCCATGTCCCATGTTAGAAACAGATAGAAGCCTTTTTGGAATCTATTGGCCTAGCAATCATTAGCTTTTACCAATCCCAAAGTAAAGAATATCATCAGATAGCACCCTAGCCTACAGAAAAGCCTCCCCACCTCAATGTACCGCCTCTGTGATGTACCCACCATTGCCTTGATTTATGACACTCTCTGTTCAGTGAAACTCTAAGAATTTTGTACAACAGTTTCAATATTGGAACACAGAATTTTGGGGTAACCTGAGTCTGTGTTGCCCAGCCCTACACACTTTAGGATAAACTATATCTTTTATTCCTTTGAAGTAAGAGCGGCTTCCTTCATGGGCAGTTCTGGATGCCTAACGTGGGGCCCAGGGACAATCCTCCTTGGTCGGGCTTCAGTCTTTTGCTTTACTTTTACTTGCTTAGAAAACTTTTTGGTCCAGAAATTCAGTTTTTGTTGCTTGTTTTAAGGTCTCTAAAGTCATTTTATATTCTAGCTCTTTAGCTTGTTTTCAGTGGGGTGTTTTTTTTTTTTCCACTTTTTTTTTTTGAACTTTGAAGGCATTTTTGCTTTTGTTTGGATTGTCTTGCCGTTGAAACTGTTTAGCTTTTTTCTCTCAATATTCCTCCTCAAATCTATACTTCTTTTTTTCTGAAGTTTCTCCTGTGAACTTGGATCACAGGATCTGTCCACAGTACACTCCTGGGACATGAAGAACTAAATGAAATAAATTCAGATGATTTTGTGTATCAAAAAAGCCATGACATCAAAGATTCCCTCCTCAGCCTCATTGGAAAGGACCTTATCTGGTACTTTCACCTGCCTCCTTTGCTGCAAAAACTTCAGGGGACAGACGCTGGAATTCATTTTTCCCACCTCTATCATGTACTAACTATGAACATATCCATGTGAGCTTCAGGAGGATTGGATGATACGTTTTCAACCTCGTCAATCAAGAGCTGTAGATAAGTGAACTCAAACCCTCACTCATAGTATGCATATCTAAAAGGGTAAGAAGCAGTGAGGAGATAGATCCCTATGGCGGGCCCTGCCAAGGTATGCTCAGGAGAAGGTGCCCCACCCAGCAACAGAGTGAGTGCAAGAGGGTTATGGGAGAAGTGGGGCTTAGACTGTCCTGGCTTGGGGACATGAGAGAGGCAGGCAGACAGACAGACAGACAGACAGACAGACACAGAGAGAGGACAGGCAAGAAAGGCAAGAGAAGCAGCCGAGGGAACTGTGAGGACAGGCATCTCTAAGGGGCGCGGGATCCGAGCCGGCGGCCGTAGTGATGACTGCCGGGGGCCTGTGGCTGCTGCCGTGGTGCGAACTAGTAATACTTTCCAGAAGTTTTCTGAAGAACCTAAAGCTTATTTTAGGATTTTTTCCTTAAATGGTAGATACAATGCTGATTTTAGGGACTTTTAAATTATGCTTTTCTTAACCGTGTTTTTGTTATGTCTGTTTGCTTGCCCAAACCTCCTGTCGTATTGAACCAAGTCTTTTATTTATTTATTTAAAAAAAAAAAAAACTTTATTTATTTATTTATTTGCCTTGGTGTTTGCCTGGAACTGGAACTACAGACAGTTGTTAGCTGCCATGTGGGTGCTGGGAATCGAACCCGGGTCCTCTGGAAGAGCAGAGGGTGCTCTTAACCGCTGAGCCATCTCTCCAGCCCCTGAACCAAGTCTTTATGCTTGGAAAGATTTAAACTTTTTATCACCTCCAGAAAATAATTTATTTATTGTTTAATAAGTGATTTTGATTAAGATAAATTTCATGTTTTGAGTGACAGAGCCCCAGTGTAAATCTACCCAAGGGGATTTCCTTTTTAGGGTATCTCTATTTTAGATCCACAGTCCCTATACCCAAAACAAGAAAATTTTTCTTCAAGAAAGAAGAAAGCCTTTTAATTGGATTCAGATAGTTACATAACTCTGTTGCCATTGATAATGGCTTATGATTAGTAGCAAAACAATCCCCAGTATAATGACTAATCAGTTGCAGCTGCCTGTGTTTCCTGCCGCAGCATAACCTGACCTGAGGACCATTTGCCTGTAAGTGTGGCTGGTTACCCTACAGCACGGGGCACACCCCTCCTTACTGTGCTGGCTGGTTTTATGTTAATATGACACAAGCTAAAACCATTTGGGAAGAAGGAACGTCAGTTGAGAAAATGCCTCCTTAAGATGGCGATAGGCAAGTAGGGCATTTTCTTAGTTAGTGATTAATGGGGGAGGGCTCAGCCCATTGTGGGTGGGGCCATCCCTGGGCTGGTCCTGGGTTCTATGAGAAAGCAGGCTGAGCAAGCTATGAGGAGCAAGTCAGTAAGCAGCATTCCTCTATGGCTTCTGCATCAGCTCCGGTCTCCAGGTTCTGCCCTGTTTTGACTTCCTCAGATATAGAAGTGTGAGTGAAAAAACCCTTTCCTCCCCAGCTTACTTTTGGCCATAGTGTTTCATCACATCAATAGAACCTCTACCTAGTATACTTACTAATGACATGAGTGCCAATTCAGAAGAGTAACTTGGTGCACTCAGTTTCAAGTGATACAACCCTGTTGTCAGGCCTGGAAGCCTCTGGGAGGTTCTATGACACACCTAGACCACTGCCTACCAGGGGTAACCTCTACACTATTGGCCCTTGGATGGGATTCCCACAAACTTTGGGTTGATTCTTTTTATCTAAATTGTACCAAAGCTATCAGTTTCCAGTGGCAACAAGGTTCTTAGTGGATTAACTAAGACTGACCAAATGCTAGAGCCAGAAGAGAGATTTTATTGGAAGTATAGATATTAAATTGGGAATTCTCTGACAAGGTGAATTCCCTGCAATGAGCAAAGACATTAGAAAAGGACTACCTGGGGCTGGACAGATGGCTCAGGGGTTAAGAGCACTGAGTACTCTTCCAGAGGATCTGGGGTCAATTCCCAGCACCCACGTGGCAGCTCACAACTGTCTGTATCTCTAGCTTCAGGGCAAAACACCACTGTACATAAAATAAAAATAAAAAAATAAATCTTAAAGAAAAAGAAAGAAAAGAAAAGGATTACCTTCAAAACTAGGACACATAGATGGGATGCTGTTTCCAGAAGAGGGAAAAGGCTTGGAAACTCTTCCAAAGGAAAATGGTATTTTACAGAAATGAATTAAAAACACCAGACAAACTGTACAGGATCATTACCAAACTCAAGGGTGGGAAAAAGCCTTGTCTTGGTCACTGTTCTATTGCTGTGAAGAGACACCATGGCCATCACAACTCTTATAATAATAATAAAAAACCCAAAAACATTGAATTGGGGCTGGTTTACAGTCCCAGAGATTTAGCCCATTATCCTTATGGCAGGAATATGGCTGCATGCAGGTAGACACGGCGGCTGACGGTTCTGCATCCCTAGATGACACACTTCCTCTAACGGGGCCACACCTACTCCAACAAGGCCAAACCTCTTAATCCCTCTTAAGAGCCCCTTCCTAATGACCCATTTAAATGAGCCTTCGAGGGCCATTGCTTTTCAAACCACCACAAGCCTGTACCTTAACAAGGACTGTGGGAATATTAATCCACAAGGGATCTGAGGTAGCTATGGGCAATGACCAATGTTTCTTGAGACATTGTGCCATAATGGTCCATGTTCTCTCAGTAAATGAATCCTCAAAGTTATATAGTGTAGTTAGTTGGAACTGGAAAAGTACTAAACAATACCTATATTCTGCCATGGGAAGCAGGTGGGCTTTTCTTCTCTGACTGTGAAATGAGAAATAACATTCAGTTATTCCCACAAAACCTGTGGAATCCCAAGTTCTCACAGGTCTAGCCCCTTGTTTACACTCCCTCATGAAAAATATTTGGTACATGGAAAGGGGTCAGTGCTGCTGGGAAGGAACTGAAAATGATACTATGGCTGCTATTTTCTTCCTGTAATATAACTTTCCATTTACTACCCCTAACTAGAATTTGGTGCAACAGATAGTGGGTCAGATCAAGGTATCATTTACAAATAAAGTAATTTCGACATTGAAGGTCAGTCATTTTTAGAATTAGAGCTAGCTACTCCATGGGAAGGGATCCCTGTGGAACCAAGTTGGCAGGAAGGAAGACTTAGAGTCAAGGGAATGGTTCCAAGTGCTCCAGACATCAAATCAGATGTTCCATACAGATGTTCCATAAAGCACAAATGACTGTACACCGGGGTGGGGAGGGGGCGGGGCATATCGTCAGTTTAGTAAGGAGTATGATGACGGTGCAGAGAATTTTTTGGTTGGTTAATACCCCCTCTACTGCTTCCACCCTATTAGGCCACACTGTGTTCTTGATTACTTTAATTTTAGGTACAATAATCCTTCTATATGTCATATGTAAATGACATACACAGGGTGTTATAAGAAAGTCAGATTCAGATTAGAATGGGTAGTAGTTTTGATATCATCCAGGGATTTCTTTCTTAATGGTCTTTCTCAGCTGTTCCTCTGTCTTGAATGCTCTACCTCATCTACACCAGACCCTAAGCATGAGCCTCTGGGCTACGGGGAACCTTCTAATACTTAATATGTGACCTTTGGAGAGATGGAATGTTGCAGAGTAGTTTTCTTATTTTGGGCTAAGCTCTGACTTAGAGCAGCCATTCATTCCTACCCTCTGTGTCAGAAATAATATCTTATGGCAATAGAGAAAATCCCAAAGTTAACCTATAGAAAAGCCTCCCCCATCTCAATGTACCTGCCTGGCTGATGTACTCACCAGTGTATTTTAAACTTGCTCTGGTTTGCAGCTTTTTCTGTTCTATAAAAGTAATAAAAACCCATGAAAGTACTTCAATGTTAGAACACAGTATGTTGGGGCAACCTGAGTCTGTGTTCCCAAGCCATGGTCATTCATATATACTCTAGAGTAAATTGTATCTTTTATCCCTTTGAGGTGAGAGCTGGATCTTTCATCCAAACTGCAATCCCAGTGCTGAGGTAGGGGATGGTGTGGAGCCAGGAAGATCCATGAGGCTTGCTAGCCAGCCAGTCTAGTTGAATCAGTAAATTCTAGGTACAGCAAGAGGCCCTGACTCAAGATATAAAGTGGCAAGTGATTGAGGGATGCACCAGATTTAACCTCTGGCCTCTACTCCACACATATATGCACATATATGCACACATACACACAAACATGCATACATAAATACACACCAAAGAAAGATATGCACTCTCACTAGAGAATGCAGATGGAAAAGAAGGTTTTTTAACAGTTAACAGACAAGACCAAGCCATTTTAACATTTGTCCAGTCTTCCACAGTGACGACCCTACTAGACCATTTAGCATGGGAACATCTAGACAAAGGTTTCTTGTTGCTTCTCTCCACAGAACCCTAAGAGACAGAAACCTTCTAGTAGTAAGACAGGATAAATTTTAGTTACACTTAGTCTGTCTTGGTTCTTACATCCTGTATCCCTTCTGGAATGCTTGTCTGAAGGATTCATCATTTTTACTCTTGGCTAATTTCATTGTCTTGTGACTGTGCCAGCCTGCATTGGGGTTCTCTAGGGAAACAGAACCATAGAACAGAGGATTATTGGGGAAATTTGTTCACATGATGGCAGGGGCCAAGAGGTCCTATAAATGTCTGTCTGTAAGCTAGCTGCCATAGAATGCCAACTGGATAGTCTAACCTGGTCTAAGGGGCTGCTAGGGTGACTCCTGAAGCCTGAGGTCAATCGAGTCAGGGGCTCTAATGTCAAAGGGCAGGAAAAAGAATTTGCTTTTCCTCTTTTTCTTGTATCCAATCCCTTCAGGAAACTGTCAGTGTTCTCTCTTTTCTGATTCTATAACAAAAACAACCAAAACCAAAGCCCTTTATCAAGATAAAAGGTTTCATTCAGCTCACAGTTTTGGAGGGGAGCATGAAGTGAGTGCTCTTCACGTTGGTGACTCACCACCTTGCTGGTTGGGACCATGGGAGAAGTATGAGCTAGAGAGAGTGGTCAAAAGTCGATAGCATGCCAAAGAGAGGAATTCAGAGGCCAAACTCACTTAAAAATTTTTATTTATTTATTTTATATATACAATGTTATGCCTGCAGTCATGCATACCAGAAGGGGACACCAGATCTTATTACAGACAGTCTGTAATGAGATGGTTCTGAGTCACCAAGTGGTTGCTGGGAATTGAACTCAGGACCTCAGGAAGAGCAGCCAGTGCTCTTAGCCTCTGAGCCATCTCTCCCAGGCTCACTCTTTTATCACACATTTCTTGAGAACTCAGGTCTAACGTAAGTGTAACCACCTCTTTATGATGCTACACTTGGGATCAAGCTTTGAGGGCATGATTCTTTAGGCCCAGGGCTTCCCTTCACCCTCACCCAGAGCACAGCATGCACCCACCGACAAACACTCACATCCTTAGTTTAGCCAAACTGACCCCTAAAATTAAAATGGGTGATCTAACCTGGCCCTTTTCAACATGTCATCATTTCAAGGTAGGATAGCTATTTTGCTTTTGGATCTAAGGTTTATTTAACTTTCTGAGTTTCATCCTGAATTTCATCTCCTGAGTTGGACCTTAATAAGTCAGTCATTTATTCCTCATGAGTTATTCAACTGTCAACACTTTAAGCTAAAACTTCCCCACAACCACCTTGCAAAGGCCGCTGTTTCCAAGCTGTGGTTTTTATCTACCAATCCTCATCGGCATTCCAAGCACTAATATGGAGATTAGTACTTTTGGGCATTTCAAAAATTATTCATCTTTTTAGAAATTCTGTCACATTTCTTTAAACTTCAAAAAAAAGTTGCATTTTGTTTGCCCTTGTTCTTTCTCGTGCTTTGAATTTGATGTTTGAAAGAGACGAGTGGAAAATATGTGAAGAAAAAGTGCCATGCTGTCTGTATCAAAGATGATTTTCAAGAGAGATGCATTATTTAGCAAGCTCTGGGGACTCTTACCATTAGAGCTGTGAAGAGGAGCGTTCATTAGCGAGTCCTCACCCAACTCCAGTAGACAGCGCTGCCTGGAAGTCTGAGCATGTTCCTGTGCTCCCCTCACTTTCTGTCTCTGTTCAGTGGCTGCTGTTTCCCCCAACCCTCTGGTCCTTTCCTGGCGTTTCAACCTTCTGCTTCTTTAATTGAAACCATCAGCCTACAGCACTTCATGTCCCTCTAAACTAATTGCCTGACACCTGTATCTTCACTGCGTTAGCCTGCCAGCCCCCTCGAGTCTCCAAGTGATCTCCTCTCCGGGCTGTGGTTCCAGCTGTTTCCGTTCTTTCTTTCATATATATATATATATATTAAAAGGGTTTTTTTTTTCTCCCATGTATACCCCTGCTCTCCCTCTCTTTCCTCTTCCCAGTCTCTTCCCGTCTTCCCTCAGCCTCCCCTGGCTCCATCCCCTCATCCATTCCCCAAGGAGGGCAAGGAGTCCCAAGGTTGGTCAGTTCAGTCTGGTGTATCTATTTGAAGTAGGTCCGATTCCCTAACCCAATATTAGGACTGAGTTAGGTGTTCGTCTGTAGGGAATGGGTTCCAAGATGCCAGTTCATGCACAGGAACATAGTCTGATCCTACTCCACGAGGTTTCACATACTGCCCATGCCATTCGACAGTCATCTACCTTTGGAGGGTTTAACTTCTTCTCCTGATGGCTCCCCAGTGGCTGTTTTTGATTCAGTGAGCTCCCCAAAGCTCCAGCCGGCCATCTTTGTGAGACTCCTCCTCATAATCCGGATCCCTTTGCTCATATACACTCTTTTCTCTCACTCTCTTTAGCTGGACCGGAAGCTTGACCTGATGCTTAGCTGTGGATCTCTGCTTCTGCCTCTATTCATTGCTGGATGAAGGTTCTATAATGGCACTTAGGGTGATTATAGGGGAAGTCCTATTTAGACATTCCCTCTACTATTGGTTGGACATCCTGTAGGTTCTTGGAGGTTTCTCTAGCACCTGGCCTCTTTCCAGCCCTACAGTGGCTTCCTCTATCAAGATATCAATCTTTTTTTTCTCCCTCTCTGTCGCTCCTCTCATTCAACCATCTCCTTTTCTCATGATTTGTTCCCACCTCTCTTTGGTTGCTACCCATTATCAAAATTTTCTCAGGAGATCTTTTCTATTTTCTCTTCCCAGGGGGATCCCTGGATGTCTCTCTTATGTTCCTTCTGAACCCAAATTGTTCACGGTTTGTGCTTTGCAGCCTGGGTATTCTTTGCTTTTTGTCTAAAATCCACTTATGAGTGATTATATACCATGTCTATCTTTTCTGGGTCTTTGTTACCTCACTCAGGATATTCTACAAATCCATCCATTTGCCTGTGAATTTTAGGATATTAGTTTTTTCTTAGTGCTGACTAGTACTTCATTGTGTAAATGTACCACAATTTGTTAATCCATTCTTCAGTTGGGGGGCATCTAGGTTGTTTCCAGGTTCTTGCTATTACAAATAATGCTCTTATGACTTTTGAGCTAATGACTTTTGGAGTAAGAATGTGCATCCTTTGTATATATGCCCAATAGTGGTATTGCTGAATCAATGGGGAGATTGATTCTCAGTTTTCTGAGGAACCGCCATACTACTTTCCAAAGTGGCTGTACAAGTTCACACTCCCACCAACAAAGGAGGAGTGTTCCCCTTGTTCCACATCCTTTCCAGCATAGGCTGTCTTCTGTGTTTTTGATCTTAACCATTCTAACAGGTTTAAGATGGTATCTCAAAGTTGTTTGGATTTGCATTTCCCTGATGTCTAAAGATATTGAACAATTCTTTAAGTGTTTTTCAGCCATTTGTAATTCTTCTGTTTAGAATTCCATTTTTAACTCTGAACCCCACTTTTAAATTAGATTATTTGGGGTTTTGGCCTCTAGTTTCTTGAGTTCTCTATATATTTTGGACATCAGTCCTCTGTCATATGTAGGGTTGGTGAAAATCTTTTCCCATTTTGTAGGATGTCGTTTTGTCTTATCGACTGTATCCTTTGCCTTACAGAAGCTTCTCAGTTTCAGGAGGTCTTAGTGTTATTATTGTTCTTAGTGTCTGTGCTACTGGTGTTATGTTTAGGAAGTGGCCACCTGTGCCAATGTGTGAAAAGGTATTTCCCACTTTCTTATCTATCAAGTTCAGTGTAGCTGGGTTTATGTTGAGGTCTTTGATCCACTTGGGTTTAAGTTTTGTGCAGAGTGATAGATAGAGAATATTAGAAAATGAAAAGATCTCCCATGTTCCTGGATAAGTAGGATCAACATAGTAAAAATGGCAATCTTACCAAAAGCAATCTACAAATTCAATGCACTGCCCATTAAAATCCCAATGCAACTTTTTACTGACCCTGAAAGAACAATATTCAAACTTCATATGGAATAGGAAATCCAGTATTGTCAAAACAATCTTGTTCAATAAAAGAACTTCAGAAGACATCACATCCCTGACTTCAAGCTATACTGTAGACCTACAATAATAAAAACAACCTGTTACTGGCATAAAAACAATAAAATCGAATCGAGGACCCCAACCTTAGTCCACACACTTATGAACACCCGATTTTTGACAAAGAGACCAAAAATATACAATGGAAAAAACATAGTCTCTTCAACAAATAGTGCTGGCATAGCTGGGTGGTAGTAGTATGTAGAAGAATGCAAATAGAGTCATTACCTTTCAACTGGATTCTGCTCGTGACTTTTTCATCTCTTAACAAAGTAAGAAAAAAAAAAAACAAAACAAAAACAAACAAGCCCTGGTCCATCTGTTTTCCCTGTGATAACCACATTCCTCCCTTTCCTTCAGCGCTAAGGCAGCAGCAGAGGATGCTTAATTTCATGGTTTCTTCTCCTCCTCTTCCTCCTCTTCCTCCTCCTCAGGATCATTCCTGTTCATTTTATCCGAATTCTAACCCACACTTAGCACAAGAGAAATCTGCTTTTCTTCTTAAAACTTTTATTCTGTAGCTTAGGATTCCCTAAGCTCTGTCCTGACTGCTCTATAAATTCATAGGTATTTATTAATTGAGCTCTGGTGATTACCACGTGGTAATGGCTCCCAAACTGATGTCACATCCCAAGCTTTTAATCTCAACTCTAGGGCCTCTTCACTTCTTTTGTCTAGAATATTTTTTTCATACAATATATTTTTCTGATTGCAGTTTCTTCTCTTTCATCTCCTACCAGATCCCCTTCCTCCCGACTTATCCAACTCCACACCTTCTTTTACCATTTAGAAAACAAGCAAATTAAAAAGAAAAAAAAAAAAAAAAAAAAAAAAAAAAAAAAAAAAAAAAAAAAAAAAAAAAAAAAAAAAAAAAAAAAAAAAAAAAAAAAAAAAAAAAAAAAAAAAAAAAAAAAAAAAAAAAAAAAAAAAAAAAAAAAAAAAAAAAAAAAAAAAAAAAAAAAAAAAAAGAAGAAGACAAACATAGTAGAAAACACACACACACACACACATACACAAAACTCATAAAAACACAAAACCAGAAACCATAATACACAAACAAAAGACCACTAAGGTCAAATAAATAAGTAAATAAATAATTTTTTTTTAAAGACCAAGCGAAGCACGAAACAAACAAGAAAATCTCCAAACTACCACTGAGTTCATTTTGTGTTGGCTGTTACAGGTGGCCTGGAGCCTCTGAAGTGTGGTTTGTGAGTGACGACACTTGAAGTCAGCCTCTCTGTTAGGAGCGAGGGCTCCTGTCCACGTGTCTCAGCACTGGGACCCCATCTGACTTTGTCCTGTGCAGGTCCCCAGTGTGCTACCACAGTCTCCGTGAGTTCCCGAAGGGGAAAGGGTTTGATGAAGACATCCCATTTAGGACGCAGTGTTCCAAGGTCTCTCACTCTTTGCACATTGTCCAGTTCAGGTCTCTGTAATAGTTCCCATCTACAGCAAGGGGAAGCTTCTCTGATGAGGACTGAGCAAAACACTGATGTGCGGGTGGACTGCATATGTTCCTCACATGCCTCAAGGCCAACACATCTAAGTCTGAATTTGTTCTTTCTGCTTGAAGCTGGGCCTCTCCCACCGCCTCTCGTCTTAGTGAAGGGAACTACCACGCATGTGTGTAAGTAGTTCCCCTGATGCTGTCTTCACCTTCCAAATTCAGTACGACATAATTCTGCTGATTTAAGCCCCTAATAGGTGTTGAATTTTCTTCTGCTGTTATGTGCCAGCTTAAACAATTTCTAAGGATCTTCAGGGAAACCAGATCACACTCAGTGTTAATTTCTCCTCCTTCCTTCTTCAGATTTAAATAGTAAAATCCAATGAGTCTGGATTTTCAAAGGCTCCAATCAAGAGCCATTGGATAACAATGAGGCAGTCGTCTAATAAGTTAATAGAATGAGCAAAATGGAAATTTATGATGATGCTATTTACATTTTTACAAAATGTATTGATTTTTATTTTAATTACATTCTGAATGAGACATTACAGAATTTTAGCGTATAGTTGGCAGCAATCACTTAATGGAAAGTATGCCTGGTTAAAGATTAAAACTGACTGTAAACAGCCCAATGGGCCGATTATTGTAAAGGGCATGCATCAGTAAACAAAAATTGACTACACAATTTTATTTTACATAAACTCAATTTAAAGATAGGAGAAAAGTAAACAAATATAAAATGAAAATATTTCAGATATAAACCGAATACAAATCAGGTTCAAGTGAGGGGAAAAAAAAAAAAAAAACCACTGTATTTTCAAATATTCCTCATCGGGTAATGCAATTACCATACACAAACAGTGCACTCAATCAAATGGGCATTGCCTGTCCAAAGTGGTGCTTGGAAAGAAACCATGAAACATAACATGCAGGAGTAGTTTTGTCATGAAAACAACAGCAACAACAAAAACCCTCTCCCTTTCAGCCCTGCAGACTGGGCTCTTCACTATCACAACCAATAGCTGCTTGCAAGTAACCATGACAACAGGCTCTGTAATGGTTAGCAGTGAGTCTCAGAAAACTGACATAGTTCAAGGTCAAAGACTGCATTTAAGAAAAAAAAAAAGCACTTCATCCTGCTTTTTTGTACAAAAAGGTCACTGAATATCATCCAAAATTTGAGGCTATCTTAGTGTTGAGATTGGGGCCACCATAATTTTCTATTCCTGGGCTTCTTAAATCCACTTGGAGCTCCAGCTACTGAAGACACTGGGCTGCTGCTGGAGCTGGACTAGGTGGCCAAGGAACATTTCCACTTAGTGTGTCCATCTCTGTGGTGCCAGGTGACAGTCCTCAGCATGTCCAGAACCTAAAACAGAAACCATATTGTCTCTCCTAGAATTTGTTGAGTATTTTTTTTAAGAGTGTGTTCTATCTATCTCTTTTGTTAGTCATACCTCTGTTTAACTTATTGGTGTGAGGGTTATAGCAGTACCAAGGGTTTTCAAACTCTAGTCTAGGAGCCACACATAGCTTGCTACCTATTTTACTTAGTATGTCATTTTGCTTGCTTTCACGTGGTAAGGATGGAGCTGAGCCACCTTGCCTAAAACCATAGCCTGCAGAGTTTTGAATACTCACTTCTCCATGCTTTATGGAAAAGGTTTCTCCACTCCACATAACATTTTAACTTATAACCCCCATCTGCTTCAGGTGACAATTCTTCTGCCACATACATTTCAAAGCAACAGTCTAGGACCAGGGAGATGGCTTGGTGGTTAAGAGTACTTACTGCTCTTTGCATTTGCAGCACCCATGTTGGGATGATTAATTGCATAGCCAAACATGCACATAATTTTAAAAAATAAATCTTTAAAAAAGTCACTGTATTGCTTTTCTTTTTTTTTTTTTTTTTAAAAAAAGGAGAATGTTTCTTTTTGAAACAAAGTTTCATTATGTATCCTAAGCTAGCCTTGAACTTGTGAACATCTTGCTTCATTCAGCCTCTGGAATGCTGATATTAAAGGCATATATCACCACCTGTAGCTTTTTAGTTTTTTGTGCAGGAGCGTTTTTGCCTTCATGCACCATGTGTGTGCCTGATGCCCTCAGAAGTCCGAAGAGGGCATGAGATCCCCTGGAAATTTTATGTTTATGAACTCTATAAGCCACTGTGTGAGTGCTGAGTACTGAACCCTGGTCCTCTCCAAGAGCAACAAGTGCTCTTAACCTGTTATCTCTCCACCCTCCCATTCTAGGCTCTTAAGAAGACATAGCTATAAATACAGGTTTAGATATATAAGGTATTTTGTGAGTAAAGTGAAAAAAATTTAAACGTATTCCTTACATTATTGTCCCTTCTGATATTCCCTGTTTCAGACTTTGACGTTAGACTCCCTCCTCAGGGGATTCCTCTTATATTTGCTTGTTCTGTTTTCTGATGTAAGGCTCATTAGCCCATGTTGGGGATGTCAGTGACTCCCTGGTTTGTGGTGTTTCTTGTATTCATCCTTAGCAGTGGTTCTTGTCTCAGCTGATTCCTCTGAAGCCATAAGCCATTCACCACCCACTTCGACACGTGTCCTGTCTGAGACTCCCCGCCCCTTTCCATGTAGCTCTCTATTCCAGAATGCCAGCCTCTAAATTCCAACCACCTTTATCACTTTCCAGCCGTCTCTTGGACTTTTCCATTTCTCCTATATTGTGGCCTATGGCCAAGAAACTCTTCCCAAGTCTCTAAAAGAAGCCATCTTAGGAGCACCATTCACTATTTAACTGTTTATTATCTAATCGTTCAAACATCTACAACAGTAAAGAAAGTAATTGAATGTATTCTTGTATCTGCCTGCAATTTCTGTCAACATTTCTCTAATCTTACGGTGTATGTTTCCCCAATAAAATTCTTTTGTCTTGAGCATTTTGGAACAGCCAGGGACGTGTCATATAAATACTTCAGTGTACATGTCTTGATGATAATTAATAAAGAAAATCTACTACTCGACCATTCATTCACATTAGGGAGATCAGCAACTATTCTTGAATACCATCTAATATTGAAACTGTGTGCA
Source organism: Sigmodon hispidus (assembly GCA_004025045.1). NCBI lineage: Eukaryota > Metazoa > Chordata > Mammalia > Rodentia > Cricetidae > Sigmodon > Sigmodon hispidus. The sequence goes on from PVIH01000488.1 coordinate 207,957, forward strand.
TCATCTTCCTTCAGTTCTCCTCTCCCTTCCTCTCTTTCCCTCTTGAGCTCTTGCGATTGAAGCCAGGACTATGTCCATACCAAGTAGGAACTCTTCCTCCAAACTTCTTCCCCCTCCCTTTGGTAGGCGGTCTGTGACAGTCCACACCCACACAATGATCAGTATACATTAGGTCACAGCATCTCTTAAATCTTGTATGCTGTAGCAGCCCTTTTCCTTATTTACAATACTCTCTTGTTTATAAACTACCTTCCAGTCTGCATTTTTTTATTCATCCCTTGTGTTATCATCTCAAATATGAGACAAACTTTGAGATCTCCCTCTAAATTGATAGTTGGACTTAGAAGTCTAAAGAGTAGCTGGAATTGAATTCTAAAAATTTGCATTTTATTTTACGTATATTGGTGTTTTGCCTGCGTGCCCATTTGTGTACTATGTCCATGCCTGGGCCCCATGGAGGCCAGAAAAAGACATCGGATCCCTTGGAATTGGAGTTAAGGGTGGTTGCGAACCTTCAGGTGGGTGCTGTGAACTGAACCCAGGTCCTTTTGAGTTGACTTTCTACACCTGCTCTCTGTTCAGTTTTCTAGGCAAGAACAATTTCTGTAAGACCTTCTGTACTTCTTCAGGCATTGCATTACTGACTTATTGTCTCACACTTAGAAAGGCTAAGACTGACTAGTATGTGCCAGACACATCAAATTGACCCATCTATTAAGACATCTTCAATAACATTTTATCTAATGGTCTAGACATCCTTCACAGACATACAGTCTTATTAAGATTAGCTAAGTGGGGCTAGTATTTTTAGAAATGAAACTGTTTGAAATGGTATGAGGTTGGCTGTAAGAATATTCTTGGCTCAGGCTGAGGCAACATCTCTTGTATCAGATATCTATTGGCCTGTTAGAGTGTCAATACAATTACTCATTTCAATGTGCATTTGCAGAAGAGGAAATGTGTGAAGTCATATGAGATGTTAAAATTTTAATACAGGAAATTACGCTTGGGTAGGGGATGGTTTGCAGTGTGTGTGTGTGTTCAGATAAAATCATCTTAGAAATGGCTTTTTATTTTTTAATTATTCCTCTCTTCTTCTGAAGGTTCAGTGTCTTTTATTATTGAAATCATGTTTATTGTTCTTGGTAAGTAGCCAGTACAAAGTTGGCAGGTTTATTTTCCTGGCCTGTGAAATTAATAATAAAAAAAGTTTCAGATAACAGCCAAGATGATTCTCAACTAGGAACATATGAGCTTATTGGCATAAGCTTTTAATACTTTTCTTTTTGAAGAGGGGCATGGGGTACAAAAAGAACAGATTGAGAAATACCTGAAAGACAAAGGAACCAGTGTGAGGAACATAAATCTATCAGGTGACAGCTGGGATTGGACCCATCTTCTGTTTTTTCTGTAATGACCTACTAGCTCTTAGTGTCCCAGGGAAAGTAGATAGTCATACCCTGCATTGGCTGCAATTAAAAAAAAAATACAAATGGAGAAACTGGTGTGGAGACACTGGACACTCATGGCTGATAAGGACATAAAATGGAGCAGCCTGTTCAGACAGTGGCCTGGCAATTCCTCAAATACAAGCCTTGAACTGACCTGTGATCCAGCAAGCTCATGTCTAGACAGGTATTCAAGAGACCTGAAAATGTATACATGAAAGTCAGAGCATTGTAATGTTGTTTTAACTTCAGCACAGTGCCTGGGCCTTAATCTACTGCCATTTCAGCCAACAATTGCAACTCTGCAGTTACCAGACAGCATTCTAGCAGCGGCCTGGCCGCTCAGGCCTCATACTGGTGGGAATTCTGTCCCAGAAGGCACCAGCCCCAAGTCTATCGTTCTATTTATAAATATGACTCAAGATTCAAAGCTGGGGTGAAAACCTGCGAGCTCAAAGAGGCTAAGTAGCAACTAGCTAACCTTCTCCCCTTGCTGACATCTCCAAAGAAGCCATGCTTCTGCTCCACCAAACCAGAAAAGGATCCGCCATGCTAAATCCCTCCCTACTACTTCCCATGTCTCTCTATCTCTCCTGGATGCCCTCTGACTCTCTATGTTTATTTTCCTGTCAACTAGTTGCTAACTCAGCCCCCTGACCCAAGGTTAATTTTATTTAATCAATGCAAATGCAAAGTGGGGGTTCACAGTGTGATAGAATATCCCCCAATATTGTAATATTATAATTGTAAGTTGGAGATATGCCTCCATGACAAAACAGTTACCTAGCATGTGTAAAGCCATGGATGCAATCCCCAGCACACAAAAAGAAAGAAAAAAGTGAAATATTATAAACATGTGCAATTGATTAGCTAAAACATTAAGGAATCTAGTAAGTGTTGATAGAGGATACTACACCATGGATGGACCTCAAGGCTAGTACGTCTAATGAAAGAGCTAGCCTCCTACCTGTATGTGTATGATTCCAATTACATGCAATGTCCAGAATAATCAAATCCAGACAGACACAAAGGAACTGGTGGTCCTGCAGTATCTGAGGGGCCAGATGTCACAGGATGGAGAGGGATGGAGTGCTCTGCTATGAAATTTCTTTGGGATGATGAGGCATTCTACAATTATTCCACAGTGGCTGTACAACTCTGTGCATATATTAAGTTACTGAACTGAACACTCTAAATGAGAAAATTGTTTGCTGGGTGAAATATGTCTTAATAAAACTGTTATTTTTTTTAATTGAGTTTTCTTTCTTTCTTTTTCTTTTGCCAGAGCTGAGGGTCAATCCCAGGACCTCATCAGCAAATGCTGTACCCACCTACTTCATCCCTACCCTGGAACTGGTATTTTTTAGCCATTTGTTTTTTTTCAAAAAATTTTCTTTCTTTAACACTTCTTTCTTCATTTAATTCTCTCTTTTCTTTTTTGCATTTATTTTAGTATGTGTCATAGTGTACAAGTTGAGGTCAGGGAGAGTGACTTGTCCTCGATTCTCTCCTTCTACCACGTGAGTTCTGAGAATCAAACCCACATCACCAAGCTTGGTAGCAGGCACTGTCCCCATGAGCCATCTCACTGACCCCTTCTTCCTTCATTTTTTAAAATTTGAGCTTAAAATTAACTATGAAAGATAAACCTACCACCGTAAGTGGTATTGAGAATACCATGGAAACAAATTAGCTTAGAAGGCTGTCTGATGAACGCAGGCATTCAGCAACCATATCAGATCAAACTGCTGGCTGCCTTATAAGTGGGGCGCTTAAGAATTCTTCTCAGGGCCTACACAGACTAGTAAGTTATATGTTTATTTTACAGCTAGTCTTTTTAAAAGAAAGAGTGAAAAAAAGCTTCGGATAGGAAAAGGCAGAGAGGAGCTAGGTTTCTTTGAATCTTGAGGTTTCTGGCACAAATTAGACTTGAAAACAATCTTCTAAGATATAAGCAGAATGGAAGGAACATGGGTCTATGAATAACTGAGTTCCAGTGAGCGACAGTCTATGAGAGAGCATCCCACCCATCTGAGGAACCAAGTCTAGTGATGGATGGCGTTTTAAACTATGGAAAGGTACAATTTGAAATGCAAAACAACAAATACTATATGGTGAGTTCAAAGTACAAAGAGGCTCCGGGGTCACGGTTTAAAATCCTACAAGCCGCAGAGGGAGGAATAAACAGCGCCAAGCTTCTGGTGGAGCCTTTCCTGGTGTTTAGACGGAGCTGCTTGTGCAGGGTGCTACCCGCATGGTGTGATCTGGAAATTCAGTTGTTGGACTATTGGTTCCCAGAGAAGCAGTGTTAGGAGATGGTGTGTTTCAGGAATTATTACATAAATAAAGGATTCCTAACTTCAAGTTCTTGCTTTTGTGAGACCGGACTGGTCAGAGAGAGAGCTAGTTGCTACAATGTGAATTTGGCTTCCCTAGCTGTTCCTTTTGCTTAACATGTGGACCCTCTAGTGTGCCTGTGCCTGCTAAGGGATGACTTCCACTATCTGATATGCAACCCCATGAAAGAGTCGATGAACCCCAAAGCGGTTGAGACCCATAGATTGAGACCCACATCCCTAATTGGATTATGGACTTGGGTGTCCAGGAGCGCACCATACTGGCTGCGACTCACGTTCCCCATCACAGCAGCACCGTAACAACTTTCTTTAGATCCTCACTGAAGATTTGACAGGATGTCAGGGAAGCACAGTTATCATGTTACACAGCAGGAGGAGGGGCATGCCATCCAGGCTATTTATAACCTTGCCCTTTTAAACGGTAGCGTTCAGAGCCTAGTACTTGGCTTTCCTCTGGAGTTAATGACCCAGGTGACCCAGTTTCTCAACCACGGTTCTCATTGTTAGCATTACGTTCTAATTAGAAATGAGCCATTAACACTTTAAAATTTCAGAGCAGAAGTGTGGAGCTTTTTGGAGATATGAGGTCCGTATCATACTGTCCACCCTTTCAAAATGTGTGATTCAAGCAAGTTTCTCTCACATAGTAGCCAGATGGTGCAACAGGCATTCTTCCTGTCTTCGGGATTTGTTGTATGAAGGCGTTGAGCCACATGTAGTCTGCTCTGACTGGCTTTTTTTCACTTCGCAAGATTTTAAGGCTCATTCATGTTATACCACATGTCAAAATTTCATTTCTTATCGACAAATAACATTCTAATGTTTGAATATGCCACAACAAATTATCAGGTGGCAGATATCCAGTATAATTTTTTTCTATTAAAAAAGTAAAACGCCAAATATGGCGGCCTGTACCTAAACGCCCAGCACTTGGAAAGCTGAGATATCATGAGTTTGAAAACAGCTTAGACTACAACCAAGACCCTGACTCAAACAAAAATAAAAACAGAAAATCATTTATAATCACAGAATTTACACTGACTTCTGTTTTTCATGTTAATCAGTTGTTTTTAAATTTTACTTTCTTTTTACTTATGTGCCCCACCCGCTATGTGAGTGCAGTTGTCCTGGGTGCCGGGAGAGGGAGTCAGATCCCCTGGAGGTAGTTACAGGCCCCTGAAAGCTTTCTTACGGAGGAGCTCGAGAAAGAACCTGGGTCCTTTGGAGGAACAGCAAGTGCTCTTAGCTGCTGAGGCACCTTTTATGCCCTTCTTCAGTCATTTAAGAATTCTAAGAAGTCTAGGTATGACCTATGACATAGAACATGAATTATAGAGCATTCAGAGAATTATAGAGAATCCATTCAAGCTTCTACGGATTAGTGGAGACTTTTCTCTGACATTTGCACACATCACACCCTACAATCTTCTGGTCCTGCCTCTTTACGCTTAAATAGCCCACACACGATGCATCAGTTAAGTCAATGCAATGTTACCTGGTGGTGTTTCCACCAAGGACGAGGACCTAGATATCTAGAAACTTCCAGAAAACCCCAAACTTGGTTTGCTCTTTATATCCTTCAAGTGACTGCATAATTCCATCTATAGTGAAGACATATTTGCATGGATTCTCAGTAGGCAGAGGAATGGAGGCCTCAGTGGGACCCTCCCAGAAGTGATGACTCAGTATCTATAAGGACAAGCTGGACCTCATTTTGAAAACATAACATGACCAATTTTTGCAGAGATGTGCAGTTTACCTGTCAATAATCATTTCCATTAATATGATTTCATTCCATAAGCAATGGTCTGTTATTGCCTGAAGATTAAGACTTATAACCCATTTTGAAGCATGTAAATAACCAGGGCAGTATAGCAGCATCAGTTATTATATGAAAGAAATGGCACTCTCAAAGCTGTTGCAAGCAGACTGGACTGATGCCAAAGACTTACGGATAAAACATTACCCATCAGGGTGTCATGGAGATGGAAGAAAGACAGTCACACTCAAACTCAGGCAGGTGACAAATGTCCTGGAAATACAAACACTACATCCTGGTGCTGACTCAGTTAATGTGACACCAAGCTATCACATCTATTTACTGAACTGTAGATGCAGAAGGTGTAACAACCATTGAGTAGTGAATTAAGATAATGTATACAAAGTGCCTAAGGTACATCAGTCATATTATAACTATAAATCAAACCGAGGAGGAGTCCAGTTTAGTCTATGTCAAATGCCAGTATAGAAATCTTTGTTTTATGAAACAATTTTCAGGGCTGGGAGCGACAGACAACACAGTGAGTTTTACTGCTTGTGACACAAACATGAAGACCTGACTTCAGATGCCTAGTAGACATGGAAAAGGCCAGGTTTGGTGCATTTCTATAGACTCAGCACGGGAGGGTCCCAGGGGATTGCTGGCCTGTCCACTCTGCCAATCAGTGAGTTCTGGTTCAGAGAGAGACCTTCTCTCAGAGAGTGATGTAAAGAGCTATAGAGGAATATAGCCAGTATTCTTCTCTCTGGCCTCCTCACGTGCATGAACAGGTGAGTGCGGGGACACACACACACACCATTTCTTTGTTAATCACTACAGCAGTTTGGAAAGCTTTTGCACCATGCAATCAGTGGAGAGATTCCTGAGATTTCTTAGCTCACCTTTATATGGCATCATCGGCAATAAGCAGTAGAGGTCAGAGGTAAGTAACCCTCCTATGTCCTAGACATAACTTCTCAGCAAAGTGTTTTGGAAAGCTCTTGTCTAATAGACTCGCTATTTTTTTTTTTTTTTTTACCACCTGAAGAGAAACCACAGAATAAAATTCAATGTTTTAAGTGCATCACAAAATTGATCTAGAAAAGAGAATGTAAGGCATCTGCCCATTATCCAACCCAAGAAATATAAAAGTCTTGTGCTCTCTGCCTTCTGTTTTCATACAGGTCCAGGAGACACCTGTCTATTCTGTTGTCAAGTGCCCCCGTTCCTGATTATCATATCTCTCAGCATGTGGAAGAGATAGGCTGAGACGCTCAAGAACGCAGATGTGTGGGAGATTGGTAGAACCTCCTCTATCTCCGCAGTTTCAAGTTCTGTCATCATAATTAGCTTCAGCTGTCAACTGGGACATGTCACAAGGGACAATGAGGCTCATCTAAAGTAGTGTCTTCATCAGACTGACCTGAGGACACGTGCCTTTTGGTCAGTGTTTTTTTTTGTTGTTGTTGTTGTTGCCTTGATTTGGTTTGAGACAAGGTTTCTCTTTGTATCGTGGCTGTGGCTGTCCTGGAACTAACTTTGTAGACCAGGCTGGCCTTGAACTCACAGTCTCTGCCTCCCTAGCGCTGGGAGTAAAGGCGTGCACCACCATGTCAGGTTTTGGTCAGTGGTGTTTGTTGTTTTGTTTTTGCTTTGAGACGGTTTCTCTGTACAGCTTTGGAGCCTGTCATGGAACTCACTCTGTAGACAAACCTGACCTTAAACTCAGAGATCCGCCTGCCTCTGCCTCCCAAGCGCTAGGACTAAAGGCCTGCGCCACCCTCACCTCTGCTGCCGTCACCACTGCCACTGGCCCTGCCATCCGTCTTAGGTCAGTGTGTTAATTACAGCAACAAGGAAGCAAACTAGGCCCAATGACGTCTATGTAAAGCTGATTCCATCATTTCTCAGATGCTGTTTCAGCCCTTGGGCTGCCCGTGAAGTCCAGTTTTAGATGCTAGTCACCGAGGTTACTAACCTCCAGCTTATAGTGTCTCGTTGATGACGACCATCTCAGATGGTTTTCTGTTGCTGTAGCACTATGTCTGAGTGTATTGTATAAAGAAAAAGCTATTTACCCCACAGATATGGTGTTCCAAAGCATAGTACTGCTAAGCTCAGGTGAGGTCCTCACAATGAGTGACATCACAATGGCCGGAGTGTGTATGGAAGACCTTCAAAACTCAAAGGTTCACCCCCTCCCCCATAACATCCTATTTCCATGGGAACTCATTAACTTTGTGAGACCAATACTACTAATCTGTCAGGAAGATGGATGTCCCCGATGGCCTAATTATCTTGCATTAAGCCCCACCCCTTAAACCAGTGGCTCTCAACCTTTCTAATGCTAAAACGTTTTAAAACAGTTCTTCATGTTGTGGTGACCTCCCTCTCCCCCATCACCATAAAATGATTTCTGTTGCTACTTCATAACTGTAATTTTGCTCCTCTTAGGAATCATAATGTGACTATCTGATGTGTAGAATATCTGATGTGTGACCCCCGTGGGGTCGAGAGCCACAGGTTGGGAAGTTCTGCCTTAAATGGCTCCATCACCTCCATCTGCCAGCACGTTAACCTTCAGGAGTCAGAGCACAATGAAGCCATAGCCCAGGTTCAAGTCCCTCCCAGCCTCTACAGCAAAGCATGGATGGTGACGTTTCTTCTTGTCAACTCAGGTTTCCTTAGAAATGTTACAGCTCAAATACATACCAACACAGCTGTCAAGCATGTCTTCTCTGATTCCTTTTAACTGATCCCTGCATCTAGAGATTGACTGAGCCCCGATTGTCTAGACAGCCCCACGAGCAGAAAGGACAAATGTGGACTCATTGTGGAAAGAGAAGAATAGAATTTCATCAGGGCCAGAATGTAAGGCCTTTATCTAGCCAAAAGAGTAGCATTTTTTCAGGGGGGGTTAATAATCAGAGGGGTCTGCTGAATGGGAAGGGCCCTCAGAATTGTGAATCAGAAGGGCCATCAGAATTGTGGAGCAATAAACAATAAAACTTATACTTAAAATAGGTGTGACCACCACCGGAGGATTTCGTGGAGATAGTCCTGAGTAACAGCATGTGGGGTGACAGTTTAAACAATGCCTGGTACCTGCTCCAGTGGCCCTCAGGGCTATTGACAGTAGATAGCTAACTCAACTGAAAAATGACCTGGTTTCATGAGTATGTGACTTTGCATTTTAAAAATGGGCCATATTGTGCAGGGGGTCTTTTGTGACTGGCTTCCTTCCTGTAGTATAATGCCTAGTTTAATTCTGTTCACATAATCTGGTAATTATTCTTAAGAATTTTGCATTTGAACTTCCATTTTTTGAATAAAGATTGGTGGGTCAGAGGGGCCTGCATGTGTGCAGTGGGGATATCCCAGGGGCTTAGGTTTTGAGAGACAGTCAGGCAGCAAGGTGCTCTGTGGCTAAAACCTGGGGCCTCAGTGGAGGTGACCACAGTGGCAGATGCCACAGTTGCAGCCATGATAAAAGGGAGGCTCCATATGGGGCCACCAGGACCAGAGGTGGGATGCTATTTGCTCCTCCGTGTCCCTGCAGTCTAAACAAACATTAACCCTCGAATTAAGAGCAGAAATGGGAATGGCAGCTGACTGGGCAGCAAACCGGCAGTAAATTATTGAAAAAGAAAAGCATACACTTAGCTGTTGCCATGAAGCACACTGGGAAGTGATTACAATTTGCAGAGTATGGAATCTCTCTCTTATCTAAATGCTGGACTATCACAAAGCAAATCCCCAGAGGCTTACAAACAAAATTGAAAGTCATTACATTCAGTAGAAGAGAATATTACCGTCATGAGAAATGTCTAAGAAACTATTATTAGAAAGAAAACTTTAAGATTAAATTTTCCTTGTAATTGAAGACACAGTGATTGAATTCCTAAATAATTATGCTATATTATATAAAAATTATGAAGCCTGGGGCTGGAGAGATGGCTCAGCGGTTAAGAGCACCGTCTGCTCTTCCAGAGGACCCGGGTTCGATTCCCAGCACCCACATGGCAGCTAACAACTGTCTGTAGTTCCAGTTCCAGGCAAACACCAAGGCAAATAAATAAATAAATAAATAAAGTTAAAAAAAATTATGAAGCCGACTGCAAATGACTCCTACTGGAGTACTAGCTTCTCACTGGCTGCCAGTCTGAAAATAATGACATGGAGACTTACTACTGATTATCAAAGCTCGGTCACAGCTTAGGCTTGTCCTTCTAGCTTCTGTAACTTAAACTAACCTGCCTTTATCAATCTACATTCTACCACGTGGCTTTGTACCTTTCGTTCTGTATGTTCCACTCCCCCATGTCTTGTTGGCATCTCCTCTGTGCCCAGTTATCTCCTCTTCCTTCCTTTCTCTGTCAGGAAGTCACACCTCTATTTCCTGCCTAGCTATTCCACCATTCAGCTTTTTATTAAACCAACCACAGCAATTCACCTTGACACAGTATACTCATATCCCACAACACCTTACAAATGAGAATAAATGTCACAGAAAGGCCAACATAGAAATGTGTACTTAAGATCAATTTCAGTTTAGAACAAAAAACTTTTTTTGAAATTTTTTTTGTTTGTGAAATCTTTTTTAAAGAAAGACTATTCTGTGAAAACTATCATAATCTGATAAACAGTATATTTCAAAATAGTTTGTTGGAAATGTATATACCAGTGTTGTCATAGCCTATAAATGTCAAGATAGCTATTCACATTGCTTCTCTCAACATGTTTAGAGATCTTAGTCAGTACAAGAAGACAAAAAAAAAAAAAAAAAAAAAAAAAAAAAAAAAAAAAAAAAAAAAAAAAAAAAAAAAAAAAAAAAAAAAAAAAAAAAAAAAAAAAAAAAAAAAAAAAAAAAAAAAAAAAAAAAAAAAAAAAAAAAAAAAGGCAAATGCCATATAGAATGAATGGGAAAAAAAGAAAGTGGAATTTTAGAGAGTGAGGCTAATATTAATTACATGCTGCTTGGCCTATGGCTCAGGCATATTGCTAGCTCCTTCATCTTAACTCAACCCATTATTCTTATCTCGTTTAGCCATGTGGCTTGGTACTTTTTCTCAGAGCAGCATCCTGGTCTCCTTTCCTCTGCATCTACTGGCTTCTCTTCCCTGTGTTTTCTCTTCCCAGAGTTTTCTTAGTTTGGTAGCTCTGCTCGCACTTCCTGTCTGCCTTCTGGCCAATGAGCATTTTATTAAACCAGTAGAAGGGACAAATATTTACAATGTACCAGAACATAATCCCACAGCAATTATTTATACACAAAATCCTTTCAAACCAAATATGGGGCTAAGAAAACAGCTCAATGAGTTAGGGTGCTTTGCTGTGTTGAGTTCTATCCCCACATCCTGCACAAACAAGTTAAGCAGGACTCTACATATCTGTAACTCCAGCTCTGTAAAAGGGGTAAAGATAGAAAATTTCTGGGGCTTGCTGCCCACCAGCCTGGTCAAAGCAACAACAACAACAACAAAAATCAGCAAGTCCCAAGTTCAAGGATGCAAGACCTTGCTTCAAAGGATTAGCATAGAGAGTGATAAAGGACTCCCAGAGTCCTGGTTAGATTTTTGTTGTTAACTTGGCACAAGCCAGAGTCATCTAGGAAGAGGATCCTCAACTGAAAAAATGCCTCCCTCCGACTGGCTCTGTGCAAGTCTGTGAGGGGCATTTTCATGATTGCTGTGGGAAGACCCAGTTCCCTGTGCACAGTGCCACCTCTGGGCTGGGGGTCCTGGACTGAGTAAGAAGGAAAGCAGGCTGAATAAACCAGGAAGTAGCATTTCCTATAGTCTTGGCTCCTGTTCCTGCCTCTAGGTTCCTACCCTCTTGAATTCCAGCTCTAAGTTTTGCTAAAATGTGAACTGTAAGCCATAAGATGAAATAAATCCTTTCTCCCTAAATTGCTTTTGGTCACGGTCTTTACCACAGTAGTAGAAGCTTAACTGGGCAGCCAGTATCCCCATCTGACCTCTGTACACATGTTGCCAACCTTGTTTGATTCCCAGGATTCATGTGCTGCAGAGAACCAGCTCCTCAAAGGGCTCCTCTCTATTACATACACTCTGTGAAACGAGTGTGCACACACACAATAGATGAACAAATGTAATAAAATTATTTTCAAAATTATTGAAAGTATCCTAGATTATAAATCACTTTAGCAATAGAAAATAGGCCAATAGAGAAAAGCAACGTGTTTTAATGTTAGCAGTAAACACTTGAAACTTGACACTGAAATATATATGTGATGCATGATAGTATTACAATTCTGAAATGTTTAGAATCTTAGGGGATAAACTTCTGACACATGCAGCCACATGTTCTTCAAAGACAATGTGCTGAGTGAAAGAAGCCAGACACAGAGCATTATTGTTGGGAGGGCCAGATGGTCAGAGGTTGCAGTCTTCCACGGTCTGGCAGCTCTCTTTCCAAGCTCATCAGCATAAAGAATTTCCTCTCCAGCAAAGCTTCCTTCTCCATATCTGCCCTTATTTGGAGGATGTCTCTAGGTTCAGATGTCTGACTTATCTTTAGGATGACCCTTGGCAAAGTTTCCTGCAAAAACTCTTCCCCTGGTGACCCACATGGTAATTAGGCAAGTGTTCTAGCCATTTTGACAGGGCCATATATGGGATAATGCTCTTGTACAGTTTAAAGATATAATGGTTTAATATAAACCTAGCTGATTGGCTAGTAGGTAGGCAGAAAGTAGAGGCAGGGCAACCAGGCTAAAAGAATTCTGGGAAGAGGAAAGGCAGAGAGCAGATGCTAACCAGGTGCAGAGGAAGCAAGATGAGAATGTTGCAATGAGAAAAGGTATCGGGCCACAGGGCTAAACATAGATATGAATTATGGGTTAATTTAAGTGTAAGAGCTAGATAGTAATATGTTTGAGCTAGTGGCCCAGCAGTTACTATAATATAAAGCCTCTGAGTCAATTACTTGGGAAGCAGCTGCTGGGTATTTGATAGTTTCTAGAGGAACAGAAACTTCTGACTACTGCCATGCTTCCACTAATCTAGCTATATTACAGGAGCATGCCACTTAAAGATTATTATAGGAGCATGCCACTTAATGCAGATTAGTTTTTCCCCAGCTACCATCCCCAAACCTATATATTCCATATACTCTGAAATAAAGTTGTCTCACTGAAGTTATCTCCTGAAGGGCTATCTCCATCATATCCACAGCTGTCTGAACCCTGCTCCCTGCTTCTGCTCCCTCCATCCTAGTGGACATGTAGCAAATGATCCCTGAGGAAGAAGGGATCACATTATGTAATGTGAATTTGTTCAGATGATTATCTGGAAAACACAAAACCATAGAGACAGTAATCAGAAAAGGTTTGCCAGTTACTGAGGGACTGAGGTAGGGGTTTTGACTGTCTTGTCAACTTAAAAGGATTTAGAATCACCTAGGAGACACACAATCAGAGCATACTGTTTAGGCATTTCCAGAGAGGATTAATTGAGAATTGAGACCTGCCCTCAAAGTAGAGTGTAGTGGGATTTAAGGGTTAGTTGAGGAAGCTTAGAGGCATATCTCTGGGATATCAGGGGCGTGGCCAGACCCCATTGAGACCCAGGGCACACTGACCTCTCTTCCTGTTTTGTTCCTGTGTTTTCAGGGAGCAGTCCAGCCTGAAACAGCTCCACTCTCCAAGAATTGTTTTAAGGTTCAATTTGTATCCTGAGTGTTCATATAACCCTCTATAAGTATTAATTCTTTATATGATATATTACAAATAAATAATTCTACTATAATAGAGTTACGTTCCTATTGGAGGTCTTGACAGAAAGGGATTTGAGGAGCAGGTAGTGACCATCTGCCTGCTTCATGGCTTTCTCCTGAGCAAGCTTATCCATCAATGCCACAGCCAGCCTCTGCCCATATCCGGCTCCAGTGTTCTCAGACTTCCAATGTAGACTGAGTAAGACTGTCCAGTGAACTCACAGGCCCTGTGTTCTGAATTGGGACCAATAACATCCTGGCCTGGTCAGCTATTCGTGTTTATTTTTTATTTTTATTTTTGTTTTGGTCTCCACTATGCAGATGATCTTTGTGGGACTTTACAGGCCCTATTGTGTAAGTCAACTAGTAAGTTCCCTTTCAAAATAGATAGATGTACATTCTACTGGTTCTGTGCCTCCAGCAAGTCCTTCCTGCCTGTTACACAGGTTGATTACAAAGGAACATAAGGGAATGCAAGGGCTGAGATAAAAATTTTCTTTATTGCTATGTTTAGATATCTGTATGATATACTACTTTTCAAAACTTGCATTTTCATAAAATTGTAAATTTAGTGTTATTTTTTTTAAAAAATAGTTTTTTAAAACAGAAGTAAGCTTTTATTTCTCAAATTAAGCTGGCTGAGTTGGTTGCTTTGAGGGTATTAGTCAAAGGGAGCAAATTCCATATCCTCATCTAATTCCTCCAACTCTTCCTTGGCTTCAGCTTTGGCTGGGGCTGTGACAGCACCAGCAGCAGTTATAGTGACGGCCACAGGGGCAGCCAAGAAGACCTTGACCTTTTCAGCAAGTGGGAATGTGTAGTGGGATTGTGTTCTGTTCCATTGTAAATAAATGTCCTGCCTACTGGTTTAATAAGAATGCTGACTGGTTGAAGGCAGACAGGAAGTGTAGGTGGGGCTACCAGACTAAGAAAACTCTGGGAACAGAAATACCACTGAGAGATACCAGTGGAGAAGCCAGTAGATGCAAAGGACAACTATGCTGCTCAGAGAAAAGGTACCAAGCCACATGGCTAAATAAATTAAGATGAAAGAGATAGCTAGCAATATGTCTGAGCCATAGGACAATAAGTATAAAATTAACACAAGCTTCTGTGTGTTTCTTTGGAACTTTGGGACTGCTGGTCCAGATCTTGGACTTAGTCTGAGCCCGAAACTTCATATTACAGGAAGGTGTACTCAGTCTCCACAAAGCCAGAACCCATTTATATCTATTGATGATAGAATGTGGCACTGAAGCAACAGTTGGTTCATGATGTTCTTGCCCATCAGTACCACAGCCTTTTTTCACAGGGACATGAGGATCTGCTGTATCTGCTTGGAGCCCACATTGTCTGATCCCACAATGAAACATTTTGGGTAATCATTCAAAAGTTAGATGGTCTTAAGGAAGTAGTTGGACTTCCAGGTCAGTCTGTCTTCCCTTGGCATCATGGTGGAGCATCAGGAATTGCCATGCAGGGTTTAAAGACGATGCCACTCTAATGAGGATGCCTGGGGAGAGCAAAAATAATACTTTTAAGAACATAACAAAATAAAAAATGACTTAAGAAGAAATTGTATGTCATAAGTGTAACTATTTCTTATTTCCCTTTAGGAAAAATTAAGAAGCATAAGGTACAATAGAGAAACCTATAAGTTTTTAAGAATTGTATTTTGCTTGTATTGAAAAATGCACTGAACATTTTAATTCTTCTTTATTTTTATTATTTTTATTTTTTATTGTTTTTTCAAGGCAGGGTTTATCTGTGTAACCCTGGCTGTGCTGGACCTCACTCTGTAAGTCAGACTGGCCACAAACTCACAGAGATCCACCTGCCTCTGCCTCTTAAGTACTGGGAATTAAGGCCTGGTCCACCCTCATGTACACCTCACTCCTACTTTAATCTTAAATAGTTTGAGTCTTGTTCTCCTAATGGTGTTTTAAAACTCTAAAATGTTTCAAGATAGATTCTTTGGTAGGAGAAAGATGGATGTTTGCAAACATTCCCAGCCTTTAAAATCAAGTGGTTACAATACATGGTTGTATGTAGTAAGGTGCAGAGTTGACTCTAATCCAATGGGTTTGTCAGTGGTTACACAAAGTGTTAAAATTTAAGAGTTAAATTCTGCTGGCTTTCATTTCAGCCACTATAACTGTCAGCTCAAGACTTATATTTTATTCTTTTATGTTTTGTTTTTGTTTTTGAGATAGGATTTTTCTGTGTAGCCTTGGCTCTCCTAGAATGTGCTCTACTGTGTAGACCAGCCTGGCCTGGAACTCAGAGATTCTTCTGCCTCTGCCTTTAGAGTACTAGGATTAAAGGCATGTGTCTCCAAGCCTGGCTCTATTTGGTTCTTTTAAAATCATTTTTATTTATATATTGATATTATATATTTGATGAGTTACCACTAAGCTTCCTTCTAATCTTTTAGATGTAACTTTCTTTAGTTTTTTGGGGGGCATTTTACATAGACATCTTAACAGTTGTTACCATTATTTTTAACTATTTTATTATTATTATTGTTATTATTATTATTTTATGTGTTTGAGAGTTCTGTCTGCATGTAAATTTATGCACCATATGAATATCTGGTGTCCTTGGAGATTAGAAGAGGAATTCAGATCCCCAGGGACTGGAGTTATAAATGGTTGTAAGCTGCCATATGGGTAATAGGAATTAAACTCAGGGACTCCAGAAGAGCAGCCAGTGCTCTTAACTACTTAGCCATCACTCTGGTCCATCACTCTACCCTCTCAATGTCAGTTCAGCACTGAAGCTTTATAAAGAATACTTTCTGTCCTGGTTAGTCTTAAGGCAACTTGACACAAACTAGAGTTATTGAAAAGGAAGATGTAGTAGGACAGGCTCATAGGGCCAAGGAAATTGACTCAAAATGCACATGATGTATTTCTTTCTGAGCCAACCTGGAGTCTTCCTGAGGGTCCAGCAACAGCCACTGTCCAATGTTCCTGATTGCTTAGAATCTTCCAAGCAACAGGCTTTGCAGAGAGCTCCTGACCATTGGGAATCTGCCTAGCAACAGATGCTGTTAGATCTCCTGATTGTGCCCAGCTAATAGGGGACAGTCATGCAATATTACCAGATTGTGACCCAGCCTGGGTGCTGGGAGGAGTGTATATAAGGCTCTCCCATTGTTGAATAAAGGAATTAGTCCTTTTCAACTGACTCCTGGAGTCTGTATTGTTGACTCTGAGCCTTCTTGCCCCCTCCCCCAAGGGAACTGTCAGAACCCAGCAACAAGAGGGAACCTCAATTGAGAAAATGCCTCCATAAGATCTAGTTGTAGGGCATTTTCTAAATTAGTGATTGATACGGGAAGGAGGGCTCAGTCCATTGTGGGTGGATCCACTCCAGGTTGGTTGATCCTGAGTTCTATAAGAAAGCAGGTTGAGCAATCCAGTAGGCAGCACCCTGAGCCTCTAGGTTACTGCCCTATTTGAGTTCCTGTCCTATCTTCTTCCTTCAATGATGAACAGTGCTGTAGAAGTGTAAACTCAATACATCCTTTCTTCCTTGGTCATGGCGTTTGGTTACAGCAAGAGTAACCCTAACTAGATATTGTCAGTTGCTTCTCTTCTGAATATGGGCCATGCCTTTCTACTTCTTGGCATATCTCAAAAATTTTTGGTACATTTGTAACAAAATAATATGGCAACTCTAGAAACTACATTATCTATACTCTCTGAAATTCTATAATTGTTATTGCTACTGTGTTACAGTGTTGTTTAGTGGCTTTCCTGATTTAATTTTGTAGTCTGTATCTTTTCTCACATGTAGCCACAGGAACTCTTGCTCAGTAGGTTGACCACTAGCTGTAAATTAGAGAGATATTCCCTTAATAGCCCTCCAAATCACTGCAGGTAAGCCATCTCTGTATGTTGGGCACATCTTCAGCACTCAGTCAGGCAGCTGAAAATTCTGACCTAGCTTACACACCCTTCTTGTACAAAGCTGCAAGGTCAACCAGAAGCCAGAATTTAGAGCCTTCTTTAGTCATTCTGGGGAAATATGTATGTATGTATATATACTTCTAGTATATGCTATATATACTGTACTTCTAGTTCCCAATACAACACAGGAGTTTTGAAAGCTTTATGTACATCTGATTTTCCAGCTTTTCTTTTCTTTCTTTAAAAAAAACTTTTATTTATTTATTTATTTTCCTTGGTGTTTGCCTGAAAGTGGAACTACAGACAGTTGTTAGCTGCCATGTGGGTGCTGGGAATCGAACCCGGGTCCTCTGGAAGAGCAGACGGTGCTCTTAACCACTGAGCCATCTCTCCAGCCCCCCTAGCTTTTCTTTAGATAGTTTTGTTTGGTCTATTAGTCATTGCAACATTACCTGCTACTCATACAGCTATGATGTCAAACAATTACATTAAAAAAGTGTGTGTGTGTGTGTGTGTGTGTGTGTGTGTGTGTGTAGTTGGCTTTCTGGTTCTCTCCATTGATAAAACTCGAGTCACTGGACCTGCATGGGAAGGATGTTTATCCACTGAACTACCCCACAGGCTTAGCAATTGCTTTTAAATGTTCTCAACAAACATGTCCAAGAAAAGGCTTTAGTGCAGGGTGTGTTCAGAATCAGAATAGAGACAGTCACTGAGTACAGTCCCCAGGGACTAACCAAACAGGTTAAATGATGCCAGCTCACCAGGACAGAGCTTTGAAGAACTCTAGCTCAGGTGGCCCTTTCCATTGCCTCCTGGCTGCTGGCTTCCTTTGTGATGCAAAGGCTGTGGGTTTTCAGAGCTAGCAGCAGGAGGCAGTGGCTTTCTTTTCAGGCTTCAATCATTTTTTCTTAAATAAATACCTCTTGGTTTGCTGTAAACTTTTAGCTAGTTTTTAGAGTTCTGGAGAGAGAAAAAAGTGGTTCTGACTATTTTTTACCCCTTCTCTCATTGATTTTAGTGAAGAATATTCAAACATTCTTTGCGATTTTTCTTTCTGTCTTTTTCTTTTTACTACACATTTGATACTTTTTTTGTTGTTTTGCCAGAGGTACAGAATTTTGAAGATTAAAGATTATTGATAGAGATTTTAAAGAATCTGTGAAGTAGTCAAGACAGAAAAAGCAAAATTCACTGCCCCGGCCTGCAGGGTCTTCAGCATGGACCTGAAACTGAGGGCAAGACAAAAACCTCTGGTCAAGCCTCCGACCTTTATTTTTTTCAGACAGCATTTGAACATGCACTTAGCTGGGAGGAAGGGATGGAATATTCAAAAAAAGGTGGCAAGCCTGAGAGGAGAGGTAACAGACAGGGTAGAATTGATATGGAAATCTATCTGTTCTCAGTTGAATGCCTGGAGAATGTCACCTGCTGGTCTGAGAGGATCAAAGGAAGCCACCTGGATTCATGGCCTAGCTTAAAACTATAAGGGCTGTAGTCTACCTAGGGTATAAACTGCTGATAAATGGCTAGCTGTAGAAGCTAACTTACAAAATGGAAAATGGCTAAGTTAGGCTTTGGCTCCCAACAATGCACATTCATCAGTATCCAGGCCATGTGTCAATCTTCCCTTCTTCTTCTATCTTTTTTTAAAGCTTTAAAATATAGGGCTAGAGAGTTGGCTCGGTGGTTAAGGACTCAGGTTTGATTCCCAGTGTTTACATGGTGGCTTACATCCATCTGTAACTCCAGTTGCATGGAGTTTGATGTCCTTTTCTGACCTCTGTGGGCAGCAGGCATGGATGTGGTACAAATACATACATAAGGCAAAAATTCTCATTTACCCATATAATAATAAAATATATTTATTTTTAAAAAACAATATGTAATTACACTATTCCCTCTATTCTGTTTCCTTCTCCCAACTTCTCCTATGTTCCCCAACCAGTTATTCTCAAATTCCTGGCCTCATTGTCTTTAATTGTTATTATTTTAAACACTCACACACACACACACACACACACACACACACTCACACACAATACAACCTTCTGAATGGTTCATTGTTGTTTTCTTGTACATGATTTCAGGGCTGACAAGGTGGTATTTGATAACCAGCTGGGGCTTCCACCTGGAGGGGACTGTTCCACTCTCAGCATTTCTTAGATGCCTGTGGGCTGGGATCTGTGGGATACCCCCAACACATATTGTCATATCTGTTGATGTGATGCTTGTTCAGGTCTGTGTTTTGGTCATTTTTCTTGACATCACCACATGATAAGAAAATACTGCCCAGGGTGTTGGAGAGATGGCTCACGGGTTAAGAGCACTGACTGTTCTTCCAGAGGTCTAGAGTACAATTCCCAGCAACCACATGGTGGCTCACAACCATCTATAATGACATCTGATACCCTCTTCTGTATACTGTATACATAATAAAAAATAAATCTTTTTTTTAAAAAAAAAGAAAAAGAAAACACTGCCCTACAACAAGAAAAACACCAACAACAAGAAAGCAAGAGAGAGACTGGTCAACCCACACCAATAATCCACCAGTATACTTTGTCTCAATCATTTTACCCTTTTGTAGTAGGATATCACTGTTCTTCTAAGTGTCCCCAAAAGACTTATAGATATGCACCAGTGGCAGACTTTCAGACATCCTTCTGAATTATAATTCCAGGTATTGCAAAGCATCTTGAGATAGCTTGTCCTTAAGGGACCATATAAATAAATATGAAACAAAATGACATCTCAGTGGCTCCAATTAATTTTATTTCATTAGTTCTGCACTTCCCGTGTTAATATTACATAATTATTTATAATTTATATTCATAACTGTTTCTTAATTTGTAGTAATTTTATCACTCGGAGGGTAATTGTTAATTATTTTTCCCTGTGATTATCATGGAAGAGAAACAAGGCTTCTGAAAACTGGAAAATTAAATTGGAAGGAAATTTCAAACAGTCACGCTCCCCTTGGCCCTGATATCCCAGATGGTGCTGACGGCTTGTGTTCATAGTTATGCAAAATGACAGATGTCGGGGAGCAAATATTTTCAGCATATTAATGAGAGTGAATGCACTCTGCCCCCTTCTGTACCAGCAGCTATAGTGCTGATGAATGCTGATGAGAATCAATCCACTATAGCAGGAAAATGGCTCGTGTACATTCTTTGGTTATTTTAGTGTCTTGAACAATAGTTCAATACACGGAAAATAAAAAACCTTAGGATCTGCTGCCCATTTCTGTAGAAATTTACTGTGTGACTTCAGCTGCTTTGCCTTTGAAATAAGCTGCTGGACTGAACTAATAAAATGAATTAAGCAGGCACTGGTGAGATGGCTCAGTGGTTAGGAATGCTTACTGTACTGGTAGAGAACCCAGGTTCTTAGCACTCATGTGGTGGCCACAACCAATCATAACTCCAGTTCCAGGTAGCCCAATGCTTCTTCTGATCTGTGCAGGTTCCTGCAAGTACATGGCGCTCATATATACATATATATATATATATATATCTCCAGGATCACACACTTATAAGAAAAAACAAATTAATATTAAATTTTAAGATTAATAAGCATACAGTAACAACACATGCACTTAGCATCATAATTAAGAATGAGGCAATAAATACATTTTTCCCTAAATATCTGAAACTAATTTAAAGTCTAAATATATATATATATCTGAGTCAGGACTAGAGAGATAGCTCAGCCATTAAAGGCTCATAACCAAAAATATAAGACAGGGTCTCATGCAACCTAGGCCACCCTTTTATTATATAGTTGAGGATAACCTCCATGGTTCCACCTCCTGAGTGTGTTGGGACTAATCTCTTTAAAACTTAACCTCCAGTTAACTTCTTGATAACAGAGAGAATAGTTTCAACTTTAGCCCCATTCCTGAGACCACTAGTGAGAAGCCTGAGTAGGTGATTTGAGTGACATTGTATCACATAGTGCAGATGCCAAAGTGCCTAGGTCCTGCAGGAGGCCATTAGGCCATCAGTTCTGGGAATCCTGAGAACTGATTCAAACCTTAGTACATGTTTTTATGAAGCCTAATGCATCTCTCACATACTAGTAAAAAAAAAAATCCACCCTAGACAAATCATAATGAGAAGAAAGAAAGCCAGAGATACATGGGAAGAAGTTACAGAAAGAAAAAAACCTACTTCCTTAAAAGGAACATTTAATCACTCTTGACTTCTCATCAGCAGCAACAGAAAAATGTTGCAATGGCATTGTCTCTCTCTGTGCTGAAAGACAGTAACAGCCAGCCTAGAATTCTGCATCTGATGAAGGCATTTTGAAATAATGAGACTAATAAGCTTCAAGCAACAAAAAAGTTTGTTGAGAGTTTGCTATCAGCAGATCTACACTTGAAGATATTTGAAAAGATGTTATTTTTTAAAAAAGAATGTATTTATTTTTATTTTATGTACCTGACTGACTGTCTGCATGTATATGTGTGTAGCATAGGAGCACAGGACCCACAGAGGCGAGAGGAGGGTGTCAGATGCCCTGGAACAGGAGCTACAGGCATTTGTAACAGTTTCCACGGGTGCTGGGAACTGGATCTAGATTCTCTGTTTGAGCAAGTGTTCTTAACTGCCATCTGGGTAGCCCTGAAATGAAATGTTTTACTAGGAATATGGTTAAGGCTGAACCACTTAGAGAGACAGGTCACAGCCAACTCATCATACCAATTCTGTGCTCTTTAGAGTGTTACTGTGCCTCTGATCAGTGATTCTCAACCTTCCTAATGCTGCAACCCTTCAATATAGTTCCTCATGTTGTGACCCTCAGCTGTGGATATATACTACATATTTAATAAAATCTGAATATCGGGAAGAGAGCACTCAGTCAAATCTTAGGCAGACAGCTCAGGAAATTCTTAAACCTTGAATACAAAAATAAACAGCTGAGTCAGTCACACACACCTTTAATCCCAGCACAGGGAAAGCCGAGAGTTTATCCTTTATCCCACAACTCCAGAGACAGAACTTCTTCTGTTTCTGTGAGTTCAAGGCTACATGCCTTTAATCCTAACCTGGATGCGATAGGGTATATAAGGGCTTGTAGAAACCCAGAGAGAACAGAAGCCACTGGGAGAAGCAACTGGGAGGTACTACCAAGAGTGAGGCTGAGGAAGTTGCAAGACAGCTGGGTGAGAACTGACTGTGGTGCTTCCTCTCTCTGATATTTCAGCTTTCCCCTGATATTTGGCTCTGAGTCTCATTTGTGATACTACACTCAACCATAAAATTATTCTGTTGCCACTTTATAGCTATAATTTTGCTACTGTTATGGATCACAATATAAATATCTGAAATGTAGGATATCTGATATATGCCCCCCACAAAGGAGTAGTGATCACTGCTCTTTATAAATGACAGGTTTAGAGATCAGAAACAAAATATGGACAGGGTCTCAGTTTCAGATTAATTGCATAGGAAATTGCATTAATCTTTCATTAGTAACTTCATCTATTATCCAAGGACTGGGGGTATCTATGGGAGGAGTTGGGGGAAAAGCCATGTGGATACAGAAGATGAAATTGCTGAAGTGGCTCTTGGCGTTTTCAGGAGCTGCCAGCATGCACCTGTGCATAATGGACATCACACACATATTTGTTGAACGAGAAATGAGTAACACCAATCTGCAAGCAATATGATCAATATTTATTGATATAATTCCCTAGCCTCTTTTGAGCACCCGTTTATTTTCTTTGCCCTTTACTCTTCCCTAAGAATAGCAGCTCCTTAAAATTCTGTATCTGAAGTTCTGTATTCAAACACTTTCTTTTGTACTTTCTATCTCTTCAAAGTGAACCATCTGCGTTTACAAGGTCAGCCATTGCCACTGGAAGAGAAGTCTCAGTATAGAAACCAAGAACAGGTTTCTCTAGGGCATTTTCAGCACTAACCAATGATTCCCCAACATCAGCATTCTCTGATTACCCTATAGAACAATTCAGTTCTGAGGCTAAGTAACGGAGTGTCAGATTCCACAGGCTCAGACCCATAAAACTGATCTCATATCTGACAACTCACAAGCCTTGGCTACATCTTTAACTCAGGTGTTCTCATAGCACCCTCATTGAACTAAAAAAAAAAGAAAAAAGAAAAAGAAAGAAATAAGAAGGAAGGACTGCTCCTAGGGATGGTGGAGGAGTATAGCTGTAAGTATTTCTGTGTTCCACTGCCACTTGATCCCAAATAAACACAGAGAGGTTTATATTAATTACAAACTGTTTGGACTATGTCTCAGGCTGTTACTAGCTAGCTCTTGCATCTTAAACTAACCCATTTCTATTCATCTATACATTGTCACATGTTCGTGGCTTACCTGTGTTCCATTACAGAAGAGAAAGTTTATTGTAGATAAAAGGGAGAGCAGAGTCAGAGATAACTGGTCCCGAGTGGCCATGACCCTGAGCCATGTGAAGACAGTGAGGAAAGGAAAGGACAGGGGAGAGGGGAACTATCAGCCAGGAGACCAAAGGTACAAAAAGGGGTGGCTAGCCCAAATGTCCAGATTATACAGGAAAGAGACTCTGGGGGAAGAGCAACCCAGACTCCTGGCTGGAGAGCTCAGGCTAATGGGAGGGATGTGCTAACCAAACCTTATATCAGGGAGGAACTGACCCTGGAACAAGGTGGAGGCCAGGTCCTCTTTGATATGTTAAATAGGCATCCCAACCCTTTTTCCGGGGTGTAAGACTCAACACTATATCTCTCAAACCCAGGGAAAGAGCTCCCTAGTATTTCCTAGTTAATAAAAGGTAGAATTAAGACAGCCAGCCAATGGGGCGGGGGGGGGGGGGGGGGGGGGGGGGGGGGGGGGGGGGGGGGGGGGGGGGGGGGGGTGGGGGGGGAGTGGGGGGTGTGCTCTGGAGAGATGGGTCAGAGGTTATGAGCACTGACTGTTCTTCCAGAGGTCCTGAGTTCAATTCCCAGCAACCACATGGTGGCTCACAACCATCTATGGTGACATCTGGTACCCTCTTCCGTATACTGTATATATAATAAATAATTTAAAAAAAAAACAGCCAATGGGAAAGAGTTTCCTTGTATTTTCTAGTTAATAAAAGGTAGAATCGAGACAGCGAATGGAAGTGATGCGTGTGTATTAGGTGTGGGCTGTATAGAGCATCTCAGCATGCCTCACATTAGTTTCTTTTTTCTTTTCTCATCATTGTGACAGAATATTTGACAGCAATTTGAAAAAGAAAATAGATTTTGAGGGTGGGGCGCATCATAGTGGAGAAGGCATGCAGCTCATTCTTTGGCAGTCAAAGCTTACAGCATGGCTTGCTCTCCTGTTGACCCTCAGGAAACAGAGAGCTCAGATCAGAATCAGAAAAGAGCAACAGTCATTCTGTCATTTGGCTAATATCAAGTGCAGAAATGGACAACTTCTAGGCCAGGCCTGTCAAGTCACACGGCTGGCACACGGCCACCCTCTCAAAAGCTACACGACTTTCCTGAACAGTGCAGCACGCCGGAAAACTAATGTTCAAACTTATGAGCCTGTGGGGGACATTTCACATTTAAACCACATCTTTCTGGCACACTTACACCAGTGAGTCCACAAACTTAGATGCTCATCATCTCCTGGTGAGTTTTGTGGAGTTCATCCTCAGTGATCAGCTCCTCCCTCATTCTAGGAGGCCACTAGGTTGCTTCCTATTCTGTCTTCCTCATTACTCTCTGACTCTGGCACTAAGTGTCCTGAAGCAATTCACACCAGTTTTTCAGTTACATAAACATAGGTGTGGTTTCACCGCCATAAACTTAGGTCTGTGAAGAATAACAAAACCACTCCTGAATTCCAAACATTTTTCCTGAAGACAAAGGCCTTACACCATGGTTCATGAGCCAGTTGATCTGGGTCTGAACCCAAGGAACCATGACCAAGCTGTCAGACTTGTGGGCTAGGTTTCTGAATGAAAGCATCCACACTAGGACTGGGAATAAATATCTCAGTGGTAGAGCAAAATGCCAGTGCAAAAGATGTCGTCAGTGGTAGCATGGATGGAGATGCAGCTCCACACGAGACTCCTGCAGCAGCATGAGGCATTCCCTGACTGTTTTTAGGGGTGCTGACTCAGGTAAAACTAGACCCTTAGATTTCACCCAGGAAAGAATTTTGTGATGTGCCAGTATAAAGGAGAGTATCGTTAATGAAAAAATAAATTAATAAATGAAATTAAAGCCTAGATTTTAAGCACAAGCATTAAGAGGAAGAGGGAGATACCTGGGAGAGAATTTGGGTACTCCGGTGACCATGGACGGGAGCCTCGGCAGTCACATGCGAGATTCCGCGGCTTTTGACATCATTGTCTTCACCTCGGTTTTTCTTTGTTTTCAAGTCTTCTCTTCAAAATGTGGCCAAGGGGCATAAATGGCGTCACAGGCTGGTTCTTGAGAGAATCCTGGCTGAAATGAGGCGAAGGGAGGGCAGGGACCCCTTGAGAGAGACAGAACAGGGACAGGTCGTTTAGGGCAGGGACCAGGGAGGGAGTAGTTAAGTCCGGGATTCTTCCTGCACAGTGGTCAGAGGGAGCGCTGGCCTCCAGTCCTTGGATTGCTTGTTTTTATCTTTAGTAAGCACTAAAGAGGCTGCGTGTAAGAGTGTGGCTGAAACCCCAGTCCTGGATTTCTGTGGTAGAAATGGTTTTCTCTGCTCCCCAGTTTCAGATCATCGCTCATGTTAGGGTTACCTTTTCCAAAGGGACAATGTTATAGAAACCTCGACCAATGCTCTTTTGCAGCACATATATGGAAAGCTATTTTTTCTTTATTTTAAAAATGGGATGTGTCAGGCACGCCTTTGATCCCAGCACTTGAGAGGCAGAGGCAGGTGAATACTCTGTGTTTGAGGCCAGCCTAGTCTACAGGGCAAGTTCCAGGACAGCCAAGGCTACACACAGAGAGACCATGAACTCTCTCCCACCCCCAAAATGGAATGAGTTAATCTGGCCTGTCAATCACCTGGCCAAGGGACTGTTCCTCAGAAAGGTGTATTCACTTTTTTTTTTAAGTTAGAGTTATTAATTTTCTGTGTAAATGTTTTTTTTTTAACTTATTTATTTATTTGCCTTGGTGTTTTGTGTGGAAATACAGACAGTTGTGAGATGCCATGTGGGTGATGGGAATCGAACCCCGGTCCTCCGGGAGAGCAGCCAGTGCTCTCAACCGCTGGCTATCTCTCCAGCCCCCTGTGTAAATGTTTTGCCTGTGTGTATACCATATTCATACTTGGTGCTCATGAAGATCAGAAGATACTATCAGATCCCTTGGATTTAGAGTTATGGGTAGCTCTGAACTACCATGTGGATACTGGAAATCCACCCAGGTTCTCTATAACAGCAACATGTACTTTTTTGCCACCGGCTCATCTCTCCAGCCTGGTGGATTTATTTTAAACCAAGCTAAAGTGGGAGAAAGGGCTGGAGAGATGGCTCAGAGGTTTAGAACACTGGTTGTTCTTCCAGAGGTCCTGAGTGCAATTCTCAGCATCCACATGGTGGCTCACAACCATCTATGATGACATCTGGTACCCTCTTATACTGTATACATAATAAAAAAAAATAAATACTTTTAAAAAAAAGAAGTGGGAGAAATATCTGCTTGGTGGTGGTGGCATTGAGGACCTTTAATTCCAGCACTCAGGAGGCAGAGGCAGGTAGATCTCTGTGAGTTGGAGGCCAGCCTGGTCTATAGAGTGAGAGCAGGACAGCCAGAACTACACAGAGAATCCTGCCTCAAAAAAAAAAAAAAGTGGGAGACTTTTCTCCAAAGTCCCAAAGTGGGAGACATTTCCGGTCCCCTGCTTTGGTACATACAGTCACTTCCGGTGCTATGACCGTACAGCATCACTGAGGTCAGCTTGCATTTCTGAATTTTCTCTTTCCCCTTGTTTCTATCTCCTTAAGAATACTGCCGCAAGCCTCTACATGCCTTTCAGAGTTCTCTTTGAAGCTCCCACACACCCTTCTCAAGTGGCTGCTTCTCTGCCCTGTGGCTACTTACAGGCTGCAGGGCTTTCGGTCTGTCTTCTCATCCTCATCCTCTGTGAGCCTGCCAGAGTACCAGAGTATGTGCCCTGTGGTTTCTCTTATCAACTGTACACAAGCTTCCTTCTGAGTCCTTTTTTAAATATTTATTTTTATTTTATATGAATTGGTGTTTTGCCTGCATGCATAACTGTGTAAGGGTGTCAGATCTTGGAATTACAGACAGTTGTTAGCTGCCATGTGGATGCTGGGAATCGAACTCAGGTCCTCCGGAAGAACAGTCAGTGCTCTTAACCACTGAGCCATCTCTCTGGCCCCCTTCTGAGACTTAATTAATACATTCTTTTATTAATGAAACTAAGAATTTTGAAAAAGGATCCCAGTTTCCCCAGTAACCTGTGGCACTCCCGTGAGACTTCAATACATTTCCGAGATTACAATTGATAAAGTCCAAGCCTAGGGCACAGAGAAGCAGGGCGTTAGGAGATCTTCACTTATATAAACAAAGGGAATGTCTTCTTTATGAGAGTCCCAGAAAATGTCTGGGAATGAATGAGGCCAAGTAATATATATTCAAGACTTAAGCCTTGTTCATAGCTGTTTCCTCAAAAAAAAAAAAAAAAAAAAAAAAAAAAAAAAAAAAAAAAAAAAAAAAAAAAAAAAAAAAAAAAAAAAAAAAAAAAAAAAAACTATATTTGAAAGAAATAGTATCTGTATGTCTAGAATCTTGATAGCATTTTTTTTTTTTTTGGTGCTGGAATTTTTGTTTTGAGCTCCAGGGTGTGATGATGAGGGTTTTCTTCTCTTTCCCATGTCCTCACAGTCTTCCTTGTCTCTCTGTTCAGCCTGAAATAAAAC
Source organism: Sigmodon hispidus (assembly GCA_004025045.1). Lineage (NCBI taxonomy): Eukaryota > Metazoa > Chordata > Mammalia > Rodentia > Cricetidae > Sigmodon > Sigmodon hispidus. The sequence continues at coordinate 236,054 of PVIH01000488.1, forward strand.
AGCAGCACTCGTGGGGTGAGCAACCTGAGTAATGGTTCATAGACTCATTCATAAAATTCCGATTCTTCTTGTCCACAAACTGGAACAGGAACCACAGCCCAGCACTGACTCCAAATGATGTAAGGAGTTCTTTTATCTTTTAGCAAGCCCTGCTCAGTTAAATTCAGATCTTTGGCTCTGCTACAGGAAGGAATTTCAGGACGAGCCACAGCAAAGCAGATTGGAATTTATTAAATAGAATTAATATCCATGGGAGGGGGTTAATAGAAAGAAATAGAAAAGATTAAGGTACTCTCACGAACATAGGTGTGGGCTTCTCAAGTCACTTATGCGCCTTAGGGGCAGCTAAATATAGTTTTTAGAAACCTTGAAAAATGATTGTTTATCACTTATCCAAGGAACTCCATCTCTCTGTCTCTTTCCCCCTTTTTGTAAGGGAGAGAGCAGTCACAGGGCCAGGTTTTCTGCATGGCTCAGTAATCAGATAATATCGTGAATGTTAAATAGTTGCCAAGGATATTAAAGTGTGTGTTTTGCTGTCAGAGGGGTTTTATTTGACATTCCTAGAAAATCTCCCGTTTACCTCTGGGAAGGGAGGAAAGGCTTTTAAACATGGTTCATTGCTATTTTAACTTTCACATTTCAACGTATATTGTAAAACTGAATGAAAACCATGAACCCAAAAAGTAGGAGGACATGACTATTCCTAAAATATGGAGAAGATTTCTATAATAGATATAAAGAAGAAAGCAGGCAGACGGAAGGACCAGGCTAAACATGGCCAACAGGCTAAACTGGACCATGGTGGGGTGGAGAGAAAAAGAGGAGCCTCTCATCAAAGGAGGCGATGACTGGTGTGGCCCAAATGGCTGAGTTATCCGGGAATCAGGCAGGCTAGGGGAAGGGAAGGGAAGCAGAATCCCAGCCCCTGGGAGGGAGGGGTTAAGGCTAGGGAGCGGGGCTAGGAGCATAGGGAGGAGCCTTAGGAACGGACTGTTTCTCTGAATTCTAACAAAAATAAATATTGCCCTTTATGCTGGCAACTTTCAGAGCAAATGTTGTGCTGGAATCAGTGATTCTCTGCTGATGAGCGGCTTCACCCAGCTTCCGGAGTAACGGTCTCCTTTGCCATGCCAGGTCTCCCAGATTTTCTGCCCCTCTCTCCTGCCTCATCTCGTTGCCCACTGGTTATATCACAAACGGCTCTCCTTGTCATGAAATCTTCAATTCTCTTTAAAGCCAGTAAGTAAAAAATAAATGGAGTGATAGTGGGGTGCGGGACTCAGACCTTCCTCAACTGGGTTTGCCAGACGGAATGGACTCACCTTGGGATTCCTTGCCCTCCCTATGGAATGGATGGAGGGGGGAGGCTGAAGGGCAAGGGGAGAGGGGGAGCAGTGGAGGGTATGAGAAGAGACTTTTTAAACAAAAAAAATTTGCTAAAACAAATAAATGGAGATTGGTCAAGGTGCCTTACTCTAGGGACGCAGAGACTCGGGAGTGGGTGGAGACTGAGAGATGTGTGTGTGTGTGTTTCACACAACTTCACTCTGTAAACAAATATCAGGAATGCATCTAGGTTTTCAGCATAGCTACCAGCATAGTGCACAGCAATGGTTCTTAGTCCTGTTTTTTGTTTTCTTAGTCCTGTTTTTGACTGTATTACTGTAACAGCACATCACAGAGTAATTTTGTTTCATTTTGTTCTGGTGTTTGAGACAGGGTCCCACTCTGTAGCCCTGCCTTATCTGGAACTCTCTTATGTAAACCAGATTGGCTTTGAATTCATAGGTATCAGCCTGCCTCTGCCTCCCAAGTGCTGGGATAAAAGGTGTGTGTCACCAATGCCGGCTCAGACTGGGTCATTCTTAACAATCAGAAATTTATTTAGCTTGTGGTTCTGGAGGCTGGAAAGCCCAAAAGGACAAGAGAAGGCAGGAGGGGACAAACCCATTCCCGTGATAAGATGCCTACTCCAGCAGTGATCAATCTGAGGTTGCTGTCTTCATGAGAACCCTCCCATTACACTGTCCCTCCCCATGCCAAGGCTTCAAGGGCCTAGTTTCCATCACATGGCCTTTGTAGTACGCATTCAAACAGGGACAATTTCAAAACACTGTTTTCAGCAAAAATGAAGAAAAAATATTTCTATAAGTCAGAAATTGATGAGTTACTTCTGGCTAATATACTGAAATAGATTTTGTTCCTGGTTGCCCGCAGATCCTCAGTATTCTCATTATTAAGTGATTTAAATCCAGATGCTGCAAGGCAGAGTTCATAGTGTTCCATTAAAATCTATGAATTTAAGAGTGATATGCCCTGATCTCACCCCCATGCCCAGTTTATTATGTGGTTTTCTTTGGAACAGAGATAAAATTAGCTGATTCATTAATGTGACAATAACACAAAGATAAGCAATAAATTCAAAGCCTAGCGGATACAGGAAAATCAGGTTGCTCAAATGACGCATCCCACACATCCATCAGTATTTCTTTTGCATCTATTTTTGGGTGCATAGTAGAGTGCAGTTAGGAGGATGATAGAATCTTTCTAAGGATCTGCTTGGATTTGTGCCAACAGTATCCATCCATTGCTTCCTTCAAGGCCTAATTCAAGCATACCCTGAGGCCACTGAGGAGAAAAGTTAAGGATTAGTTGTAGGGGCCCAGAGCAATTTGACCACACAACTGCTATGACAGGCTTAATGAAAGACAGCAGACGCTTCCTGGCAGCACCTGGTGATACCAGGAATGGCCAATGAGCAGACACCATCCAGGGAAAAACCAGCACGTAAAATAAAATACCTAATGAAAGACCCTTAGAGACAGACCCCAGCCCCAAGAACTGACACAAAAATCACTGGCTGTAATCAACAAGAAGTTATTTTAATACACAGGCACCTGCGGGCGATCAGCAGCTTCAGCTAACTGAGCGCGCTGGTACAAAGAACAGCCCCCCTTTTATATGGAGCGGGAGAGGGTCTCATCAGCTTAAAGATAAAGGCATACATCTCATACATAACTACTTTGAACTACATACAAAATTCCGCTAAGGGGTAATGTTGAAAATGTTCATCTGTGGGGCAAGGTTGTAAAGTTTTTGATCCTGGGGATATTGTGAACATCTGGCTTGGGTTAAGATTAGGCACTCCCGGTCTCTTCACCTTCCCAGGCGCCTTCCTTATCTTTTTCAAAGGGCCCCTAACTGCCGGTCTCCTGACTCACTGATGCTTGCCTGCAAGATGACTTCCTGCTAATTGGTCAAATGGCCTTGTGGAAAATTTTCACTGTTTTGATTTGAGACTGGGGTCTTTCACCTAACATTTTAAACATTTTTCTTCTTGGGAAAGAGACAGATAGTCTCCAGTCACACCTGCTAATGTAGGGAAATGAGGACTGCTAAATGTTGAAAGACTTTTAGAATTTAAAGCAGCCAATGAATTCCTAACAGGTACCCCTTGGACCAATCCCACAACTATAACCTCGAAGCTCTGAAGCTGCTAGAGCCCTCTCCCCAGTAAAAACACTTGCCTCATGCTGTTGAGAGTCACTCCTACTCTTCCACTGGGTCGGACAGATGGACGGAGTGACCCAAGCTAGCTTGTTAATAAAGAGACTTTGCTACTGTATCAGACCAGTTGCTTGGTGGTCTTTTTGGGGGTCTGGACTCTGGGCACAAGTGACTGGGAAGGACTGTGGAGGGGCCTCTAGTGTAAGAACAAGAGCCCATAGTCCACTTACCAGCTGGAGTAGTTACAGAACATGGGAGGGGAGGAAGAGGAGGCTGATATCTTTCCATTTTTGACTTACAGCCAGCAGTTACTGGGGTAGCTAGAGAGGAAGTTGGGGTGAAAGAAGGTAGGTGACTGGTAAGCATCTTTTGTCCTCAGCCATTACTGAGGTCAATAGGATGGGGAATCATGTAGCTAGAAAAGTAAGTGGGAACCAAATTACTTTTGGCCATTGTATTGCTTTTTTTTTTTTTTTTAAAGATTTATTTATTTATTATTCATACAGTTTTACAGAAGAGGGCACCAGACCTCATCATAGATGGTTGTGAGCCACCATGTGGTTTTGCTGGGAATTGAACTCAGGTCCTCTGGAAGAACAGTCAGTGCTCTTAACCTCTGAGCCATCTCTCCAGCCCCGGCAATTGTATTGCTTAATCAATTTGGAAGAGCTTTTTACAAAATGTTGTGATCAGGGGTAATATTCCTACCCTTTGATTTAATAAATACATGGAAAAAGAATATAATTTTTATTTTAACTACTTTCTGCTGAACAGGTATAGCATCTGTGGTGACTGGAATTAAAATCCCCCATAGGCTGATAAATTTGAATGCTTGGTCACCAATTTGGGGAACTGTTTGGGGAGGATTAGGAGGTGTGGCCTTGGAGTAGGTGTGGCCTTATCAGAGAACATGTGTCACTAGGGGCTGCCTTTGAGCTTCCAAAAGGCCCAGTGTCTTGCTCTCCACCTGCAGCCTACAGATCATGATCTGAAGCTCTCAAGTGCTGTGCCAGAGCCATGCCCATCTGCTTCCCACCATGATGACTATGAACTTACTCTCTAAAACTATAAGCAAGTCCCCAATTAAATGCTTTATTTATAAAGGTTGCCTTGGTCATGGAATCCCTTCATAGCAATTGAACATTTACTGAGACATCATCCTCGGCAGAAGAGTTTGGGGGCAGTCTTTGGTAATTGAAATTTTGGAACAGGACGTTACTCTTGACATATCTTTTGGTAGTGTTTTGGAGTGGAGGCATGAGAGAGGCAGACAGACAGACAGACAGATGGACAGACAGGACAGGGACGAGGAATAAGGCAAGAGAGGAGCAAGGAAGAATGCCGTGCCTGGCCACACTTCTAAGGGTGCCCATGTGGCACATCTGATGATGGAAAAGCAGCTGGTAACAGGTGATGACGGAACTGCTGGCTGCTGGCTGCTGGCTGCGACGGGAACAGTGAAATTCTCATGAATGGTGGTAATGCCATTAGAAAAAAGATACCAGAGAGCCTTGTCATTTTCTTCCCTGCCAAGTAAATATACACAGAATCAACTGTGATAATTACTCTAGATTTCAATTTGGTGGGGTCTAGAATCACATGGTAGACATGCTTCTAGGTGTGGCTGAGGGGGAATTTTAATTAGATAGACGTGACATCCTTCCTTGGCCCTGGAGCTAATGAAACGAAGAAGCATCCATTGTTCTCTGTTGATACAAAGTGGATACAATGTAGCCAGCCAGCACCCTCATTGTTCTCTGTTGATACAATGTGGATACAATGTAGCCAGCCAGCATCTTCAAGCCCATGCTATATGACTTCCATACTATGAGAGGCTATCCCCCAGTATAGGAGGAGCCAGAACCAGTCCTTCCTCCCTCCAGTCCCTTGTCAGGCTATTTCATTACAGCCACAGGAAAGTAACTAAGAGAGTTGTTTGGTTGGAATCTCAGGCTAACTCCTGCTTGATCAGGCTCCATTGCTGTCTTCTTTCTCTCTGAAAAGCCCTGTTCTGCATTCCTAGTGACTATTGCAACTTCCTCCTCTGTTGCTGCCGGCAGCCCAAGTCCTAAGCATCCAGCTTTGTTCATACTCGTGGCAGAGGCATCATTACCCCTCACCGATGGAGTCTCCCTGGTTTTGTTTGTGGGTGCAGCTTCCCTGGCCTCAATCTCTGGGACTGGAGAATCCACCCCAGAGTTGCTTTGTTCAAATAAACCTGTCATTATGCATTTTCAATTTGGCTTGGTCTGGTTTACTTCATCAGTGGAGAAGCCTATTGGGAGAAGGCAGGAAACCTAGTAAGAGCCCCAATCCATGATGATGCCTTGATGTAGAGGTTTTCAGAGACAACCAAGACTACACTCCTCCAGCTTCTGGTCATTCCCACCTTCACATCCCCTACTTTTCTGTGTCTTCTGTTTTTGTCTCTTGGATTTGTCTTTTGGTTATTGGATTTAGGACCCTCCTTTGATCAAAGGGAATTTCATGTCATGATTCTTAATTTATTCCTTTGGAGGGAGGCTCCATTTCTTAGGCCACTCTTTGAGGTTCTGGGTGGAAATGGTCAGGGGAGCACTCCAGTGATGTGGGATGTCTTTCTATATGCTGTGAATATCATTGATAAATAAAAAAAAACTATTTTGACCTATGACAAGGCATCTTAGAAATAGGCAGGAAATCCAAGCATAGATAAAGAGGAAGGAGGGCAGAATCAAAAAGAGACACAATCTGGCTGCCCCCAAAAATATGTAAGAAAATAAATAAGCCACATAGCAAGACAAATTATTAAAAATAAAATAAATTAAAATATAAAAACTAACAATATGCCTAAGCCATAACCAAACAATATATAATTAATGTGGTAATATGCTATATAGTTAATAAAACCTGGAATATGAAAAGATCAGCCCACAGTCAAAAACTAGGCAGAGGTAGATCTGGGAGTTCTATACAAAGGCCAAACAGTTGGGCTTCAATGGCACACATCTTTAATCCCGGCACAGGGAAAGCCAGAGTGGTGACCTATACCTTTAATTCCATAACTCCAGAGACAGAGATCTTTCTGTGTTTCTATGAGTTCAAGGCTGACTACCAAATAGAGTGGCTCATGCCTTTAATCCTAACCTGAATGGGATTCAGCTGGGCTAGAAGGAGGTCAGTTTAGGAAAACAGCAGCAATTAGAAGTGACTAGGAGCAAGGCTGAGGAAGCTGGAAGATAGCTGGGTGAGATTTCACTGTTTCCTCTCTGATAGTTCAGCCTTTCTCAATATCTGGCTCTGAGTCTACTTCATTATAATCAGAATTTGTGCTACAAATTAATAGAATTGTCTAAGTCATTTTTAAAAGCCTAAACAGCAAGAGACAAGTATAGACCTTAAGGCCTTAAGACTAAACCAAGCCAAAAACTTTATATTACAACTTTATACCATACTCCTGCATGTTTGTTTAAAAGAAAAGATGTCCAGACTCTGCCTCGCTCTGCTGTTGGCATATCTATCTCACTTTTAGGTTGTGCATCAGGAGGGTCAACACTTTAGTTTGTGTCTTTATCCACTCTGGGCATCTGTGGAATCTATTTTGAGACTGCTGTTACCAAAGAATTTTCTACTCCATGACTCCCAACCTTTAGCCCCTTCATCCCTCCCATTACCAGAGTTACCACGCACTCTTCCCCCAAATCAGGTCCCAGCTGGGCTATAGACCTTCCACCCCCATTTCTCTAACCTTGCACATTTCTCTGCCCACACAATGTTTTGCTAAATAAAACATGATAAATAAAAAAAAAAAGAAAGAAAAGAAAAGAAAAGATGAAGAGGACATCCCCAAATACTGAAAAAGGGGGACTTTTCTTCCCCCACATGTGTATCAATTCTATAAAGGGATCAGCCTAGGTCACATGGAACACCCCCCCCACACATACACCAATCATAGTTTCAATGAAAGAAAGCATTCAGATTGGCTAGTCAATTGCATACTCACTTGCACAGGGGCAAGAGAACAACATGATTGGCTGCCTCTTTAGAACTACCAGAGAAGTCTCCCAAAGTCAAGAAGACTGGACAGATTATACATGAGCTATACAAACCCATCACCTCAACACCAGCTCAGCTCATTCTGGGTCCAGACTTAATGGAAAAGTAAAAATTTCAGTCAAAAGTTTCATAGACATTAATCATATTGCAAACAAGTTGTCCCCCAAACATGCTCTATAGGAAGCAGAACTAGGCCATAAAAACCATAAAGCCTGCTGCTTTTAGGTGGTGTATATCTGTAATTCCATCATTCAGGAGGCAGAGGCAGGAGGATCCCTGAGTTGAAGGCCAACCCCGTTAACAGAGTCAGTTCCAGGGCAGCCAGGGCTAAACAAAGAAACCCTGTCTTGACCCCCCCCCCAACCCTCCAAAACCCAAAACAAGAAAAACCCCTCAAAGCCTGTGTCCCATGATGCACTTCTCCAGCAAAGCTCCATACCCTAAAGATTCCATAACCTTCCCAAACAGTGCCACCATCTGGGGACCAAGTATTCAAACACATGGGCCTAAGGGGTCATTTCATGTTTGAGCAACAATAGAGTGTAGTGATTCATTGGTGCTCAATGAGGATTGTTTAGAGGATTCCCCAGAGCTAAAAAATTTGCTGATGTCCCTTCTTATCCAAAAGGCCTGGAATGTGAATATAGAATCTATTTATATCCTACTGTGTGCATACAATCATCTTTAGATTAAATATCTAATATGATGCAAATGTTATTTAAGCCACTGTTAAAATGTAGCTTTTAGGTGTGATTATCTATTGTATATTTAGTAAAATTAGTCTGGAATATCAGATGACAGAATCACCCACAGACAAGCCATGAAGGTTAAGAAATGATGACCCATGCCTTTAATCACATCACTTGAGAGACAGCTATCTGTCTAGATCTCTGTGAGTTCAAAGCCTAACAGCACCAGAGAGGCAGAGGCAGGAGGATCTATCTTTGTGAGTTCAAGGCCAGCCTGGTCTACAAAGCAAGTTCCAAAAAAGCCGGGACTGTTACAAAACAAATAACAACAAAGGCTGAAGAGATGGCTCTGTCCTCTGATATTCCAGACTAATTTTATTAAATATACAATATATCTCCATGCTTAGGGAATAAGAAGGAATATAATTGTGTGCATGTGCAGCACAGAGGTAGCCATTGGAGGCCAAACCACATTTTTTGACCCATGGTTGAATTCACACATACAAAGCCGTCATCTATACAGAGTCCTCTGCTCTGGCCAAACTTCCTTCCAGCCAAATTCTTTAAAACAGAAAACTACTTTCTTACTGGGTACCTCAATGCCACCTTTTGATCTAAAAACAAATATGTTTTTTACTTCACATTTGCTTCAGAAGAAATGTGAAACCCAGAGAGTTCAGAATAAGTCTTTGCTTGCTCAAGGAAAAGAAAAACATGGGAGCCTTGATAGTTTCTCCTTTTGCAATACAAATAAACCCCAACCCGAAATCTACCGTACGGTCTCTTTGTCTTGGGCACTTTGAGGACCAAGGCTTAAGGGATGAGAGTCAGCAATAGGATTTGTTTCCAACCCACTTGCTCAGGCCTGTTCGTGTCATGCCTGAGTCAGCAGTGTTGGCCTTTAACAGAGCATGCTCTTTTTCCATACAGTAACAGCAGAACCCAAATAGCTTTTATTTTCTGGCTTCATCATTTCCGGTGACAAAGGACCCCAACTCTTAGATGTCCTCAGTGACAGAGGAAGCGCCTAGGAGGGAGGTGATCACAATGTTTATATAACAGCTTGGGCAGGCCTTTGTCAACACCATTCTAGATGTTTCTGTAAACTTGGTGTTTGTTGTTGTATGTATATGTTAGGGGTTGATGTCAAGTGTCTTCTGCCTAATCTTTTGACACAGAGTGTTTCAATGAACCCTGAGCTCAGTAACTTGGCTAAAGTGGTCCACCAGAGAACTCCAGGGCCCCTCCTGTCTTGACTTTGTAGTGCTGGTCTGCAGGAGTACCCCTTGTACCTGTCTTTTCCCTTGTGTTCTGGAGGTTCAGTTCAGGCCCTCATGCTTTCTCGGCAACTACTGTACAGATTGAGTAAACTCTTGGGCTCGGGTGAAGTGACAGGAACATTTAAATGAATAGGTTTTAAATGAAACAGCTTTGCCTCCACAATGTGTGTGGGCCCCATCCAGTCAGTTGGAAATTCTGTGAGAAGTGAGATTAAGGTCGAGAGAAGACGGAATTCAGGCAGCAGATGCCTTTTAACGTGAACTACAGCACCAGCGATTTAAATTGTTTCTTAAACTTCAATCTATTCATATCAGATTAGTTTTGTTCTGGAGAATCCCGAATGACATGTTGAGGGATGGTGACCCCTGTTTCCTGTAGCATGTGCTTATTTATACTCTTTTCTGGCCTTAAGGTGACACTTAGAATTGTTCCTACACTGCTCACATGGCTACCCCATATTTTACTGCCTCCTATGCTAGATACATGACATGGATCCTGCCAAGTCTTCTTTATTTCAGGGTAGGTGTTCCTACTGGACACACAGGTCATGTTCATATGCATTAATACTCTTCTGATGAATTATTCTAATTAATCTTTATCAATAAAGTATCAGGAGTCAAATATTGGGGTGTTATGATAATGCATATACCTGTGTGGCTGGCAGATGGTGATGGATGGAGGCTCCGCACCCTAATGGAAGGTAGGGCTGCTGGAGTCACTTAAACTGGAAAGACTTTATTATTATATATGGAGAATGGATCGATGGGTAGAGAGAAAGAGACAGAGAGAGAGATGAGAGAGGAAAAGAGAAGAAGAGAGCGGGGTTGAGGAGCGTGCCCTCTAGCAGGGTGAGGGAAAGGAAGGAAGAAAAGAAAGACGTCGAAGGTGGGAAGGAATCCTTCTTACATGGGGCCTGACGTCAGAGCTCAGGGCGGGGCCAGGCTAATTGCCATTGGCCAGGTGTGGCTTCCGGGGCTGGAATAGAATCCTAACAGTAAGAACCTGAAGATCAGAGTACTGGAAACAGCTGCCAGTAGCTTCCTATCTTTTCTTTTATTTTTTATTTTTTTTATTTTTTTAAACTTTATTTATTTATTTATTTATTTATTTATTTATTTGCCTTGGTGTTTGCCTGGAACTGGAACTACAGACAGTTGTTAGCTGCCATGTGGGTGCTGGGAATCGAACCCGGGTCCTCTGGAAGAGCAGATGGTGCTCTTAACCGCTGAACCATCTCTCCAGCCCCGCTTCCTATGTTTTCTATTCCTCCATTCAAAGAGTGGAGATCTCTCTCTTCTGCCTTATCACTCCCTGTCTCTTCTCTGTACAGACATCAGACCTCTATGGTTAACTAGTGGCTAGCTCTTCCTTCTGACGCCAAGCAAGCTTTATTTGTCAGAACATAAACAAAATATCACACAACACTCTTTTGTGTCTATCTCTCTTCATTGCTCTGATAGACTCTGCCTCTGAACCAGCATCCTTGTAAGGAAGCATCACTCATGACTCATTTGCATGCAGTCTCTAAGGGCCCTTCACATCAGTTCCTTCAGGCTTACTGTATCCTCCTCAAGAGCCTTTGAAGCATGTTTTGCTGCCTTTCTGAGACATACATACTACTGTGAATTCTCCCAATCATCAAACGGTTTCCTGTGCGCTCATGCAGATTTCCAGTTACACGCTTAGTTTTAATATTTGATGTTCTAATCCTGAGGTTAAATTCAACATCGTTTGGAAAAATTGAGCTTTGGACTCCCTCTCAGTACCCCAGGGATGCTCAGATTTAATTAAAAACTAATGGCAAAGGCGTTTCTTTAATAATTGATTAGTCTTATCACTTAAGCATGTCGTGGCTGTTGCCTTTGGGAATGAATGACTTTTACTTTCTCTTTTTCTGTGTAAAATCCACACATGCCTATTAGCAAGTTGGTATTTGTGGCCCTATTCTTTTGAGAGAGAGACAATCCATTCTTCTATGCTACTTGAAATCTTGCTTTTGAACATGACCCCAGGGACTAGTAGAAAAAGAGAGTGGGCCTTTTGTTTGAGGACACTCTAGTTGGTGTTTATCTTTAAAATCTTTGTTTGTGCATTTTGAATCATGTATATGTGTGATTGTTGTGGGTTACGTACACAGGAGTACAGTGTTCATGGAGGTCAATGGAGAACATTGGATGCTCTGGATGGGATTACAGTGTAGAGCTGCCCTATGTGATGCTTGGAATTGAACTTGGGTCCCGTGTAAGAGCATTATGTGCTCTCAATCACTGAGCCATCTCTACAGGGCCCAGTGTTTGTCTTTATTTACTTCCTTTGCTCCCTAAATCCAATTACAATAACATAAAATATAGGCTTTAATTAGTCCATACCAGTTGGGAAAAAAAAATCCAAAACAAAACAAATTAGTAAATGAGAATTCTGGGTTCTGGAATTCTGAAAAGCATGAGTTGTAGCAGTCAACACAAGAAGGAGAGAAGTTTGTTCATGGAGTAAAGCCATTTCCCCCAAACAGTCCTGGAGAAACTTCAAATTCAGCAAGAATAGCAACAGTGTCACTGTTATCTGGACATGGAAGAGCAGGAAGACTTACCAGCAGATTACATATAAAATTCTGTTCCTCTATAGCAAAAGGCAGTCAGAGAAGAAATGTGTGAAGGCCACTGACAGCTAAAAAAATACGGATGAACATATGGTCAGATTTTCTAGTAAGGAAGAACAATGGAATAGCAATACACCATAGTTTTCTCTTTGAAAAGCTTACTGTCTGTCTAGGTAAGTGTGTGTAAACTCTCTCTATTGGTAAGAAATTGAAGGGACAGCCTTTGGGAGCTCAATGCCTGGATGAAACAAAAGTATCAGGTGCGTAGCTTGATACCAGAGTTCCGGGAATTTTCTACAAAAATACTGACAACAAAGAGAATGCAACATTATTTCCAATGGCTAAGAAGTAGACCCGCCTACATCTGTGTTCCATGAATGTGTTTGGTGCTCATAGAGGCCAGAAGAGAGCATTGTTTTCCCTGGAATTGGGATTATAGACCATTGTAAACTGTCACATGGTTGCTAGGAATAAAACCTCAGTCCTCTGGAGAACAACCAGAGCTCTTAATCCTGCCTCAATTTTCCAACCCCTGTGGTTGATTTTTTTCCTGTTGTTGATTTTTAAATAATTATGCACATGAACAAGTTGCAAATATAGTAGAAATATCTTTTTTTTCCTTTTAAGAAAGTTTGTGTGTGCACATGTATGTGGAGTATAGTAGGCAGATTTTTTTTCTGTCCCACCAGTCAGTTCCAAATAACCATTCAGAGACTTATTACTAATTATAAATACTCAGGCTGGTTACTAGCTAACTCTTACATTTTATATTAACCCATATTTCTTATCTACCCTCTAGCATATAAGTATACCTTCTTTTAACATGGCACGTTCACCTTGCTTCTCTCTACATCTCCCATGACTCCCAAGACTACCCTTCTTCCCAGCATTCTCTCTGCCCCCTCAAATCCTGCTTAGCTATCAGCCAACTTGCTTTTTATTAACAATAAGAGCAACATATTTTCACAGTGAGCAGGATTATTCCATAGCAGAATATGGATGTTAGTCTATGAGCATATGTAAGAACGGGCACATGTATGTATAGGGAGGGCATCTTCCTCAGTTCCTCAAACCTCTAAAGTTCTCACTGCATCTAGAGCTTTATCAGTTTGGCTAGACTGGCTGACCAAGAGCTCCAGAGGTCCATCTGTCCTTGTTTCTGATCCTTCCAGGTCTGGGCTTAAACCATCTAGTCTGTTTTTTTTGTTTGTTTGTTCGTTTGTTTTTATTTTTTAATGTGGATGCTAGGCTTCTGAACACAGATCCTCATCCTTATATGGCAAGCCCTTTACTAACTGAGGCACCTTAGCATTATTTCTTTTAAAAAAAGTTTTTAAAATTAGGATATACTAATTATACACAATGAGTTTTGGGTGTGGTGGTCTTTAATCTCAGCACTTGGAAGGCAGAAGCAGGAGGATCTACCTGTGTCTGAGGCCAGCCTGGTCTATAAAGCAAGTTACAAGACATCTAGGACTGCATAGAGAAATCTTGTCTTGAAAAACAAAACAACCCCTCCCCCCAAAATAAAAAAAAACAAAAAACTATGTTTCTTAGCCTAGAATGATGGTGCATGCCTTTAATCTCAGTACTCAGGAATCAAAGGCAGAAGCAGGCCTGTCTGAGACCAGCCTGATCTACAAAGCAAGTTCTGTTACACAGAAAAACCCTTTCTCAAAAAAGCAAAACCAAAAACACAAAAAGAAATTATTGGCAAGTATTTTTGAAAACCTGGTTGTAGTTTTCTCTACCAGTGCAATAAGACATATCAAGCAGAATTAAAAGCCCAGATTTAATGAGCCAAGCACCCCTGGGTGATTCCTCAGACCCCCCAAAAAGAAGCTGAGGAAGGAGGAGAAACCACAAGGCAGATCTATGGACTAGAGCTTAAATACCCTGTAGGCACAGACCTGAGCAGCTCTGGGGAAGCAGCCACCACATGGCGGGATCTTTGGGGGGGACAGGACTTGGAGAGGGAGGGGATGTTGAGGCAGAACTTCCAAAGGAACAAGTATCATTATTGCGTTATACATACATATAACACAGTTTGTATATCCCCATCATCCTCTCTTGATCCGCCTATTTCTGCTAACCCCCTTCTTCTTCTTTCTAGGTAGTTGTAGCTTCATGTCCCTTTGTGTATGTGAGGCAATGAACTTAGTCAGGGTTGCTTACAGGAACATGGTGAGAGGTTACTTACAATTGTAAGGACAACTAACTGGTTGGTGGTTACACCACTGTAGGAAATGTCTCCCCCCTCCCCAACATCCATCAACTACCAACAGCTCCCCAGGAAAGGTTGTAGCCTAATGGTCCTGTCTCCACAGCAAGAAACTCCTCCTCCATTTGAGAGTAAACTTCTGACAGAACACCTTATTGCCCCCAAATTCTTTGACCAATAATTTTTGTAGACAAAGACATTCTCCTGTATAAACAAAACACACTCAGAATCAGAAAGGAACAGTGTACCCTTGCCACACCTAATCCTCAGACCTCACTCGGGTCTCTCCATTGCTCTAATGTCCTTTTTAATAAGCAAAGGTCCACATGCAGATGTTCTGCTGCATCCCCTCACATGTCTCTGCTCCCGTTCATTCTATTCTGTACAGTGGCACAGGCTTTGATGTGTCCGTCACTGAGGAAATAAACTACAGTCACTTGATAAGGTGCAACTTGGCAAGCCTTTCTGCTTCCAGTGATCCCTTTGAAATCAGAAATGAGACATGAAATGACTAAAACATCACATTTATTTTAATTGTTTTGAGCTAGCACTATGGAGCTCCGGCTGGTCTGAAGTTTGCTATGTACACGAGGCTGGCCTCTAACTCACAGAGATTCATCTGCCTTTTTCCTGAGTGTTGGAATCAAAAGAGTGCATCTGGTTTAAATACCTCATTTTAAAAAATCAAACTTTGACCCACTGGTCTTATAACAGGGCTGAATTTTCTTGCCTTCATTTCCTTTCTCTGTCTCTGTCTCTCTCTCTCTGAGACAGAGCTTTACTCCATAGCAAGTCTAGCCTTCAATTTTAATCTTGCTTCAGGGTTTCTTTTCTTTTTTTTTCTTTTTTTTTTTAAACTTTATTTATTTATTTATTTGCCTTGGTGTTTGCCTGGAACTGGGAACTGGAACTACAGACAGCTGTGAGCTGCCATGTGGGTGCTGGGAATCGAACTCCGGTCCTCTAGAAGAACAGTCAGTGTTCTTAACCGCTGAGCCATCACTCCAGCCCCCCAGGGTTTCAAGCCTTGGTTACAGCCATGTGCCACCCACACCCAACTGGCAGATACTTTCTGAAGTAATTATTAATATCTTCATTACCTCAAGCTGCTGTCTAGTTTCTACATTTTCCTGTTGGCATTTGTATTTATGTCCTGTTTATCATAGAGTATGATACTATTCTATTACTGTTGTAACAAACTGTTGTAAACTTAGTTCTTCAAAATAATATATAGTTAATATTTTATAACTCTGTAGGGTGAAATCAAATCCGTTTCACTAGGCTAACAGCAGGTGTCCAAGGCTACGTTCCTTCTGAAGGCTCAGAAGGAGCCATTCTCTGGCCTTCCCAGCTTCCAGAAGGACATCTGCATCCCATCTCCATGTCTGAGTGAACATCATAGTGTCTCCGCTTCTCTCTGATCTCTGCTTTCATCTTTGCATCTTCTGACTCTGATTTTCATGCTTGCTTTTTAAAAGATTGTGACTACACTGGACCCACATGCATAACCTGGAATAAAATTTATACCTGAAGCCCTTTAACTTAATTATTCATGCAAAGTCCCTTTTACAGTGCAAAGTAATATATTGTGTGAATCCTAATTGATCTCATGATAAAAACCAAGAGCCAGATATTGGAAAAAATCTGAAGGATCAGAGACACAGAGGAACAAGCCACAGCCACTTCTTACCACTACTGCATCCTCAGGCCAGATGGGTAGATCCTGTCTCCATGACCTCAGTCTCAATGGGGGAAGTGAAGGACCACAGGGAGCCAGAAATGGAAGGGAAGCACAAGGGGTGAGCTCCTTTCTCTGCCCAGCCGTATCACTACCTAGTGTTTCCTTGAATAATGTGTCTTGCTGAAAGCTAAGTAAGAAAAATTATTTAAATTTGCTAGCATCCCAGATTGGATTAAAATATTTACTGTCGGCTAGAAGAGAATATAACATGAGTCAGGTACAGCTTCATTCTCTCATTATATAGTGCAGAGACACTGAGTATGTTTGAGAATGGGTTTTGGTAGTGATGGAAGTCAGATTCCACATTCAGACAAAATTCCAGTAAGTAGATTTTAACACTGAAGCAAATGGCCACATATAGTTAAGAAAGTTCATTACTTGCAACAACCAAGTGTAGTGGGACTGGGCCATTAAAGATCCCTTACTCTCCTGGGCAGTGACAGTGAACGCTTTTAATCCCACTACTCAGGAGGCAGAGGAAAGTAGATCTTTGTGTATTTGAGACCAGCCTAGTCTACAGAATGAGTTCCAGGACCATCAGGACTGTGACACAGAGAAACCTTTGTCTTGAAAAAGAAAAAAAAATTCAAGTAAATTTCTGTGAATCCTTAAATTCAGAGTATAGCTGTATTTGTTAGAGTTCTCTAGAGAAATAGAATCAAAAGGAGTTCAATATTTGAGTGTGTGTGTGTGTGTGTGTGTGTGTGTGTGTGTGTGTGTGTATGTGTGTGTGTGTAAGTGAGAGAGAGAGGCAGGGGAGAGAGAGTGTACGTGCATGCATATGAGATTTATTATTTAAAGTTACTCATGTGCTTGTGGGTCCTGAAGGTCTGAAATTCCTAAGGAGGGTCTGTCTGCCTAGAGAAAATACAGGTAGGTGTGGGTGGTGCAATCTTGGATCTAAAATTTGCAGACCAGGCTAGACCAGGCTAGGCAGGCTGGACACTTAGGCAAAGTTCTTTCTGTCTTGGAGTGGAATTCTTTCTTCTTTCAAGTTTTATCAGTTGGAAGGGTCTCATCCACATTATGAGGGTTTATTTCCTTTTTAAAGTCATCTAATGGTAAACATTATTGCCTCTGCAACATTCCTTCGTAGCTGCCTCTAGATCAGTGTTTGAACATAACTGGGCATGAACATCTAGCCCAGACGCACATAAAGAGGACCAGCAGAAAAATCTGCTTGAAAGCAACATTGATTTTCTTTTCCAGGCAACTTCATGCATTTGACATTATGTTTTCTTAGCGATGGTTAACCTGCAATTAATCAACTCTTAGCCAATTTGAATCGCCACACAAATCCTGTTAGAAAGCTGACTGCATGATCTTAGATCAATGGCCATTTTTGCTCTCTTCTCTCTGTGATCAAGTGTTGTCTTTCCCCTGATGATTTTTGGTCTTGGGGGAAAATGTAGGTGGATCTCATAACAGGTGCCAAGCCACAACTCCTGGGTGAAGATGTGTACACATGTGTGCCCTGCCTCTTAGAGCTCGTGGAGGACATTGGCTTTTGCAGGTTGAACTATATTGGTTTGGGACTCCAATAGGAATGAGTGCCTCACCCACACTTAGTGATTCCATCCTATTTTCATACAGCAAACTGGAGAGCAGACTTGCAAAGGGCAGCCAGTAGGTTGGAGGCAGCCTACAGCTGCTCAGGGAGCCCTTTGCCAGCACCTGTTGACCTTGTAGGCCATTGAATTGGAGCACGGGTCCCTCCTGCTGTGGACCAGGAGGAGGTTTGGGCTCATTAGATTTGTGTTAGCGTTCACAGTCTGTTTTTCTTTCCACAAAGTATATGGAAAACTCATGAATAAAGCATACATACTTAAATAAAATTCCAGTCACAAGTGTTACCAACTTCAGCTTTTTTTGTGATCTGCATATACAGTCCTTCTGAGAAAAAATACAAAGAACTGGGCTGGGGTGAGGCTCAGTGGTGAGACACTTGCCTAGTGTGCATGATTGGTGGGTTTGATCCCCAGCACCAAAAATTAAAAAAAAAAAAAAAAAAGCAAAAGTAAATGCCCCATAAGATGAAGCTTGGATGCTATTGTCACCAAGTGGAGGTGGCCTCAGTGGTGCATGGTTGCATTATAACCTACTGTTTGTAACTGTAAGTGGTTTAGGTAGTTTGGGGTTAATAACACTAGTGTATCAGCTGCTTTTCTCCTTGCTGTGATGAAATGCCTGGAAAAAATCACTTAAGCCGGTGGTGGTAGTACATGCCTTTAATCCCATCACTCAGGAGGCAGAGGCAGGCAGATCTCTGTGAGTTTGAGGACAGCCTGGCCTACAGAGTTCCAGGACAGAAAAACCCAGTCTCGAAAGGACCCCCAAATAAATTAAAGTCACTTAAAAGATTTCTTTTGGCTCATGGTTGAAGGAATACAGTCCATCATGGCCGGAAAGGCTTAACGACAAATCGAGGCAGCAGCTGGTCAATGCTGATGCTCAGTTTTCTCTTTTTGCATATATATGTTGTGTCAAAGTGCCCACATCACATGGAGGTACAACCTGAGGGTGTCAGTTCACTTCTCCAACTGTGTGAGGCTCAGGAGTAGTAAATTCAGGTCATCAGGCTTGGTGGCAGCTGAGCCATGTTGAAGGCCCCAACTTTCTTCTCTTATTCAGTCTGGTACCCCAGCCCAGAAAATGGTGCTGTTCATGTTCAGGGTGGGTTTTCCCTCTCTAAACATGGAACTGAGAGATGATGCCCTCACAGTCATGCCCAGAGTGTGTCTCTCAGGTGATTTCAAATTCCTTCAAGCTGATAGTCATGATTGCCTATAAAGCTCTTTAATTACTTAAAGTGAGTTTTTAATTATAGATTTTACACATCTAGTATGTTTTTAACACCCCCTGTTAATTCTACATAAAACCTTCATGCTCACCCCGAGTATTCAACTAGGTAGTTACCCATTAGCCATGTGTGGTTTTCTACATTAAAATTAGCTAGTGTTCCTTGTTTGGTTTCTATTACTATCTAAAACACTGACCAAAAACAGCTGGAGAAAGCAAAGGTTTATTGGGTTTACAGGCCACCTCACAGTCAATCATTGGAGGAACTCAGTGCCAGAACTCAAGTGCCAGGGGCAGAGGCAGGGACTA
>PVIH01000488.1:255337-342845 GCA_004025045.1 Sigmodon hispidus
CTACCCAGGACCTCCTACCCAGGACCACCTACCCAGGACCACCTACCTAGGACCTCCTACCCAGAACCATCCACCCCCAGGATCACCTACCCCCAGGACCACCTATGCAGGACAACCTGCCCAGGATCACCTACGCAGGTGTGGCACCACCCACATTGGGTCAGACTCTCCCGTACTATTTGTTAATACAGAAAATGCCCCCACTGACTTGAATTCAGGCCAGTCTGATTGAGTATTTTCTCAATTGAGATCCCTCCTTCCCCTAGTTCTCTCAAGCTAACAAAAGGATCAAGCAACACAGTTAGATTTTATTTTTTTCTTTGGGTGCTGGAGAAGCTTGGCAAGCACTCTGTACCTAAACTATGCTCCAGATCCTATAATGACCTACACTTGGCACATGTGTGTAAATATCCATGTCCAGCAGCCACATGCAGCTAGTGCTATCTTAATGGACTGACCTGGTTGTAGCATGCTTCCACCACAGAGGAAGGTTATATTGGACAGTTATGCTGATCTTGGGAAGAAAGCAAAGCCTTGAACTGGCCGACGTCCACTTCTCATCAGAAGCCCTTTTAAAAGAAGCACTGTTCACTGTGGATTGGTGGATGGGTGTGGGTTCCTCAGATTACTCTGAGTCTTAGCCTTGGGCCAAGCAAAACTCACCAACAGTAATTCTAGATGCCAGAGTCCTGTGGTTCTCCACAGACCTGCTTTCATGGAGCCACATTTTAGAATTTTGCTTAGAAAATTACTGAGAAATAACCAGATTGCCTGATTATGTCTATATACAGAAATTGCTCAAACCTCATGCTTACACTGGCCCCTGTGGTAGCAAATCTTCATCAGGTTGGCCTGTGGGCATGTCTGTGTAACTAACTGTTCTTTGACTATGTCCACTGTGGGCGGTCCCATCCCTATGCAGGGCTATATAAGACAAGTAGCAGACAGTGAGAATGAAAGCAAGCCAGTGAGCAGTGTTCCTCCATTACCTTCCACTCACAGCTACTGCCTTGAGTTCCTGCCTTGGCCTTCCTAGCTGAATGTAAGCTAAAATGAACCCTGTCCCCCTGAAATTGCTACTGGTTGTGGTGTTTATCACAGAAACAGAAAAGCAAACTCTGACGACTCCACTCCAACCTTGTAGGAAAAACACTTCTTTTTTTTTTTTTTTTTTAACTTTATTTATTTATTTGCCTTGGTGTTTGCCTGGAACTGGAACTACAGACAGTTGTTAGCTGCCATGTGGGTGCTGGGAATCGAACCCGGGTCCTCTGGAACAGCAGGCGGTGCTCTTAACCGCTGAGCCATCTCTCCAGCCCCGGAAAAACACTTCTTACAGGACATCTGCCTAGCAGCTCTCATCACAGAGGTTATTGGTCACGCGGTCAAAGATTGTAATTTTAAAATATATGCTATTACCATCTTCTGTCTTTTAAAACTTTTTTCTTGTCTCAACCTGTTTGAATGTGTTCATGGTAAAGTGTATAGTTCTACTGCAAGGCTCCGCTAGTCTAAATACAAACATAATTTCTTTTTACATTTATTTATGTATGTTATATATGTATTTACTTATTATGTGTGTTGTATTTGTGTGTCATGCATGTCTGTGTCATGCATGTGTGTGCATGCATGTGTGCAATGCATGTGTGTCATGCATGTGTGTGCATGCATGTGTGTGCATGCATGTGCGTGCAATGCATGTGTGTATGCATGTGTGTGTATGCATGTGTGTGCAATGTATGTGTGTGTATGCATGAGTGTGCCTGCGCCATGGAGCACATGTGAAGGTCGAAGAACAACTTCTGAGAATTGTTTCTCTCTTTCCACCGCGTGGGGCCTGGGGATTGGACTCAGGTCATAGAATATTTAATGTCAACGTGATAATCAAAACAGCAGGTATCACAAACTCCCACCCCAGCTGAGGACGGGATGAGAAAGTCAATTTTCTTCAGGGATGTAGCCCCTGAGAGGCTGCCAGGCCATGTCGGCACTAAGTGAGCCCTGTGGACTTTAAAAGAAGAGTGCATAAAATTGGGAGGGATCAGTAGTGGGAGCATGGAAAGGATTTAGAGGGTGAGGAATGGGGTAGACTTAATAAAAACACACTGTGTCTGAAATTCTCAAACAATTTTAATTTTAAAATATCTGATGCAATCATCCTCATTTCCATCTTTGAAAACTAAAAAAAAAAGTTCAATTAGCTGGTGTTGGGGCTGGAGAGATGGCTCAGCAGTTAAGAGCCAGCATTGTCCCACAGAGGATCAGAGCAGGAGCCTCAACTCAGAACTACCTGTAATTTTAGCACCAGGGAGATCTGACGCCTCTGGCCCCTACAGATCCCTGTACGCGCATGTCCAAACCCACATGGATGTGCATAATTAAAAGAAAATCCAGCAGATATATTTCCCACCAGTAGTTCCTCTTCCGTCTTCCACAGACAGGAGACTGGGCATTGGAATATGGGTCATGCATGCCACGGCTGGCTGATGGCACATGGCTCCCACTTCCTGGAATGCATTTTCAAACAGCAATGTGTTCTTTCCATTGTTCTACCTCATGAAGCCCTCTTTTGTCCTTCATGAAGTGTACCATAATGTTTATATGCTTCTTGTAACATGAGGTTTCTGCTCTGTCCAGCTAGTGGAGTGCCTCGCCACCCGCCGCTGCTTAGGCCCCCAAATGACTCAGACGCTTATATTAATTTCATCCTGTTTGGCCAAATATGTCTCAGGAACATTGCCAGCTAGCTCTTTCATCTTAATTCAACCCATTTCCATTACTCTGTTCTGCCACATGGCCCGTGGCTTACCTATTTTGTTTTGTGTTGATTCTTCAGTGGCTGGATCGAGTCTCCCTCTTGATTCCACCTCCTTCTCCCTATACTCCAATTTCCCTGCCTACCTACAGTGCCCACCATGGCCAAAACAGTTCCTTTATTTAAAGAATGATATTCACAGCATACAGAAAGACATTCTCACCTTCTTGATTTTTTTTTTCCACAAAAGCTTGCACAGATGCAAACCAAGCTATCCTTGAACCGCCCCCACCCCAAATTAGCATCACAAACAGGGATTGTCTGCACTTAGGGTTACCAACTTGTAGTTTTTCCCATTCTGTACCTAATAGCCATGGAAGCCACCTGGGAGCTTCACCTATAGAGCCTACATCTTTTTGGGAAAGTGACATCTGGCACACACAAGTACCGATGTGGAAGTTAGAGATAGGAGACCCCTCGTATTAGCTCATCAACCATAGAACTATTTCCTTTATGTGATGCCGTATCAGGTCCAGACACTCAGCTGAAGGCTGGCTATGCTGTGTGTTTTCAGCTCTAAAGGCAAAGACTACAACCTGCTGGTTCAAGATCCAAAGCTAGAGTCCATAGCTGTATTTTGTTCAGCATATTTAAGGATCCAACATACTTAAATGTAAGTTTGGGTGAGCCTGTAAAAAAAGACAGGGAGGGAGTGGTTTGCTTTAAAAGATCTATTATAGTGCCTTCCTTCTTCCATGGTGACTATGGGGTGCTGTCAAATTGTAGATGCTTCTTAGTTACGTCATTCCCCAGGCTTCACTTCCATTTCATCATCACTGACTCCAAGGCTGAGTGGAACATTGTCCAACTTAGCACTTTAAAGTGCTTGTAAAACTTAGCACTTTGTGGGAGCTATTAATTATTTTTTCAATACTTTTTTTTTTTTAAATTTTGAGACAGGGTTTTTCTGTATAGTACTGGCTGTCCAGAAACTCACTCTATAAACCAGGCTGGCCTCGAACTCAGAGATCTGCCTGCCTTTACCTCCTGAGTGCAGGGAGCTTTTCCTTATTCTAAACCTATGTCATTCTGGTGACTATCTGGCTGGTGCCTTGTAGGCTTTAAGGTACACAGTCCCTGCAGGTCACAGAGTGACAGCAGCAAGTTCAAACTTTACAGATTCTAGACTTCAGAAAACAGCATCTCCTTGGAGTGCAGTGGACTTCTATTGCATGCTGTTGGCTGGTAGGGACAGACAAAACACCACAGCACAGGAGGGTGGCCTTGCTGCACTTCCATTTATCTGAAATGACACATTTCTCTTGTTTTTAGGGTAACAGTGGCTTGGAGGAATAGGATCCTATATTTACTTTAGAGAGCTGCCTGCAGCCACGCCTTAAAGATGGCGCTGGCTTCCGCCCTCCACCTTCCACATGGTGAGTGCTCTCAGTGACAAACATTCCCATAATTGGCTAGGCTGAGGATCTGGCTTGCTTCCGCGTACCTGGATCTATAGGTGGTGCCCACGTGGCGTACTGGGGTTGGCTGCCCAGAGGCTATTTAGGCTGCGGGCGGGTTTCCCCGGAGAGAGAAGATGTAGCAAGTCAGTCAGTCTCCATCCTAAGTAAATAAGTCAGAAGTCAGAATTCAAGGTTCCTGAATAAAACTGATGAAAGAAGAGCTGGTGTCGCGTCTTCCTTGCGGGACGAGGCGGTCGTGACAATTTACCATGTTTGTGTTTAATTGAAGCCACATTATGAAGATGTCGAAGGAGCACAGGAGATGGTCAGCCATGCTAGGCTGAGGGTAGGAAGGGAAGGGGAGGGGATGCTTTGGTATTCCTGAAGACTTCTCTGGCTATGTCTTTCCTGTATTTTCCCCCTCTTGCTCTGTAGCCTGATGCTATTTGGGCTTCTATAAGCCGACAACAGAAACATTTGGTAAAATCAAAGCCATCTGCTTTGACTGCTGATGCCAAGTTGTAGGGATGGCCTCAAAGAATATAAAACACAAAAGAGCTTACTCTATGGGTACCAGTATTTTGGAGGTGTTGGGGGAGGACTGTGATAGCCCTTACCTTCGACGACCATCCAGAAGCTGGGAAGACAGTATGTACCCTGATATGATAGTATCGTGGGGTCTTCTATCAGGTCAGGCCACAGCGGGGCAGGCTAATGTGTCTCTCTGGGGAGAAAGGGATGCACTCAGTGAGGGAATGTGCTAGCTAGGGACAGATGAAGTAAACTGGCAGGGGTTTAGAGGCTCCCTGAGGTCCTCAGTTTTCTGTGCTTGAAGGACACATCAGCCAAGGCCATTTGGATTGAAGGACTCCACCGTAAAGCAGGAAGCAAATGGAGTGCCATTCAGTGCGCACAGCAGGACATTTTGGTCTCAATGATGCTCAGTATGGTCAACAGTGAAAGACATTTTGGGAGGTGTAGGTAATCAGAGAAAAGAACACGAACCAGAGGCAAGTGGGAAAGCAAAAAATGCTAGAGCATCCTATGGCTGACAGGAATAATCCAGTAGGCAGGAAGTGATGGAGAAAGGGGGAGCCTTTAGAGAGGATGAGACGTAGAGCGGTGGACATTTCATATTATACATTGAGGGGACCCTGTGGATGGTCAAGGCAGGGAGGGACATGAACCCCAAAGCACAAAGAGGTGAGAATGAGAACGCGGTTCAGATTGACTTCATCAACCCTGGTCAGACTTCCGGGGGTCTGATGCCACCGTCGATTCCCTAAATTCAGTATGGTTTGGAAAAGGTTCCTGGTGTAATACAGTCCCTGGTGCACAAGGAAGCATAATTTCAATGAAAGTCAACCAAGGGCATGTGCCATTTCTTCCATGAAGATGGGTTCCAGAGATAGGCTACCTGTATTAGTTTAAGAGCCTAAGGTTCCTGGTCTCAGTCACACAGATAGCATAAAGGTCATTTGGGCTATCAGCCTTCTTTGGTCCTGGTTGTGTGAGCATGGGGAGTCTCTGGCTGTAAGGGTCATTTGAATTATCAGCTGCCTGTGGTCCTGGTTGCAGGAGCTTGATATGACCTGGCCCAACAGATAATACAGAATGACCAGGCCTCCAATTCCCAGATTTCTTTGTGGATGAATAGGTTTTACATCTATTCCTTTCAGAGGATAATTCTATGTGCTTAACATTCTTGGTTTCTCTGGAGATCTGTGGATATAAGGATCTCTGTGCTGTGTTCCCAATAACACACTAGGAACGGCTGTGGATGTGGGCAGAGCTGCGGGGAAACAAAGTGAATTCCTTTAAGCAAGCAATTTTCCTCCACACCTAGAGTGGCACTTAATCAGAGGTATTGATGAGCTTTTAGACAAAGGGGTTTTGGAGTGATGGATGTGGTCCAGAGGATGAGGGCATGGAGAAGGAAATGGAGGCTTTACCACAGTATCTGGGAGCTGAGAGTGTGCAACAGGAGAGAGGCCAGAGGTGAAAAGCATACTTCAGAACATTTACAGTTTTAAAATAAGCCCATGGTTGGACTCTAGGCCTCCATTCACCAGAATTCATTCATAGATTCCCCTGTCCCTGATCTCATTGTAAATCCTTGATGAATCTTGGTTGAGCTAATGAATAACCATTCAAGCAAAACCAAACCAAAGTTCCCAGCAGGGGTGGCGGGAATGAATTAAGAAGACTACCTTATCCCAGCAGCATAAGAAAAGGATACTGTAGTTTGCTTTGGTGATTGAACATTGACCAAAATCACCTTGGGGAGGAAAGGGTTTATTTCAGTTTACAGGTCACAGTCCACCACAGTAGGAATCTGGAGTCCGAAGCTGAAGCAGAACCATGGGGAAGGTGGCTTCCTGGCTTGTTCCTCCGAGGTCAACATACCTAGGAGTGTCAACATCACCAATCTGATGGTGGCAATTTCTCCATTGAGGCCCCCTCTTTCTAGACACTCTAGCTTATATCTAGTTGATAACAGCTAATCGGGATGGCTGGATCTGAACAGATGTTCACATGTTTATTTTTCAGTTATATCAGAGCCCACTGGCTAAGTGGAGGAACAGGAACCCAGGAACTCAGCATTTCTTGTAGTAATGAGAAAAAGCTACCATGTCCTGAGCCGGAAATCACCTGAGGGGTACCATTTAGAAAGGTGATATTTGAAGCGATAATCAACGGCTTCTAAATGACACATCTCTTGCGCTCAAATCAAAGAATCACACCGTGGGTGAAGTGGCTGAGTCTATTTTTGTTTTTAATCACCGACTCAACACAGTAGTAAAGTGGGTGTTCTGTCATAAAGCATGATGTGCGCAGAATGACTCAGAGACAGCTCAGGTGGGGAGCATTGTACAATCAGTTACACAGTGTAGGAGAGGAACCTGCTGGGGACATGCTGTTTTTGCTTTGTATTGAAAATAAAATTATGTGGAACCCATTTGCTGACAATGAAAAGCATGGATTTTGTTTCTTTGTTTCCTTGCTTTATTTAGGCTCAGCCTGAACCCTCTTGGGATTTTCATTCTCTCGCATCTCTTGGCTGGGGGCGCAAGCTGGGTAAGGCTCTCAGGACGCAGGCTGGCTGATTTGTTGGGATTCACCCTTACTGAGTCTGCATCGTTAGGGTCACACAGAAGGCCATGGAATCTGACTCTGTTTACACTGTCACAAACCTTCTAGCTAAGTAGCACCTTAGGGCTGAGAAAATATGTTTTTCGATCTGTTTGTCATAAAATTCTAGATTTTATAACAGACCTAGTAAGAGCCATTTATTCTGGCACAAGTTGAAAATGTTTCATAAAACATAATCTAGTCTTAAAATATATGACATTCATTCTCTTTTGTTCATTTTCAAAAAGGAGGCTGCTAAAATCCTATCCAATTGATTCTCTAACAAATGGGTTGTGAGCCATTTTGGAAGCAAACACAGGTTGGGAAGATGTGTTTTAGGTGTCTACAGTGTATGAGAAGGTTTTATAAACCAGGCAAACCCTGATACTGATACATTAGGACATTTGAGTTGAAGAACAAAGATGATAAAACTATTTATATTCTCCCCCTCCCAACAGAGGATTAATCTTAGGTCTGAGAGCATGCTAGGTATGAACTCTATCACTGAGATAAACCTCCTTTGCCTGGTGTTTTATTTCTTTGAGACAGAGGTTCATGTATCCCAGGCTGGACTTCAGCTTGTATACTCAGTAGAAATCTTTAATCCTCCTGTCTCTGCTTCCCCAGGGCTGGGGTTATAGGTACACACTACCATTCCAGTTTCTGCCATGCTGGCTCAAACCCAGGGCTTTCATGCATGAGAGTCAAAAGTCTGCCAACTGAGCTGCTTCCCCAGCTTGCTGCCAGAAACTAGTCTATTACTTAACTCTTCATAGTTACAGCAGGCTCTTGACATCTTTTTTCTTCCTATTAATCTGTAGTTTGGGGTGCTATTAATTTTTGTCAAGGGAAATACTCCAGCCTTACAGAGGAAGGTAAGATGTAAACAGATTCCAGATAACTAGGGAAGCAAATAAATAAATGTGTCATAGTGCCACAATTGCTGAAGGCGGCACAATGAAGCAGAGCAAGACAGTTTAGTAGCTCAGTGGGATGAAACCGGTCTCCCCAAGTTCAAGTCCCATAGGAAGGGTCAGATGTATACAATGGCTTGTGTGTGCCTTTTAGGAATGCAGACAGGCACCACCACACCTGTCTTTCCATTTTTATTTTGCTCAGTTTTTTTGTAATTAATCTTATTTTGTGCCACTTGAAATCTCTTTACTAAGCAGTTGTTTGGTTGTTTCAGGAGTTTTTGTAGTTGGTCTGGATACTTTGTTTGCCTTAAGAAATTGGTTTTTCAGGGGCTGGAGAGATGGCTCAGAGGTTAAGAGCTCTGACTGTTCTTCCAGGGGTCCTCAGTTCAATTCTCAGCAACCTCATGATGCCTCACAACCATTTATAATGACATGACATCTGATACTCTCTTCTGTATACTGTATACATAATAAATAAATCTCAAAAAAAATTGGTTTTGGGGGCTGGAGAGATGGCTCAGCGGTTAAGAGCACTGTCTGCTCTTCCAGAGGACCCGGGTTTGATTCCCAGCACCCACATGGCAGCTAACAACTGTCTGTAGTTCCAGTTCCAGGCAAAACACCAAGGCAAATAAATAAATAAAGTTTTTTAAAAAAAAAATTGGTTTTTCAGGAAGTATAGTGGCACATGCTTTTAATGCCAGCATTGGGGGGGGGGGTGCAAAAGGAGGTGGATCTCTGTGCATTTGAGGCCAGCCTGTTGCAGAATATTTGTTTGCACTGAGTAAAGACACGTTACTGTGACTGGTTTAATAAAGATGAATATCTAATAGCTAGGCAGGAGAGAATAGGTGTGACTTCTGGGCAGAGAAGGAGGAAGAGGTGATGGATGTAGGCCTGGGGGAGATGCCAGTGAGACACTGAAGAAGTCAGACATAAGGTACAGAGGCAAGGTAACCAAGCCACATGACAGGTTAATTTAATGGATAAGAGCTAGTTGGGGAAAAGCCTAAGCCAAGGCTGAGCTTTCATAATTAATAATAAGTTTCTGTGTTATTATTTGTGAGTGGGTGGCCCAAAGAAAAGTCTTACTATAATTAGTGCCCAACATTTGGGCACCAGATAATGCATTTTTTCTTAGTTGTCCTAGTATTAATAAAAACTCCAAAGTCAGAAATTGAGATAAAAGCCTGGTAGATTGAAAGGGCAGCAGAGAAACGACTGGCTGATCCTACTCTTCAGTAGGATCGGAAGACCCGTGAAGGCTGTCCAAGCTCTTCATCTCTTCTTGTACCTTTCCACTGGGCTCCCTCAGGCCCCCACGGCATCTGTGGCTAATTCCAGGCAGCCAGTTGCTGACTCTGATCTCTGATTGGAAGTCTGGAGAGTTGGTGCAAACTCTCCCACAGCACCAGCCTTGTCTATATAGGACAGTTAGAGATAATAGTAAGGCTCTGCCTCTAAAACAACAGAACCCCAAAACAACAAAAAAGAAAGAAAGGAAGGAAGGAAGAAAGAAAAAGAAAATTGATTTCTCTTCTGTTGTGGAATATTAGTTGAAAATGTATTTGTTTATACTGTGGAGTATGGTGGAATGTCCTCTGTATGCTGTAAATAAAGGAGCTATTTTGGCCTAAGTGCAGCACCATAGAAGTGGGTGGAGGATCAGAGGACAGACAGGTCCAGAGGACAGAGGAGGGTTGAGTTAGCCAGTCTCATCCAAACCCCGAAGAAGAAACATGTAACAAATCCAGGTGAGCCGCGGCCGGGCCACATGGCAAGTAATTATAGAAATGGGTTGAATTAAGATGAAAGAGCTAGCTAGTAATGTGCATGAGACATGGGCCAAACAGTATAAAGTTAATATAAGAGCCTGATTCATTTCTTTGGAGAACAAAAGCCTTTCGGGCCAGGTCCAAACCTCAGGCCCAAACGGGCCAGGAAAACTTCTACAACAGTGGAGTGTTTGATGATACAAAGATGTGCTACATTTGTTTAACTCTGTGAATCTGTGTTAGTTTGCCTGTCTAAAACACCTGATTGGTCTAATCAAGAGCTTAACAGCCAATATCAAGGCAGGGGAGAGAGAAATAGGTGAGGTTGGCAGGCAGAGAATATAACTAAGAGAAGAGAGAAGAGGGGGAGGACAAGAGGCCACCAGGGGCCAGCTACACAGTCACACAGCTACACAGTCACACAACAGGCTATGGAGTAAGAAGTAAAGAAAGACATATAGAATAGAGAAAGGTAAAAGCCCAGAGGCAAAAGGTAGATAGGATAATTTAAGCTAAGAAAAACTGGCTAGAAACAAGCCAAGCTAAGGCCAGGCATTTGAAAATAAGAAATAGTTTCTGTGTATTTATTTGGAAGCTGGTGGTGGGCCCCCAAAAGAGCACAAACAACAGCAACGCTCTTCCGCTCTTCCTTTAGAAACCCATTTGCAGGGCTAATGAGATAGGATTGCAGGCCTAAGAGCACTGGAGGAGCGAGCTTCCTGTGTGCTCAGTTTGATTCCCAGCATCCACATGGTGGATCCCAAACCATCTGTAATTCCAGTTCCAGGAGATCTGACACCTTCTTTTGGTCTCTGATGGCATCCAGCATGCACATCTTGTCCAAACGTATACACAGGAAAAACATTCATACACAGAAAAGAAAAATAAATGAGTCCTTAAAACATGTATTTGCAGCTGATGATAGTAGTATTGCTTGTGATATCACCCACATGAGAAGAGGAGGCAGAAGAATCCCGACACCCAAGGACTATTGAACAAATGTCATTTGTCAGCACATGATGGACCTTCCTGAAATCCAGACTCCACAACTTCCCAGTTATCCTGGGGATTTTAACCTGTACCTCTCTTTCTTGTGGGCATTTTCCTACTTCTCCAAGATAACTTTTTTTTTTCTTATTTTTTAATGAAAGGAGTAAGGCTAGAGAGTGCCGTTTAGAAGTCAAGGCCAGAGCCTTGGAGGGCAAGTACTGCAGGAAAGCCTGTGGGATCTGTTCCCAGAGACCTGCGATTGGAAAAACAGGCAGGTGCTGCCGTTTCCTGTCTGTTTCATCTTCGCTTTTGGCCCATTAGAACAAATTATCTTAGAAACTAGATTCATACAGGTGGAAATGGTGGGAAAACAAAAATACATTTTCTGATTTTTTGGTTGAAAAGATCAATTAAAAATATGTATCGTGGCTGGAGAGATGGCTGAGCAGTTAAGAGCACCGTCTGCTCTTCCAGAGGACCCGGGTTCAATTCCCAGCACCCACATGGCAGCTAACAACTGTCTGTAGTTCCAGGTCCAGGCAAATAAATAAATAAATAAATAAATAAATAAATAAATAAAGGTTTTTTTTTTTTTTTTTTTAAAATATGTATCTGCCTTTGTCGGGGATGTCAGACTCCTCACATCAGCAAAAAACATCACACAAGAATTGTCATCGTTATGTTTACAGAGTCATTCACAGTTCCACTCTGTTTCAAACACCTCCTCCTAAGGTGGGTGTTTATGGCATCCCTTATTTGCTCATTAGGAGTAATAAAAGTCCTTAGTGCTTATGTTTTTAAAAATTAAGTCTTCATGGTCAGTGCCTTTCAGATTCTTATTTATATCTCTGCTTCTCTAATAACTTTGACATCATAACGCAGCCACTTCACCCCAGCACAGGAACCCAAACAAGCTTTCTCAAGGAAGGAAAACCCCCATAAAAGGTAGAGGGCATGATGGCATTTTCTGCTCAGTTCTAGTCCTCTATTCCATTAAAAAAAAATGCTAGCAAAGACCCTCCATTCTTTCCTCATGAATGGACCATAAATTGCAGCTTGAGAAATACTCTGGGTTTTGTGATGTTGATGTTATGAAAAACACTGAATTCTGATAGCGTTCCTGGGCTATTATCTTTATTTTTTACTTTATGGGAATTCTTTGGTGAAAACAAAATAATCTTTACCAATGGCAGGAGTTTTTATCTTTGTTTGTGGGGGGAGGGGCGTGTGTGTGTGTGTGTGTGTGTGTGTGTGTGTGTGTGTGTGTGTGTGAGCTCTCTGTAGCCCAGGCTAGCCTCAGGCTCTCCATGATTCTGGACCTTTGCCTGTCAAATTCTAGGGCTCTAAGGCATGAACACCCAGTTTAAGTTTATTGTGATTCTGATTACCTCAGTCCTTGGGGAAATACTGGCCAAATCCTTGTGTACTTGTCTTTAAAGATAAAGCCTAGGCTTGGGCATATATTCAGTCTCCAGCAGAGCTTGGGGCTACGTTTACCCAGTTAATCTAAACTGTTGTGGCCTGTGAAGAAATGATATCGGACGAATGAAATTCTAATGCTGAAATCAAAAGGGGGAAGGAACCCCTAAATTGCAGGTTTAGCATTCGTTTCCCTCAGCAGGGCATTTATCCACATTGATTTCTCTCCCCTCACTTTAATTTCAGTGACTATTTCTCATTGGCAAGTTCTGTATGATTCTCTGGCTTATTGCTGTCTAAGTTTTTTGGAATGTACACAATTCCCTTATTTAAAATACTCAAGAGTGAGGGCAATGTCAGTATCTCAGTAGCTCTTATTCCGCTCATCTTTTTCTTGGTGCTTTCTCATAGGACAGTGCTTATGTGAGTCTGTTCACGCCTTCTCAGGATGGATGAGTGGACATTCCATATGCTACTCGGATCTATTTTTTTGGAGGTCTATGTTGAAGGTGGTTGTTCTAGGGTAAACCTGTTTGTTTCTATCAGGTGCCTACATACCCACCTAATTTGGGTACCATTTAATATTTTTATTTTTAAGTAGATTTCAGTTATTTTTTTTTTTTTTTGTGTGTGACACTTTTGGGATCATGTTTGATCTGGCATGATACGATAACGCATTACCCGGTTAGCTGGTGGCAGGTGTCTATGAGTGGAGAGGCTTGGTGCCCTATGCAGGGGATGCAGTGGGAGGCGGGCGGGAGACACTTAGGCACTTAGGGCTGTTTCTACGTAGAAGGGCTTTATTATTATAATAACAGAGAGATAGTGTTATAATAACAGAGAGGGGAAGGGAGGGGGAGGGAGAGAGAGGCGGGGGAGAGGGGGGGGGAGAGAGAGAGAGAGAGAGAGAGAGAGATGCTCCCGGGAGGGCAGAAGCAAGAGCACGAGTGTGGACCGACGGGAATTCATCTGACTTGGGGTCAGAACTCAGGGGAGGGCGTGGCTTCGGAAGCTAGAGCAGAATCCTGACACCACACACACATAGAGGCAAAGGAATTGTTTCTCTCCACTGTTTGGGTCCCAGAGGTAGAACAAAGGTTGTCAGGCTTGGCTGCAGGCTTCTTTATCTGCTAAACCCTGTAGCCAGCCCTAGTACCATCTTAAAACCCTGGCTTGAGGTTTTTGTAAATTGTTTTTTCTATACCGCCTCAGTTACCCTGACATCACAATGACAAATGCCAGGTAAAAGTAACTTAAGAGTATATTCTGCTTTTATTTTTATGGGACAAGCTTTCTCTCTGTAGCTGTAGTAGCTGTTACTGTCCTGGAACTAGCTTTTTAGACCACAGAGATCTGCCTGCCTCTGCTTCCCGAGTACCAGAATTAAAGGCGTGCACCACTATGCCCAGCTAAGAATATATTCTGGTTTATGATTCAGAGGATGGTCTCACTGAAAAGACCAAAAGACCCGGCAGCAGTGACAGAGCCACAGTCCGCCCTGCCTACTGCCTTCAGCTAGGCTAGTTCTTCCTCTTTAATGTTCCACAACCTTCCAAAACAGCGCCACCTGCTGGGGAACAAATGTTCCAGCATAGGAGCCTGTGGGTCACTTCATCCTTAAGTGGTGACAATCATCTAATGGGATGTCCCCAGAGGATATGTGAATTCAAGATGGGAACTCTTTCTCAGGGCCATCGGTGGAGAAAGGGTCTCAGCCGCTAAACATACACAGACAACTCTGAGTGTAACTTCCAATGCTAGGCTCACGCTGGACTTGGCTTTTCTTCTGAGATCATGAAGTTGTGAAAATGAACTGTTTCTAACTTCTAGATTGTAATTCCCATCTACTTATTTGGGGAATTCCTTACTTTCTTCTGAGCTCTTTTGGAATATTTCTTTTTGGAATATGACACTTGGGTGGTTCCCAGCAAGAGCACACATCTCATACCATAAGATCGTAATGTAGATTAGTACAGTTAACAATTCTTTTTGAAAACAAAATGTGTAGAAAAAATCACTATGATTCAGACTTTATTGCTTATCAGTCATGTCATTCCATACAATTTTAAGTAAATAGACTCTGAGAAAATACACTGGGAGTATTATCAGATGATGGTATCATAGATCAAAGTGTTCAAGTGATCATATAAGGTAAAGGAGGCACCACTGCCACCATCTGCCCAGAGATTCGTACAATTCATAGAAAAGAGTAAAAATAGTTCATTGGCATTTTACTACCATTATTCTTGGCAATCCAAGGACCACAATAACTCTGACCAGTGTAATATCTTTTAAAACAACAAAACGCTTTTGTTTTCTATTACAAGATGTTTGTTTCAAAACAAATTAAACAAATCAAGATGACAATAAAAACTATATAAACAGAACCTTAAAAATAAAAGATGTCATAGTCTGGGTACCTACAATTTCAATATTAATCCAAGAAACAAAAAAACAGGAGTCAGCCTTTTCAGAGGCGAGCAAACCCTTTCATGGTATCACCACTTTACAGCTCATACAATTAACTGAAGCCAAGGGTAACTTTGGAAAACCTACAGATTCCTCTTAATCTGCTCTTATGCTAAGGTAACTTTTTAAAAAGTCAACTGTTGGTCTACACTACACAGTACAAGTTGGCATTCTAACAATGTTGAAGCACACACAGTCACTGTAACTCACATACACACAGCAGGAAGGCTCCAGCTAAAACTACAGCAAGCATCCCTTCTTAATGATTTTAAAGACCAAGCATGTATATAACAACAGTTCAGCATGTGAAAGACTTATATGTATATTATTAAAAAGACAGAGGTTGGGAAACACATTTGGATATTTGAAAAGACACTAAAGAAATGAACAAATCAAAAACCCACCAAAAGGTTAACACCCACAAAAGCCAAGCACCATCCGGAGGATCTGAAATGTGCTGTGTGCTGAATCCACTGAGAGACCGTAGCTATCAACAAAACATCACAATAGCATTTGACGGGAGTTCATTAAAACCACACAACACAAAAATTAAATATTAAGGCATCTTATACTTATCCTGACATATGCAGCGAAATATTTTAAATAAGAGCTAGCACTTATTCAAGTGCTTCCTAAAG
Source organism: Sigmodon hispidus (assembly GCA_004025045.1). Classification (NCBI taxonomy): domain Eukaryota; kingdom Metazoa; phylum Chordata; class Mammalia; order Rodentia; family Cricetidae; genus Sigmodon; species Sigmodon hispidus. The sequence goes on from PVIH01000488.1 coordinate 270,893, forward strand.
TATTTGGCAAATTTGTTTTATTTGGTGTATGATATATATAATATTTGTGTGTGTGCGTGCAGATGGGTGCATACACATGTGCTTTTCTGTTGAGGCCGGAGATGTACCTATGTGTTCCTCCATTGCTCTCTACCTTCTTTATCTGAGACAGCATCTCTCACTGAACCAGGAGCTCAATGATTCACCAGACTGGCTGGCCAGTGGACCACTGATCCTCCCGTCTTTGCTTCTCCAGCTCTGGGTTTCAGTACATGCCTGGCTTTGTATGCGGGTGTTGAGATCTGAACTCGGGTCCGTATGCCTGCACAGTATGATGACCTTTCCTGACTGAGCTCCTTCCCAGTCCCTCAAGTTTTTTCTCATATTCTTTTATTATTTATAGAATCAAAAGCTCTTGTGATCAAACACCGTCACTCAAACCAAGAGAAAAGAATAACTAGATTTCAATTTATTAAGGAGAAGCAATTCACTGCTGACAAATGAGGAAAAACTACAAAGAAAATCATGGGAAGCTCAACATCAGTACTCAGATTGTCCTGAAGCACCTTCCTCTTTGTCATCTGAGCAGAAGGAGATGCTGACTTAAGGGAGATGCTTATTGCTATGGGTCATGCCATGGAGTACCAGAGACTGTACTGAACCGACAGTTTGCAAGTGGCTTTGCTGGCCTTTCAAAACAATCACATCATTTAGCTACCCACTGCCGATGATGCTCAACAGTTTCAGAAAGTACTCTAAATGGTTACACTTTCACCTTTTATTAAGGCAAATTTGTGAAAATAACTTACTACCACCAAATCTTTTCATGAGCTTTCCGCTTATATTTTTTAAGACACATACAAAAGAAGTATGTCTTGTAAAAAGTCACTCAGTATCAGAAGAAGTAAGGAGACACGTTGATCCAGGCTGCTTCTCAAAGGATGTGCTTGCTTGTCTGCAGGTGCTAGTCATCATCTTTAGAGCTGGTTTTGCTTAACTGTTAAAAAGATATACGAATTGAGTGGAGGTGACGAGAGTATCTGAGTCGTTATTTCTATCAGAATCAATCAATCAATTCACAATAAGAAATAAAGTCCAAGTTATGGGAGTTTAAATTGTAACTGTTTCTACATGTAACTACTTTCTACTTCTAAACCACATTACTTCAAACAGGTTTAAAAACAACCCCAAAAGTCGGTTCAACAGAACAGAGTTAACTGGGAGGATATCCCTTACAGCTTCCTAAGAATAAATCAGATGCAGGCGGATTCACATAGAGGGTATAGTCTGTTAAATGAATGACATTCTATCATCAGTAGTATTGTTTCACCCAGGCTTAGTTTTGCCAGTATATTCTATGACTCATGCTCATGACAATGTCTAGTGCTTTCTTTTTAACTAGGGCTGTTCTGTTTGATGAATACATATTAACATATCACATTTTATTAGAAAGTGTGGGAACTGAGATACAGAGGTCCCCAAGTTCCCAGCCGGCAAACAGGAATGGCTTCACACCCGAGGCGGTGTGACTCAGTAGTCCTTAACTGACGTCCTGAGTCCTCATATACCATTCTATACACGTGCCAACATAACAAAGCATGGCATTGGTAGACAATAAACTGTTATTTTTTTAAAAATTTACACATATAGTGTGTGCATGACTGTGTGTGTGTGTGCATGGGAGTGTGTGTGCATGCACCAGTGTTGTGAGTGTGCCAATCTGTGGAAGTGAGAGGGCAATCTGTATGAGTCAGCTCCTTTCTTCTATCATAGAGGATCCGGGAATTGAACTGTAATCATCAGGCATTACAGCAAGTGCCTTTATCTGCAATGTGTATTACACACACACACACACACACACACACACACACACACACACACACACACGGTAGTGGTGACCTATATCCCCAGACCTAAAGATAAATTTAGGTTTTTTTCAAGGTGTGCATGTAGTATATATGTGTGTGTTAAGCTTGTTTTATTTTGTTTGTGTGAATAATCCTAATAATTAAAAAATAATTGCTATAATAAAACAATATGCCTTACAGATAACAAATTCCTAAACTATAAGTGTGAAATCATAATTTAACAAATTTTGAATTTCCTGTGTTTTTCTGTAAAGAGTTGAAAAACTTGGGAATGAAGCAGATTCTCAAACAACACAAAAATGATTCTGATTAGGACCCACTGTAATGGTTTGAGGAAAAAAAATGGCCTCCATAGGCTTACAGGGAGCAGCACTGTTAGGAGGTGTGGTCTTACTGGAGAAGGTGTGGCTTTGTTGAAGGAAGTGTGCCACTGTGGAAGTAGGCTTTGAGGTCTTATATGCTCAAACTACACCTAGTGTGGCAGAGTCTCCTCCTGCTGCCTGAGGATGAAGATGTAGAACTCTCAGCTCCTTCTCCAGCACCATGACTGCCTGCTCCCTGTCATGCTCTGCCATGATAATGGGCTACACCCCTGAAACCATAAGCCAGCCTGAATTAAGTGTTTTCCTTTATAAGAGTTGCCATGGTCATGGTGTCTCTTCACAGCAATAGAAACCCTAACTAAGACAACCACCTAGTTACTACCAATCCCACTCTGTACCTGATAACTAAGAATGGGATGCAGAGATGACTAAGTGTCTAAGAACATTCGGTGCTCTTCTGGAAGACTCATGTTCAGTTCCTAGAACCCACTCTAGGTAGCTTACAACCAACTCCAACTCTGGTTCCTGGGGATTGACACTTCCTTGTGGCCTTCATACCACCAAACAGGCATGCATTGTACATACTCATAAAAGGCGAGGAAAATGGTTTTACCAGTAAAGGTGCTCAAGGCCAAGCCTGACAATCCAAGTTCAATCTCCCAGATCTACATAGTGGAAGAAGAGAACCCGTCTTCCAGTTGTTCTCTGTCCCCCTCATCCATGCTGCAGCACTTATGTACACACACAGAATAAATACATGAAATAAAATGATCTTGAAAAAGAATGTGGGAAGCTGTGGAAAGTGGGAATTATGAAGGGTAACAGTTCCCAAACACACGGGTCTTGTTAGATGACTGAAGCTATTAAGGACTTACTGTTTACACTATGGGCTTTAGCTGCTGCATTTAGAATTAAAGCTAATGTTTATTCATATAAAATTAATACAACAGCCCAGCCACTTTGTGTGTGTGCATATGTGTGTGATGCATGAACATGTTTGTGTGATTGTGTGTACAGGGATGCCAGATATCTTGCCTTTCTTGACTTCCACATTATTTTTTGAGACATGACCTCTCACAAAACTTAGAGCTTGCTAATTTAGCTAGGCTTTCTGGGCAATGAGTCCTGGCTTTGACTCTTTCTGATCTCCCCAGATACATGCTATCAAACCCAGCATTTTATGCCATGCTGGCAATCCAAATTCAGGGTTGTATGCTTGCAAAGCAGAGACTCTATTAACTAAACTTTCTCTCCAGTCCCTCAATAACTACATTTTCTAAAAAAAAAAAAAAAAAAAAAAAAAGACTTGACATGGTGCTGGTTTTCCTTTCTGCAGATCTCTTTATGATCTAGCTCAACATAGGATGGCTGGCTTTGCACAGATCCTGTCTACAGAGAAGCTGACCCCGGGAGGGCATCGCAGCAGAGGGCTAAGTGCTAAGCTTACTGCTAAGAACATCTAACCCCATGGAAGGCTTCAAGAATACTTACATGCTAAATCCAAAAATGCAAACAGACATCCGGGAGATTCCAAAGATGGCAGGAAGGAAAATGGAAAAAATACATTTCATTATTTGATGGCAATAACTAACAACTTTGAAGACATAAATATAATAAGTATGCTATACCTTCACGACATCAACCCAGTTCCAGCCTCGAGGAAGCTCCCCTTTGTGATCTGAAGGACAAAATCAGTAACTTTAGTAAGACTGACCAGCTGGCTGTAAATGAACTGCTATCTTAACAAATCGTATTCTTATACTACTGCACACAACACGTAGATGGAAAGCGTGCATGACATATTACTAAGTTGGAAAAAGTAGTTTCTCATTATCTTACTGACTTTAAAGCAACATCCTGGAGATACCTGCAGAGTACTTGAGACACACTCCCTCTTACATTTACCCTACATCCACTCAAGACAAAACCTATTACCAAGCAAAAGGGAGGAGTTTGATTGACACACTGCTCCTATGAGGTACAGAGTCCTACTTCCGGTAAGGCCAATGCTTATCTGGGAAAGAAGTGGTGCTAGCTTCCCATTTCAGGAGATGCCACTGACAAATGTTTGGCTTTAAGACAAAGAGAAGTGCAGGTTAACTTATGTACAGCTTAGCTGTGCTCTGATAAGACATAGTTTTCAAAAGGAGCAGCCCTCTATTGTATGGTTCTTAACCTGTGGGTCGCAACCCCCATGGGGGGTGTGGCAGCACATATCAGATATTTACATTGTGAGTTATAACAGCAAGATTACAGTTATGAAGTAGCAACAAAATAATTTATGGTTGAAGGTCACCCCAATATGAGGAAATACATTAAAAGGTCACAGCAATAGAAAGGTTGAGAATGCTTGGGACAAAGTTCAGAAGGACTCAGATAACAATGCATGGCTCACAAAATGTTCTCATAGTTTAATATTCAAATTTAAGGAAATAAACATTTTATTTAAAATTCTTCACTATTAGGGCCAACAAGATGGTTCAGTCTGTGAAGATACATGCTGCCAAACCTGACCATCAGAATTCAATTTCTGGGCCGCACACGGTAGAGAGAGCTGACCCCCAAAACTGTCTTCTCATCTCCATACACGTGCTATGGTATGTGTGCTCACATAGACACGTATGTGCACAAAATGCATACATTTAAAAATATAATGTCAATAATTCTATTTCAAATGGCTTGGCTTCCCTTATTCTTCATGTAGGCTACATATCTCATTTTATGAAACCTTTAAAATTTTTACATTTGAAACAATACAGATTTGAAAAAAGTAGTTTTACATTTTGGAGCATTTTAGATCTTGAGTTAAGGTTGCTCACTCAGGAACTATGAAAATACTCACAAATCTGGAAGGCTCTGAACTCTGAAATTTCTGATCCCAAGTATGTGAATAAAGGCTATTCAGCCATACCCATGCAGTTGCCCAGCAAGTCATCAGAAACTAATGGTTCTCACAAAGAGGCAGCCATTATAGTAGCCCAGTTCCTCAGGCTAATGGTTCTTTTCTCTTTCAGACCAGCAAGAATCTTATGTGAAGATTATGAGGTCACTTGGTTGGACCATCAGTGTGGACACCCAGGCTATCTGATTAAAGTTTTATTTAGAATGAACATGCCAGTCACAAACTGCTATATTGTCATCTCAGGGAGATTAGACCTTAGTAGGGCATTATCAAAGAGAAGAGAGATTAGACCACAGTAGGGCATCATCAAAGAGAAGGGAGATTAGACCTTAGTAGGGCATTATCAAAGAGAAGAGAGATTAGACCACAGTAGGGCATCATCAAAGAGAAGAGAGATTAGACCACAGTAGGGCATCATCAAAGAGAAGAGAGATTAGACCACAGTAGGACATCATCAAAGAGAAGGGAGATTAGACCACAGTAGGGCATCATCAAAGAGAAGGGAGATTAGACCACAGTAGGGCATCATCAAAGAGAAGGGAGATTAGACCACAGTAGGGCATCATCAAAGAGAAGGGAGATTAGACCACAGTAGGGCATCATCAAAGAGACAAACAGGAGGAGGCATTAGTAATGAACATGACCACAGGCCACAGGCATGAAAGTAAGAGGTAACTGACAGATGCTAAAATATTCCAAAAAGGCAATAACCGAAATTCTAGAAAACAGACTACAATAGCTAATTTTTTTTTATTTCAGCTATTTATCCTTTACTGCTGCCTGACATGAGAAAAACAATGCAGAGACTTTGATATCATAAACAGTTACAATTTAAAAATGTTGTTTAACACTGTTGGTTTCTTTTTATCCTACTATCAACAGACATTAAACAAAATTAAACCTATTCTCCCTTCAGAAGAGAAAGGGCTAGGGAGATGACTTGGCAGTTAAGAGCACTTGTGACCTTTCCAGGGTGACAGACAGGTTCCCAGAACACACATCAGGCAGCTGCCTGCAATTCCAGGCCTAGGACACACACACCTTCATGTAAATGTGTATGTGTGTACACACAACAATATTCTCCTCTCCCCTAACTGGGAAAATTCAGATTGATGCTCAAAAAATTACCAAGCCGTAATTTATAATCCTTTTCTGAGGAGTCTGTTATCTGACACATGAGAATTCTTTTCTCAAATTTTATTGTATAATTAACTATAGGCAAAAATATTAAATTATTATGTTAAAATGGCAATGATGCACCAGTCTGTAAGTGAAAACGATATTTCACACAGCTTTTAAAAGTATACACCTGTCATACAGGTAAATAAAATCCTACACGATGATGAAGTGTTCAGGCAGGACACTGTTTTGTCCATTTTTCTAAGGTTCTTCAGTGGGAATGTTTATAATTACTTTGGGACTCATTTTTTTTTTTTTTCTCCAATGATGATCTCATGATGAAGTAGCAATATATAAGATAATTTTTACTGTGATCAACAGTCTCTGATTCAAATGCTCCAAGAATGGACCAAAGAATCAATCCTGTAAACCTAAACATAACAAACACCCATAGCACAGTAAAATCAATCCACTTTCTGCATTAAGAAAGACAAAGAACCACAGTGCAAACCTGTTTTATCTGCCAGCTTGCGTTTCTGAGCTTTGGAAAGTTGCTCCTTCTTGTCTTTTTTCTTATTTGAAGGGGCTACACTGGGAGTTTCAACCGAGATGATATTGGCTATGGGCGTCTAAAAGAACAGAAACAGCTCTTAGACTCTTGCCTTAAAACCTACTGAAGTAGACTAAACACAGCTACATCTTGAAGTGAGTGGCAGGTTGCTAAACGAGAGGTTACTGCTGTTATTCACATTTCAGTTAGGCATCACTGGCCTTGCTCTCACAGAGGCTCATTTCAAGGACACAGTCTTGGGGTGGCAGTTGAACTGGGACCCTGAAAAGGAAGTCTGATCTCCCATGTTATGTTGAAGATCTGAGGTTCCAACAAAACTGTCTAGATTGCTGAACTTGCTGCCATTGATAGTGGATCTTTAGAAAAAACCCACACCCCACCCAGATCTTCTTGTCGATTCCCTGAAGAAAATCTTTAGAATATTTGGGTTTGCATATTAGCACTTATGATGGCTAAAATCTAAAATATTTACCACATGACAAGTATTGTGACGACATGTGTCATTTATTTGAGCCTTACCATAATCTTAAATAGACACTTTTATAAAACCATTTAAGCAATGAGAAACTGAGCACAGAGAGGTTTAAAAAACTGGCCAAAAGTCTTAGGGTTAAAAAACAAGTGCAGGAAGAATTTGAACCCATGAAGGCCTCAAATGGAACTAAGAGAAGATCTCTCTCTTTCTCTAGTATCTTACTCTGTAGCCCAGGTTGGCTTTGAAATCAGACCCGCCTCTGCCTCCCCAGTGCTGGAATTAAAGGCACACAGCACCATGCCTGGCTTCAATTCCAAAGTATTTTTAATGTTTGTTGAAGGGTTTGTTGAAAAGAATTTCATTTTCTCCATTAAATAGAGGGAATCTAAGATTTGTTGTTCTCACTTAGCTCAAATATAATCCTCTGCTTAAATCTAACAGGAAATTTTGGAACCCATTCACTATAGAGGGATACCCTGCTCATCTTTGATGGGGGAGGCACCTTGGTCCTACCTCAACTTGATATGCCAGACTTTGTTGACTCCCATGGGAGGGGAAGCTGGGGACTGAGTAGGAGGAGAGGAGGGAAGGGGAACTGTGGTTGGTATGTAAAAATTTTTTTTAAGTAAAAAAAAACTAACAACAACAAAAAAAACCTAGCAAAAATTAATTAACATGCCCAGACCAGAACCATGTGGCAGAACCAGCCACATACTCACTGGCGTGGAAGTCCCGGGATGGTGGTTCTCCATGAACTGTTCCTTATTGTCCTTGGCGTACTCAAACAATGTGTAGGTCATGGCGGTGCCAAGGTTCACCTCCACTGCTTCCTGTAGCTTGGCTAAGATACTCTGCTTTACAGCTGAGGAGCTACAATGCAGAGAAATCAGATTGTCAAGAGTAAGTAAACCAGAAGAAAAGGATGAAGCAATGAAACAAAACTACTCACATGGTGTTGTTAAAGAAAGCGTTCATAGATATAACCGGAGGCGTTTGGGGATATGTCTCTGTCCAGGAAATTTCTATTAGGAAGGCTTTGGGGTCACCGTCTTCGCCTATCTGAAGAAAAGGGAACCTTAGGCTTGTGGAAAGTCATCAAAAGACCTAAATTACTAACTTCAAAATGATTTCTTCCAACATTCCTGTTCAAACTCAGAAGCATAATATGCCGAGAAGTTCAGAGGTGGTGGAGTAGGATTGACCAAGAATGAGGGGCACAAACAGCTTCAACTTTAGCCCGGTCTGGTCCTGCTGCTGGGAGCTTCAGCACTGCTGCTGGCCCATTTCTCAATCAGCTGCCAGACTTTTAACGCCAAGGATACACTTTACATTTTTGTTTCTGAGGGTGAAGAGCAGATACAACTACAGGGAACTCAGTGATAACAGAGCTGGTTGGGGGGGGATTGGGAGGTGAACTGAGAAACAATGTATCAAAACCAAAACAAAAGACCCAGGGACAAAAACAACCATCCACAAGCTTGTGACAGCTTGTCTTTTAGATTTCCAATTGCTAAACTGTAACAGGTACAAAGAAGAGCGAAACTGGTGCATGCTGTTTAAGCAACAAAGGACCAGAATGTGGAGAGTTAACGCTTCAGACAAGCAAAGGACCCCAGAGGCGATGCCTTAGGCAACAGAGCAATTCCCGACAAGAATGTCTTCTGTTTTGTCAACTTTTTATTTAAAACATTTTTAATCTTAAGAAAAAGTTAAACTGGCTTGATAAATACTCACTGGTACGTATTTACTAACACTTCATGTCATTTCCTTGTCTTCTCCTCTAACACAGAAATCAGCACCCGCTACTTTAACATAGATAATTTCCCCCACTTTGGTTCTTGTTGAAGCATTAGGGAGTAACAAAATATCTTTAGTAATTTATGAGTGGAAAAAAAAAACTTTAGGATATCTTTTATAGACACAAGACAATCATCCCACCCCAAAAATTCAACAATAATATAAGAAATCTCATCTAATATATAATTTATATCACAAAACCCAAGCATACCTAAGGTGTCCTCTAATAAATGCCATGCCCACCCCAGAAATCTGAAACTCATGGAAGGTTTGCTGTTTGGTCAGCATGCCTTCCTAGTCTATCATAATAGAACCTTCTCCCTGGCTTTTTAAAAGTCTGTTATGACATTAGGAGTCTAGGCCAGTTTTTCTGACTAACATCCCCAAATATAGATGACTATTTCCTCTGTTCTGATTCAGATGGACCATTACGTGAGGAGTGGTGGTGTGATAGCTTGTGAGCATCCTATCAGGATTCACCACTGGGGATAATTTCTTCAGTGTAGAGGCAATAAAGAAAATCTGTGCAGCAATAACACAAAACTACGTCACTACCCTGTTTCTTAGCAACCTTTGCCTAGAGATTTAACATCTGTTAATAATGCTAGCCTGAATCAAGCTTTTACTTCAGGGGCCTGCAAGATGGCTGGTGGGGGGGCACTTACTGTCAATCCTGACCTGAGTTTGATCCTAGAATCCACATAGTGGAAGGGAACAACCAAATCACAAGTGCTGTGGCATACATGTACCCCTACACACACACACACACACACACACACACACACACACACACACACACACGGAATAAATGTTAAATAATTAGAAAAAATTAATCTTAATTACTATTTGCTTCACCTTTATATTCTGCCCATAGCCTCAACCTTTTACCTTCAGCTGCATTCTGTACCAATGTAAGCTGAAGCACAGAAAGAACATCTAATAAAATTTAGAGACCTTTTGAAATGTCAATCACAGGCATGATGGGTGCACTGTGACAGAAGTTAGTAGCATCTTGTAATCACTCAGTCCTAACTCACATACTTAGAAACAAATTGCCAACATCCCACAGTATAGAAGATAGAGGCAGGACCACTCCCGTCTTCAAAGATACCTAGTGACCTACAAAACTGCAGTAAGGGTAAGTTTTAAAAGTAAAAAGGCAGCTGGGTGGTAGTGGTGCACGCCTTTAATCCCAACACTCCGGAGGCAGAGACCAGCAGATCTCTGAGTTGGAGGCTGTCCTGATCTACAGTTCTAGGACAGCTAGGGCAACAAAGATAAACAAAAATAAACTCTGTCTTGAAAAATCAAAAAGGAAAAAAAAAAAGGGGGGGAGGAAGAGGCATACAGTAATAATGAAGTTAATTCTGCTTCAAACTGATGGCAGAGAGACTTTGGCTAAATATGTCACAGAGGAGGTTGATTCAGACCTTAGAGGAGAAGCCAGAGAGGTAAGAGATGAGGTGAAGAAAAGAGTTATAATGTACCCAAAGATAATGATGGGCGGTAGGGGGAGGAGGTACCAAGGTGATCATGTAGCAATTCCTTGTGCCCAATGAACTCTGACGAAGTTCTCCAGAAGTAGATCAGGACAAGAGGGCTTGGAGCAGCTGGAGAGCTGGCTCGGACAATTGCAGAGAACTGGAGTTGGGTTCCCAAAAGTCCTGCAGCAGCTTACAACTTAGGGCCTCAAAGAGTAACACACACACACACACACACACACACAATATATATATATCCAAACAAAACACTGAGATACAAAAAATAAAAATAAATCATTTTTCAAGTGAACTTCAGTTATGGAGTTAAGAATAGAATCATCCATCATTCTATGGGCAAGAGAAGCCCAGGAAGAAACCTCTTTAAACAGATTATCATAGAGCTACCTAAATGTGTCAGAGGGCTGAACAGTGCACTGAACTTGTGGTTCATAGATGCAGAATCAGGGATGTCATTTAGGAGCCTACCAAACTGTTCAAGAGCAGAGGTTTCGATGGGGCAGCTTTCTGGCTCCCTTCCTAAGGCTGTTGACACACTCTCCAGTTTCATGTGTCACTATCTCAGAGTGCACACACAGATCCCGGACCATTCCGAATATTGTGCTCAGTAAATAACTGATGATGCTGTTACTAGAGACATTTAGGAAAACATATGGGAATTCTCAGTGTCTCTGGTAAAGAAAACGTGGCAGTGGCTGGAAAAACAGGAGAAGGCAGCTAGATTTAACTAGAAAGGTCCATGCCTTAATTCCATCATGAACTTTGGCCATTAAGAGTTCCCTAGTGTGGGGGCTGGAGAGATGGCTCAGTGGTTAAGAGCACTGACTGTTCTTCTGGAGGACTGGGGTTCGATTCCCAGCATCCACATGGCAGCTCACAACTGTCTATAGTTCCAGTTCCAGGCAAACACCAAGGCAAATAAATAAAAAATAAATAAAGTTAAAAGAGTTCCCTAGTGATAGCTGATATTGCCAACTTGATGGGATTTAGAGTTACCAGAGAAACAGATGTCTGGGCATGTCTGTGTGACAATTATAATTGTCATTACTGATGGAGGCAGTTCGAAGATAGTTGGGCCTGAAGAACTAGGAATTGCTATACATCTGTGGGTTGTGACCCCTTTGAGGGCTAAACTAAGACCACCATGAGACACAGATATTTACATTATGATTCATAACAGTAGCAAATTACAGTTATAATGTAGCAATAAAAATAATTTATGGTTGGGAGTCATCGCGATGTGAGGAACTGTATTCAGGAATCACAGCATTAGGAGGAAGACTGAGAATCACTGCTGCAGAATCTATTCCCCAGTTACACTTGTGAGTCTGAGATAAAAGAATCAAGAATTCAAGGCTAGACTGGGCTACATGATGATACTCTGTCTTAAGAAAACAATCGGGGCTGGAGAGATGGCTCAGCGGTTAAGAGCACGCTCTGCTCTTCCAGAGGACCCGGGTTCGATTCCCAGCACCCACATGGCAGCTAACAACTGTCTGTAGTTCCAGTTCCAGGCAAACACCAAGACAAATAAATAAATAAAGTTTTTAAAAAAAAAAAAAAAAAAAAAAAAAAAAAAAAAAAAAAAAAAAAAAAAAAAAAAAAAAAAAAAAAAAAAAAAAAAAAAAAAAAAAAAAAAAAAAAAAAAAAAAAAAAAAAGAAAACAATCAAAAATAGTCTGCAATACAAGCAAATTTGTTTGAGTTGAGGAAGCTAGGACCCCAGGGAAGCCTTCTATAAGGAGGAAGTACCATGGAATACTTAATATTTCTCTTATCTCTAACGGTTTATAATCAAGTCAGTTTTATTTATTTATTTTTTTTTAAGGTTCTGATTTGGCTGGAGAGATGGCTCAGTGGTTAAGAGCACTGGTTGCCCTTCCAAAGGACCCAGGATCATTTCCCAGCACCCACATATAGGCTATTGGGAGTCCCAGCTCATAATAGTCCGTGACTCTAGCTCAGGGGGATCCGATGCCTTCTTCTGGGCTCTGGGAGTACCTAGCCTGTGGTGAAAGACATACTTGCTGGCAAAAAGTTTCTGAATTAAATTTTCTTTTCTTTTCTTTTTTTTTTTTTTTTTTTTAAAAAAAAAAAAAACTTTATTTACTTATTTATTTGACTTGGTGTTTGCCTGGAAATGGAACTACAGACAGTTGTTAGCTGCCATGTGGGTGCTGGGAATCGAACCCAGGTCCTCTGGAAGAGCAGACGGTGCTCTTAACCACTGAGCCATCTCTCCAGCCCTGAATTAAATTTTCAAATGTTAGTAATGACAATGTCATAGTGATAAGTTTTCATTTAAATGTGTCAGGAGGGCACAGATGTGTTTTGTTTCCACCATTGGTGGCTCACAACCATCTGTAACTCCAGGTCTAAAGGACCTGATGTGGTCTTCTGGCCTCTATTGGCCCCCAGATATGCACACACAAATTAAAAAAAAAAAAATCATCATTTTTTTTTTACAAAAAAATCAAAGTTTCAGAAAGTACAGGAATATTCTAAAATAAAGCGCTAAGTTAAAAGATGAACTTGGTTCTGCAGTCTCTATAGTCTCTTCCCCAGCACAGGAATACATGCACTGTCTGTGCTGTGTCTTACCCTATACTGAAACGAAACCGGACTTAATTCCCGGAAACTTTCGTCTCCTTCATAAATAGAGCGTAAAGCTTCTAGCTCCATCTGGAAGAAAAAAAAAAAAAGAAATTGTTTAGTGGCGTATATGGATTAAAAAGAGACAGTCTTTAGCTTCTCATTCAAAACCATTAAGCTTTGTAAAACATGGCTTAACGTACTGGCCCTGTGTGATTATGACTTATGGGTATATACCAACCCACTACAATTATACTAATAGCACGTATGTAAGGCTATCTGTTAGGCACAGCTAAGGGTTTTTACATTGTATCAGCTCACTTAATTCTCACATCTACCCTGTAAGGAGCTCATTACCATACTTCCTTCTCCATATCCTGGAGGAAAGACATAGATTAAAGCAATTTGGGAATATTTTGTGTCTTTTATCACTCTAATGAGCAACTAACCTGGTGTACAGAAAATGCACTCAACTTGGAAAAGAGAAATAAGAGGCACAACAATTTCCCATTTAAAAAAGAGCATCAGTTTCTGGGAGGTGGCGGTGCATGCCTTGAATCCCAACATTTAAGAAGCAGAGGCAGGCAGATCTCTGAGTTCCAGGACAGTCAGGGCTACACAGGAAAACTCTATCCTGAAAAACAACAACATAAACCAGGTATACCTGTACTCATTTTCATCGAGTGATACAAAGCTTACGAAGTACATAAAAGCTCCCAAGAAAGATTATCAGTAAGGAAAGTTGACAGGAGACAGGATCTACTCAGGATGACTGGAGGACTAGAAGACAAGATGCTCAGTAGTAACCCTTGCCTGCTGTTTGTTCTTGGAATACTGTGGTTCCACCAATGGGAAATCCCAATCATTGTGAGTGACAGCTGGATCTTGGCAAAAGAAACAAAGACATGGGCACCTGTTTTAGTTTTCAAGAACATTTATGTCATTAATTTTTGTTTGTTTTGTTTTTCAAAATAGGGTTTCTTTGTGTAGCTTTGACTGTCCTAGAACTCAGTGTGAAGACCAGGCTGATCTGGAACTCACAGAGATCCCCTGCCTCTTCCTCCTGAGTGATAGGATTAAAGGTGTGCACCACAACTGCTTGGTTTGTGCCTTTAATCCTACTGATGTTGATTTGTTCTCTATGTACAAAGTTTAGATTAAATTATAAAGAAACAGGACACGGCACTTGTGAGAGTTTAGTATACTTAGGATCCAACAGCTATAACTAAAAATCCTTTTCAGCATAACTTTGTACATTAGAGAAAGGCACCAGACTCGGTCTATTAAGATTTTAGCAAGGCACTCTTTACAGAACAGACCAGTTCGAAATTCAAAATAACAATAAAGAAAAGCCTAGAAATACAAACTAGATTCATAAATGTAGCAGCATTACTCCTAACATAAATCTCTTCCCATATTTTTTTAAATATTTATTTTTTTATTTTTATGTGAATTGGTGTTTTGCCTGCATGTATAACTGTGTAAGAGTGTCAGATTTCGGAATTATAGACAGTTGTTAGCTGCCTTGTGGATGCTGGGAATCGAACTCAGGTCTTCTGGAAGAACAGTCAATGCTCTTAACCGCTGAGCCATCTCTCCAGCCCTCTTCCCATATTTTAATTAATAACTTGGGCAGGAACAAAAACAGAAGACAGGCTTGTTAAAATGTGTGGATGAGAATTGGATGAGAAAATGAATCATGCTGAAAAGAATAAGAACCTCCCCCAGTCCTTAAAGTCAATCTAATGATAATATTTGACAGCATAAGTAGACCTTGCATTTAATACCTAAACATGTAACTATTAGATGAGAGATGAACGGCTTTGTATGAAGCACTAAAGGACATTGAGTGATAATAAATCAGAAGACAGCATGATGCCACAGTTCCAGCATAAGAAAACAGAGGCTCTGTTCACATACATTCAGCTTTAGGATGTGCAAAGGAATGAGAAGAAAAGATGCATGAAGAAAAGTAAACAAAAAGCAAAATAACAGATGGTTGTTTTGTTTTCTTTTCAAAGCCAGCATCTTCAAAACTAGGCAGGAAACTATCTTTAGACATCCATCATGAAGAAGGTAGAATTTTACAGTTAAAAATGGAGAGAGACTCCACCACAGAAATTTGGACTCAATAGGTCTGACGTGGTGGTGGTCCAATCAGTCAAGTCAGAGAAGTGTTACATTGTGTTTTGTTGCGAGAAAGAACTATTTCCAAATTGATACATAATTGTATTTATTGGGGCTGGAGAGATAGCTCAGTGGTTAAGAGCACTGGCTACTTTTCCTGATGATCTTATTTAATTTTCAACACGGCCATGGTAGTCTTTGGCTGTCTATACCTCCAATTTGTTTAGTCTTTTGTGGGCACCAGATATACAAGTGGTGCACATACATACATGTAGGCAAAACACTCATATACATAAGAAAACTATTTTAAAAATTGTATTTATGGGGTACAATGCAGCCCTTTGATAAGTGTACCTATTACACAACAATCAAAGTAGGGTAACTAACATATCTATCACCTCAAATTTTCAATCATTTATTTGTCAAGGAACCATTCAAAACTCTCCTATTTTGAAATGCAGAGGGTACTTTTAACCTAGTCATTCTACTGTGTAACAAGACATCATCAGATCCCACTCTTCTCTAAGTCTGTATCCACTTACTAGTCATTTCTCTTCTCCTTTCTCCTATTCTCTCCTCTGGATTCATTAATCTGGTAAGAGTATTTTAGCAGGGATATTCAGATACAAATTAACTTGTTGGATTTGGGGGTCCTTTACAGAGAACTTGTAACCTAGAGCTTTTTTTTAAATTAACATCCACATTGTCAGAATGCTAACTTTTAAGCAGTATATTCGAAACAATTACTGCTTATCTACTTCAACACAAGGACATTCGTCTTTTAATCCGTATTCAATCACATTCAGCCTGGGGCACTCCACTACGGTAGAAATTCTTTCTCATCAGAACACATTATAAAGTTAGAAAGTTCCACGAGGGGGCTGGAGAGATGGCTCAGCGGTTAAGAGCACCGTCTGCTCTTCCAGAGGACCCGGGTTCGATTCCCAGCACCCACATGGCAGCTCACAACTGTCTGTAGTTCCAGTTCCAGGCAAACACCAAGGCAAATAAATAAGTAAATAAAGTTTTTTAAAAAAAAAAAAAAAAAAAAAAAAAGAAAGTTCCACGATAGTTGATGTATAGCAGCCATTCCTTCCAACTCGATATTAAAGTGACATTTTGCAATAGAAAAAAATCAAAGCACAAATTATACAAGATTCTGTTGAATTTTGAGCAAAAAAAATTGCTCAAAACGGATTCTTTATCCACTCAGCAACAGATTGACAAACGGTTTCACTAAGCATTATGGACAGAAACCGAGGCACCAGGGTCATTCAGTTTCCTCCACATCACTTTTACTTTCCCGACCCCTCCCTCTTTACGAGACCACAGGTTTTAAATTTTAAAGATCAGATTTTAAAGCAGAATAACTCAACATATAAGCGCTAAGCCCCACACGAGATTTAAGGGCAGCCAAGTGCACCAGGGTCGCGGACCAAGGACACTCAGCAAGGAAATCTGGGGAGACCCCAGGGGTTGCAAAAAAAGATAAATTAGGGGAGTGGGAGGCTGAGTCTCACGTGATCCATTCATGCTTGCTGGCTTTACTGTTGACCGGTGCCATCTGGCAGTGGATCCGCCAACGTGGGACACAGGGCCAGGCTGTGAGGGCTCTCAAGCCAAAGGACACGTGCGGAGCCCCGGGTGCCCCACGCTGGGACCTGCGCTGAGACAGGGATGTCCAGTCCTAGGTTCTCACCTCCTGGTCCTCGTTGGCACCCATCGCGCAGGGCACACAGCGTTTGCGACGTTGAAGAACAGGTGGGCAGCGGGCAGGAGGCCGGAGCACCCCGCTTCCGCGCCTCGATCTGGGGAACCCTCCTCGCAGCCGTGGGTACGAGCTCGCGCGCTCCCGACCCTCGGCGGCGCCAAGCCACTGGCAGTCAGCTGCGAGCCGGGAACCCGGGATGGCGCTATGTGGGAACAGGAACCCGGATCGCGTTATGTGGGGTACATCTAGGTCTCTGACCAGCGGCGGAGGGGCGGTCACGAGGAGGCCCCGCCCCTTTCGCGATCACTTCTTCTATTGGCTCCTGGTTTCTCCGCCCCCAACTCTTTCTCCTCTAGGAAATGGAGCACCTTTCTTACAGGGAACCCTATTCTGTTCCGGGATTGGTTAGGAGTGCCGTCACTCAGGCTCAGAAAGTGCTTCCTGTGCCAGCGGAGGCGGGGAAAAGGAAGTCTCGCCTTCTGCCTCCTGCACCGGGGCTCGGGCTGTCGGGACGCGGTGGGCACGTTCCGTGACGCCTCTGCCTGGCTCTCCTGGGCCTCTCGGGGCTGGCGGCGACTTGTCACAGCCGCAGCGGACCCAGGGCGTGCTATCTGGGTGAGTTGGGTCCACAGACCTTCCGGGCCAGGCCAACCCTTGCTGGCTTGGGGGCCTGCGTTTTCCCGTGGCGTCCAGTCTTAGCATTCCTCTTTCAGCTGCAAAGAAGAACGCTCTTACTTCTAGATAGAGAGGTTATTTCTGACGGAGGAAGGCTGAGTTAGTGTGATGTTATTCTCCTTTACCCTGCTGTAACTGACAGAGCCAAATGCTGCGCCCCTGGGAGCCGTGTCTTTTCTCAGGTTGGGTTTGCTTGTCGTCTTCTGCAGTATAGATTATGCACCAAGCCAGCATTTTTGTTTGATCTTTCTGCAGTTGGATGTCTCCGAATCCTTGCGTACGAGCCGATATCTTGCTCCCTGATCCACCTGTTTATTGATAGCTCTCTTCTGTAGTTGCCACTTTGATTAGGTTAGCTTCTGCTCTAGCTGTCACATTACTTCCGGTGCGCTAACCAGATGACCAGGTGCTGAGGTCTTACTTTGTATTTCTGGATGTCTCCTCCTTGTCGGTAGTTTGCTTGCTTTCTCCATTTATTTTCCAGGAAATCTTAAACAGTTCCTCTCTGTGTGTCATTGAAATCTCTTCAGCCGGCCCTTGTCCTGTCTCATCCCTTTGAAATCCACGGCATAAGCAGGACCATGGCAAAGTGCCAAAGCTTGTGAGGCAGGGATTGGCTGATGTCGTTTTCCTGATGTTGGAACAAATCTGCTGTAATTGAGAGCTGTGGTAGACAGTAGCCATGTAGAGCGCTTGAAATTGGCTAGTCTGAACTGAGGTGTGCTTTGAGCATAAAATGCACTCCAAAAGTGAAGACAGCACACAAGTAGGTTTTTAAAAGTTCATCAAGTTAGAGTATAACTACAATTCCATTTTTTTTCCCTATTTTTTAGGGGAGGAGGGATAATGTGATCTCCATAGCCCAGGGTCAGCCTTGGAGACCAGGGTACTGTGGTACCTGCCTCTGTCTCTTGAGTGCTGCATTTACAGCAGTTGCTTTCTAAACTGGCTTCTTTTTTACCTTCTAATGTAACTGTAGGAAAATTTAACATTGTGTGACTCATACTATAATCCTCTCAGGCAGTACTAATTTAAAACTTTGCAAATCTTTTCTAATCCCCCTTGTGTCTACACTGTATTCAAGGACCACAGCTATTTCTTTTGAGACTCTGGAATTTTTGAGGGAAATGGGTCTTTCACACTCTTGTCTAGACTGTGATATTGGGCAAATATGGTATCCATATTCTATTTTACCATTCCTAGGCTATTTCACTCTTCATCCTAAATTCTCTAGAAGCAGACTTCTTTGTCCTCATGGCACAACCCTTCCCATAAGTCTTTTAAAGCAATTCTGGAAGCTTGTGTTATACATAGACATCATTTCTGTCTGGCAAGCTTTCCAAATCATTTTTCAATACCCATTACCCCTTTACCACTTAGCAAATTAGTAAATATGATTAGCTTTTCAATTAAAATAGTTTTTATTTTAGAGATCAAGTAGCAGTTTACACTTCAGTTTTTCCAGAGATTACATTTGTGTTTTGTATAATGTGATGATGATAATCACTTCTTTAAAGAAGCATATGATAAATTCCTTTGGAAATAAGGAATTATTTTTAAAATACAGTGATAATTTTATTTAGAATAAGAACATTTTGTATAGTCATTTTCTTTTTTGTTTTTTTTAAGACAAGGTTTTTCTGTGTAATAGCCTTGACAGTCCCGGATATATAATCATTTTCTAAAGTCAGTGCATATCTGTGTCTGTTGTAGACTTAGCTAAAGGACATAACAGAAACACGTTCTGTAGGTGTTCTTCTATTCATTGTTAGTGTTCCTCTTAGAACACTATTTTCCTTTACCTATTAATATCATCTTATATTATGAAAGTTGAGAAAACAACTACTAGGTAATGCACACATTATTTGAATTCTCTTCTAAGAATTGAGGAATTAGATATTTGCAATTCCAGAGAAATCAGAGGAATTTGGGTTTTTTCTTGAGTGCTCTGGCCTCCTGAAGGCTGGGATTGCAGCATGTACCACCGGGCCAAGCTAGAGCTATTTGAATTTTGTCACTTGCCCGCTTTCTTAGCCTGTTCTTTCCCAACTGTAGCACACATTTTGAAAGGTTACTGAAAATAGAAAGTTTGTCTAAAAGTTGACTACAATCTTTTGTGGTGAAATTTAAAAGAAAACATGCAACCAGTTAGTAATTTTAATAAATCTAATTTAGAAATTAAAGTTTTTATCTCTTCTAGTTACATGACTGTGTACATGCAGAGCCTTTGTCTTTTTGTCTTATTGATGTTGGTTTTAAAAATTAATTATGAATATCCAAACATTTGTTTTTCAGATTTTTCTGTGACATCTAAAACATGAGCCCCACACAGTGGGACTTCCCTGTGGAATTATGTTGTCGGCCTATGGCTTTTGTTACACTTACTGGCCTTGATGTAGTTTATAATGCTGTCCATCGAGCAGTTTGGGATGCTTTCTGTGCCAATCGGAGAGCTGACCGGGTCCCGATTTCTTTCAAGGTGCTCCCAGGTGACCATGAATATCCAAAATGTAGATCCAAGGTAATGGCATTAGGATTGCATGTATTCATTCATTGTCCCTGTGCTTTCTCACTCCACTTCCAATCCTGTCCTGTGCGTGCGTGCGTGCGTGCGTGCGTGCGTGCGTGCGTGCGTGCGTGTGTGTGTGTGTGTGTGTGTGTGTGTGTGTGTGTGTGTGTGTGTTGGGAAACCCCCAAGTTTACCAGGGCAAAGGTTACTGTTGTGCCTAAGGTGTTTTCATGAACTATGGAATATATGTATAATAGCACTTATTTTTTGCCTCAAGAGGACTGACTAATTCCAGTACTTCCTGTACTGTGAGCCTACATTTTTTTCTTTTAAGTTTTTTTGTTTATTGTGTGTGTGTACAAACTGCTATGCCCATGTGCACCCTGCCCAGTGAAGTAAAGGTGGGCCGTGTGTGTTTGTGCATGGGTGTTTGTGTGTGTGTCTGTCTGTCTGTCCACATGTATATGTATATGTGTGTGTGGGGGTCTCATGACAACTTGAGGTGTCAGCTCTTTTCTTCCAACATGTGGGTCCTGAGGACCTAACTCAAGTAGCCCTAGGCTTTGCAAAAGGTGTCCTTTCCATTTACCTGCTTTTTTTTTTTTTTTAATTAAAATAACCCCCACATTTTAATAATGTCTCCTTAAAAGCAAGATCTCACATATTCCATTCATCATTTCCAATTTCATTATAGAAGCCATGACTTTTGCAGTTAGATTCAGTTTCACAGGTTTTTAAGCAGTTTTGATTTTATCCACAGGTAAGGTGGCATGCTATGTGTCTATAAACAGATGGAGTTGTGGTGAACTTTCGATCCTTGTAATATTTTACAAGAACAGAGACAGGAGTGGGGAAAATAGATATGGACCTGGAAAAGGGCTGACGACTTTCTGTGTAACTCAGACCTAGGCAGTGTGTACCTCCTTTGCTTTGCCCGTTCTTCCTCACGTGGAAGGGTAGTGTTTGTGCGGCCGAGATTACACTCTAACACCCAAACATTTTCAGTTTAATTTACTGTTAATTTCTGATGGGCCTAATGTCCTCACCGTAGAAACCAGTGGTGTGCATGTTGAATGAAGCAAATGTATAGAAAGTGCCTGGCACTCTGGAGGTGGTCTCTGCTGCTTTCCTATGGAGTAATTTTAGTCTTGTCGCTGTTGGCAGAGAACGTCATATGAATGGTACATTCCTAAAGGGATCCTGAAAACCGGCTGGATGAATAAGCACCTGACTCTGGTGCCAGCACTGGTGGTTGTGTTCTATGAGCTGGACTGGGATGAGCCTCAGTGGAAAGAAAAGCAATCTGAGTGTGCTACCAGGGTGGAGATCGTCAGGTACGATGCCGCTGGGCCTCTGGAGGACTTGCAAGTGTCTTTTGTCCAGTGACTGACTTGTTTGTGGTATCAGGGATTGAACCCATGGCCTGTGTGTGCCGGGCAATCACTCAGCCCTAGTTACAAACACTTGAGAACAACTGAGGACTGTTTAAATTGCAGTGGTTACTTTGGAGATTGTTAACCTCGTTCTGTTTCTAAGAGGTAATATAGTATTTACTATATGGTGCCAAGGATGTGAGGAAATTTAGAAGGCATATTGGCCTGGTGGTCCAATTTTTTTGTCTATGCTGTGATCTCTTTGGGAGATAACAATTTACTGTCAGACCCCACAAGACACTTTTTTCAAAGAACTTTAAAAAATATATATGTGTGTGTGTGTGTGTATGTATATTACACACACACATACTGGTGCTTGCAGAGATGGGTAGAAGGCATTACATTCTCTGGAACTGAGGTTGCAGACTGTTGTGAGCTACCTCAAGTGTTTGCTGGGAATTGAACTCTGGTCCTCTGCAAGAGCATCAGAAGGTCTTAACTGCTGAGCCATCTCTCTAGCACTCACATAAGACACAAATTATTTATTGCTGTGTGTGCATGTGCACACTTGTGCATGGTTTGTATTTTTGTTTGTGTGTGCCACGACACATCTGTGGGGGTCAGAGGCCAGCCATGGAGAGCTGGTTTCTTCCTTCAACCTTTACATGTGTGAAAAGGCTCCAACTCAGGTTGCCAGGCTTACACAGTGAGGACTTTACCCTCTGAGCTTCTCAGTGGTCTATCTAATGCTTTATCACCATGTAGTTCTAACATAATTATTCTGGGTGACTACTATGTCACGATGAAGAAGGACGTTAACTGTAACTTTATATAGAAGTGTATGTTAAAATTTCACATCTTTACATTTTTTTATTTTATTTGGGAGACAAATCATGTATAGTCAGAGGACAGCTTGGGGGAGTTGGGTCTCACCTTTTGCTCTGTGAGGTTGGGGAGTCAGTTTAGGTCATCTCATTTAGTAAGATGATAAGCTTCATGTAAGATTATGCTTTGAAAATGGAAGTCATTGGCAAATATATTTACTTGTAGGAAAAGATTTACTTTTACCTTGATGTTTTTAACTTGAAATTGATCTTCAGTTGAATTATGAAGCCTGTGTTTTATGTGAAGCCTGACATAGTTTTGCTAAAACAAGTTAATGGCTTCATTAATTACATTGTTACTTTTCCATTTCAGGCAGAGTTTGCAAGGGAGAAACACGAAAGTCGCAGTTGTCCTGATTCAGAAGAGAACGCCTCTACCTCCAGGTATCAGAAGAGTCATTAACTGCCTCATGCCCCGATTGCTAATACCAGGAGTTTTTTTATATCTAAATGTTTTACATGTTCGTTTGGGGGCTAATAGTATGCTAGCTTTTAAAAAGCACTGTTGAAAGGCCAGAAGGACAGCTCAGCACTTGCTGGCTCCCCGCATTCAGTCAGTTTCCAGAACCTACTTGGTGGGAGGGGAGAATCAGTTCCTGAAAGTTGCCCTCTGACCGCCAGGTGTATAGACATACATACAGATATCTGCGCATGCGCACACAAAATAAATGTTTATTAAAAAGATCAGTAAACACAAACTAACGCTTGTTATGAACATTCAAAACAAATGAAGTTTAAATGCTAAGACCTACCATTTCATTCTGCTTAGCCCCTTACATGTGCTTGTATCAGTTGATGCAACCAACAGTTAATTCAGTTGCTCAAAGAGTGTTATTTACTTATCTGATTCTGTTTGAAATCCATTCTTACATAAAGAAACATAGGATTTGTAATACTGTCCATCCAGAGAAGTGCTTCATTTAAGTGATTCTTTCCTTTGCCTTCCCAGATCATCATAAGTTAGGATAATTTTCGTTGTTGTGCTGAAGCGTGTAGTACTCTGCCCCATTATTATTTATGTTTTGAAATAGCCATGTGATATGGTTTGGGGCATCATTTGTCCTGTCTGCCCTGCTTAGGAGAAAATCTGAACTTAGTAGCTTCTGGGAGCCTGCAGCCCTCGAAAGAGCAGGAAGCCTAGTGGCATGGTGACAGGAGTGTGGAACCTTATCCCTGATTAGAAACTTGGGTAAATTTTACTACAGGAAATAATACTTTTGCTTTATTTCTCTTGGTGTGGGGCTCTGCAACAGGAGAGGATGTTGTAGCTTCAGAGCGGGCTGCAGCCTTGTGCAATGTGTGTGAACTCTCGGGCAAGTCTCTGTTTGTGCTCCCCCACACTGACCACCTTGTGGGCTACATTATAAGGTAAATCCTTAGGGATGAACAGTGGGGAACTTATATCCTTTTATTTACACACATCAACAAGATGTTCATAGAAAACACTGGATGGTGAAGTTCTGCTAGGCCACGCACTGCATGAAAAGACCTGAAGGAGCAAGAGGCTAGCCTGGCCTACATTAGCAAGTTCTGGTCTACCTGGGGCTACATAGTCAGACCCTGTCTCAGAAACAACCAGTGAGGATCGTATTGCATTTATCTGATAGCCAGGCACGTCTAACCTAGAAAACCCAGTTTCCCAAGCCCTCTGAAGGCTGAGACAGGAGGGTTGCCCATCTGAGGCCAGTCTGGGCAACACTAGTCAGTGTAAAAAGCCTGCCTAAACTACATAGTAGGACTTTGTCTATAAAGAAGTAAATAAAATATTTGATTTAAAATTTTTGACTTACCCTATTTTCCTCAGATGTGGTGAACATCTTTTGTTTTGGTTTGGTTGTTAGAGAGGGTGTTTTGTGTGTAGTCCTGGCTGTCTAGGAACTTGCTCTGTAGACCAGAGTGGACTTGAGCTCAAAGATCCACCAGCCTCCCGAACGCTGGGATTAAAGGCCTGCACCACCACTACTTGGTGGTAAAAAGCTTTGGAATGTGGGTTAAACTTATACTTTATTCTGAAGATGAGAACCTTGAAGTCACCTGATATTTGCCTGTGAATTTACTTTTATCACGCCCTGCACACTCACTCTGACAGGCACCGTCCTCACGCCCTGCACACTCACCTTAATAGGCACTTTCTCCAGGGAATGTGAATTGCTTCCTGGTCTCTGCTCATATTCTCTCAGAGTTGTTCAGTGAAGCAGGACTTAATTTCCCCAATGTTAGTTCTATCTTGTTGACCAATTGTTTTTAATCTCCCCATAAATTTTCTGATTCTTTTAAACTCTAAATAGTTAAAGAATAAAAAAATAGTGAAATACTATTTAATTTTAAATCTTTTTTCAGATTTTTATAAAATTATAGTAGGGATGAAAGTATTCTTAAAGATCACCTAATTTTTATAGAGTACACTTTTTTTATCTGTTGTATCTCATATTGTAATTGATTTTCAGAAGTATTAGGGAAAATCTTAATTTTAGACGTTTTCCTTAGAAATACACTGCTTCATTTTTCATCTTAATCATCAAGTAAAATAGACAGTCTTGGTCACAAACTTACTGTCAGTTTTCAACAAATACCATTCTTAAAAGGAGTTGGCTTTAAATAATTGTATATATGTGTATATATTTGTGTATATGTTTGTTGGTTTTTAACAGGTTAGAAAATGCGTTTTATGAGCATGCCCAGACCTATTACTACACTGAGATTAGAAGAGTGAAATCTCATAAAGAATTTCTGAATAAAACAACACACCAGGTACATTTAAAAAACTGATGAGAAACATTCAAAAGCAGATTATTCATTATGGTGGGGTTTTTTTTTTTTTTTTTTTAAGATGAATTTTATTTCTGCAGTACTGATATTTTAAATTGTTTTAGTACTTCAAAAGTTTTTCTTTAAGCTCCTAAAAGTGAATTTGTTTTCAAATTAGATTTTTTTTTTGGCCTTAAAAGTTAGTTTCAAACTCCTTTACCTGTATGAAGAGCTCTTGGGAGCCTTTTTAGCTGTATCCTTGTTGGAATCATTGTGAATTAAACTTTGAATAATTTTCTTCATACCTTAATGCATCATAATAAATATCATTTTCCATCAAAGTATGCATATAATCATTTTTTAATCTTTCTTTTCAGCTTTTGTTTGTTAGGCATCAGTTCAAAATAGCTTTCTTCAGTGAGTTGAAACAAGATACACAAAATGCTCTGAAGTAAGTTTCTGTTTTTAAATTAAAGCTTCATTACCTTGATTTTATTTATACCAGACCACTATCCACCTATGAATCTCAGTCTCCTTGATTCTAAAGTATTCATGTTATATTCAGGTCTTTAATAAGTAAGTTTTTTCCCATTTTAATGCTGGAAATAAGTTGTAATAAATTTCATGGTGTAATTTAAATTTTATGATCTAAAGGAAACAATGTCACAATTGTCTTCATTTTTTTATTTTTTATTTTTTTATTTCAGTAAAAATTTAGAAACTAATTTTTAAAGTATAATAAAGAGTAAATATTCATTTATTCAGTTCAAATAAGGTTTTATCGTTAATTGTTTATCACATCATTTTCTATTTAAAGACCCTGACTGGAACCTTGAAGGTTAGTTGCAGGTGTGTTGACATCCTCAAACATTTATTCCTTTGTTTTTACCAACCTCAGTTCAATAAAACATGATCTCTTGGTGCATTAGCTCAGATTTTTGGAATATACAATGGCAGTGTAGAAAGGAATTTAAAAAGGAATCAGTTATTTATCTTATAATTGAGGAGAAAATGGCAATAGATCAAAATAATAGCTGGCTTTAGTGTAGTTTATGTTTATTGGTGGATGGGTGGCATCGGTTAAGACCTTCAGCTTTAGGTCTTTTATAAAAACTGATGTTGTAGAGGAAACTGTTTGCTGAAGAGGGTTAGGATCCCCTTTGCCTATGGACAAGCCACTTCTCACTGCCTCCCATTAGGGCTGGTTTCTGTTGTATGAAGTTTCTGACCCGTCTGGCCCAAGGTCAGGACCTGCAGACCCACAGACCCACAGAAACACACAGAGGGTCATATGAATTACAGACTGTTTGGTCTATGGCTCAGGCTTATTGCTAGCTAGCTCTGACGTCTTAACCCATTTCTATTAACTTATGTTTTGCCACGTGGCTTGTGGCTTACTTGAGTTCCTTTACGTCTTACTCCTTGGGTGGCTGGATTGCATCTCTCTGACTCCGTTCTCCTCCCCTGTATCTGTGCTTGGATTTCCTGCCTGCTTCTAAGCTGCTCTGCCATAGGCCAAAACAACTCCTTTATTGTCCAGTGTACAGCATACAGAAAGACATCCCACCTCAGGTTTCTTTCCCTATTTTTCTGTACTGGAGCCATTAAAGATATTTTCTGTCTTCTGCAGACTCTATTCAAGATTAATACTATTTACTTACCTTTTTGTGTGTACCTGCATTTAAAATGACTTGCTCTGTCTTTAAGCCATTTTTGCTAAAAAAAAAAAAAAAAAAAAAAAAAAAAAAAAAAAAAAAAAAAAAAAAAAAAAACCAAACAAAAAAAAACAAACAAAAAAATCTTATCTGGCCATGGCGATATAACCTTAGGTCTTGGGAAGCCAAAGCAGGAAGACCACAAGTTCAAGACTATCTTAGGCTGAAAAACAAATTCCAGTCTAGCTTGTGCTATCTAATGAGATTGTCTCAAAAGTACACATCTATACACATGTATACATATTAACAATGCTTTTTATTTATTTATTTATTTTTTTGAGACAAGATCTCTCTATGTAGTCCTGGCTGTTTTAGAACCTACCATGTAAGCCAGGTTGGTCTTGAACTCACAGAGTTTTCCTGCTTTTGCCTCCGAGTACTGGGATTAAAGGATTAAACAGTTTGCTAAGTAAAGATGTTTATTTTTTAGTGTCATTTTAGGTAACCAACCAATATACCCTCAGTTTTCAACATTTTTCTACTTGTTATTCTACTATTTATGTATAAATTTATGTATTTATGTATAAATTTCAACATATTTCTACTTGCTAGTTAACAATAGAAAGAACAATGCACATAGGATGGGTCTTTTTCTTGTGATGTTATTGATTAGTAATCAGTAGATAATTTCTTAGAACATTGGATATATATATATATACACACACACATATATATGTCTATATATGCTGTGATTGAGCTGTTAAGTGGTAAGAAATGTTGCGTAGATAGTGTGTGTTATAGTAATATTGTTCTTAGGAATCTTAAACATTAATTTATTTCATAATTAACCACCCTCCTCATGTTTACTTAGGAATTATAGGACTGCCTATAACCTTGTACATGAACTGAGAGCCCATGAAACTAATATTCTGGAAATTAAGACAATGGCAGGATTTATAAACTACAAGGTATAGTCTTACTTTGAAATAAAGATTGAACTTTAAATATTACCTTTTTAAGATGCAAAAATCAAAATCAGTGTCTTGATCTGAAAAGGTGGTATTTGATGAATTATGTTCCTCTTTTTGATGTCCTTTACTTAAGAATGGCTTATAGGAACAGTCAAATAGTAATTTGAGTTTAAAAGTAACTAATTATTGAGTCTTTCAGTGTGTGTTTGTGAGTAAGAAAGGAGTAGTGAGGAGGAAGCTGCCTGTTATTGAATTTTAAAAGATGCAGCATGTTGGAATTATGTAGACATTTCATAGAAAAGATAGGTTAATTCAGTTCCGTGGGTTTAGTTTTGCTTTTGACACCCGGCTTCCCTCACTGTTGCAGAAGCTGGTCTTGAACCCGGAGCTCAAATGATCCTCTTGCCTCAGCTGCAGAGTAGCTGGGACTGCAGTGCACTTGCACTGCTGTCTCAGTTCACTTTAGAGAAAGCAGAACTATCCTTTGAGCGCTTTAAGACTGCATACTGTAGAAATGATCCTGCTTGTCCCATCCCTGGCCTGTCCCCATTCCATTCTCGTGGCCTGACTCCCTTCTTCTCAGCAGAGAAGCGAGCTGTTCCTGTTTTTCCTGCTCATCTTTTAACAGTGTCTGACATTGGTGGTGATGAGTAGTAGAGAATATTTTTAGTGAACACAAATCTAGAAATGGATATTCCCCTTTGCAGTCTTTTTCAGGAAATTTCTTTGCCAATTATGGTAATATCTGTAACTTAAAAAAATCTAAGAATACTTACTATATTTTCTAATAGGAAAATATTGAAAATAAGCTAACAATAGGTGATTGTTTATATAAATTTTATTGAGACATTAATAACTATACAATTATGAATGTGGTAGCTCTGTCAATTAAGATGAAGTGGTAGCTGTGTGTTTTAGTTTGATTTTATAACTAAAAGCAACTTGGGGTGGAAAGGGTTGATTTGGCTTAAGTAACTCAGGTTATAATCTATTGAGGAAGCCAAGGTAGGAACCTAGGGGCAGGAACCCATGCAGAGGTCATGGAGGAATGCTGCTTACTGGCTTGCTCTGCATGGCTTGTTCTGCATGGCTTGCTCAGCCTGTTTTCTTACAATACTGGGGACCATGAGCCCAGGGTGACACCACCCACAGTGGGCTGGATCCCCCCCATATCAATCATTAATCAAGAAAATGCCCTACATACTTGCCTAGTGTGGTCTGATGATGGCATTTCTCAACTAAGATTCCCTCTTCACAGATAGATCTATTTGTGTTAAGCTGATAAAAACCCACTAGCATATTAAGGTTTTAGATGAAGAAAGTAAGGTGTAACTCATAATAAGCCTGCTGCAATATGGTTTCCACTTTACAAATATATAGACACTTGCCTGTCTGTAGACTATACTGGCCATATGCTGAACACTGATTGCCTCTGAAAAGAAAAGTGAAATGGATGAGAACCTAGGTAAAGCACTTGCGGCACAAGCTTGAGGAGGACCTGACTGAGTCTGATCCCAGAACCCAATGAATGCAGGCTGTGGGACATATACCTGTCACTCTAGCACTGCCTAGGGGTGGGATGGATGAGGCACAGACAGGCATATACCTGTCACTCTAGCACTGCCTAGGGGTGGGATGGATGAGGCACAGACAGGCATGTACCTGTCACTCTAGCACTGCCTAGGGGTGGGATGGATTAGGCACAGACAGGCAGGTCCGGGAGGTTCGCTGGCTGGCTAGTGTAGCTGAAACTGTGAGCTTCCTGTTCAGTGAGAGACTGGGTCTCCTCAGCAAAACAGAGAGTAATAGAGAAGATACTATAAAGTCATTGTCTAGCTTCCACATATGTACACAGGTATACATGCGTACCACATACACACATAAAACACACAAAGATTATTTTTATATATTTTTGTACCTAAAAAATAAAATTGGGGGGCTGGAGAGATGGCTCAGCGGTTGAGAGCACCGTCTGCTCTTCCAGAGGACCCGAGTTCGATTCCCAGCACCCACATGGCAGCTAACAACTGTCTGTAGTTCCAGTTCCAGGCAAACACCAAGACAAATAAATAAAGTTTAAAAAAAAAAAATAAATAAAATAAAATAAAATAAAATTGAAAGTTGTTATAAGCATATGGAAATTCATGCTTTATTTTTATTTACCTTCAGGTCATGTAGATTGTACCATTTGGAAACAATGTATATCTAGTGTTTCAGGGGAAAAAAATGAACATTTTTATAACCTTCAGCTTCGTTGATGTGTAGGCAACTAAACCTTGATTATGCAGCAGAAATGTTTAATTCTCTGACAATTCTAGTGCTGAAAGTCAGTCTCTCTTTTGTAAATTTTCATTGGAAATACTACATTGAAAAGCCTTTCTACAGCATAGGACAAATTCAGTGTACTGAGTTATTTCATTTCTCAAATCATTCTCATGAGAAGAACCATATCACAGAGAACATCAGAGCTGGAAATCATGTCATCTTTTAAAGTTACTCTTAAGGTTTACATGTTTTGATGTGTATGACTGTGTCTAGACTTGTTCTCTCTTGTTTGGGGATTGATTCTTACTTTTCTCCCTTCAGATCTGTAGACTGTGTTTTCAGCACAACACACCACTGGATGCAATTGCTCAGTTTCGAAAACACATCGACTTGTGTAAGAAAAAAATTGGAAGTGCAGAGCTGTCATTTGAGCATGCGGCGTGGATGTCCAAACAGTACGGTTAAGTTGCATTTTCTTAGTATTTTAAAAATAGAATGTCAGATTTGAAGAGATGGCATTAGCAAAGGCTTTGGTTCTAAACAGAATTAAGTGGATCTTTTTCTTATTAAATAGAGTTTTAACAATATCCTTGGTATGTATCTGAGACAGTATATATTGGTTGGTTTGTATGATTTCTTAATGGGAGTGAGGGAATTTATGGTACCATTTCTTACATTCAGCATGTATTTACTGGGTTTCCACTTGTGTTTGGATCCTGAAAATATAGGAAGCACAAAACAAAACGCCTGCTTCTTGGACCTTAGTATCTGTCTTAGGGTTTCCTGGTGATAAACACTGTGCCCAGAGCAGTCTGGGGAGGGGAAGCTTTGTCTCTTCTGACTTCCAGGTCAGGCCAGAAGCTCAGGGCAAGAACCTGGCTATAGGAGCTGAGCCCAGAGAAAAGCTCTGCTTTTCCGCTTACTCCTCCTGGCTTTTCTCAGTTGAAGTTCTTCTCCCAGATAACTCTAGCTTGTGTCAAATTAGCAATAGCAAAAAGGCCAACCAGGACAGCGTTTCTATAAAAATTGCCAAAATAAAGGTACTTGCAGAAACTTGGATATGATTGAAGAGTGAGAATTATGTTAAGCTCTAATAATGGGGTACTATGGACTGGAGTTATCACAGATCACTAAATAAAGAACTTGTGTGTAACTTACTACTGTATATTATTATTTACAAATAAGTTAGCTGTTATCCTGTAGTTTTGTTTTAATAATAAGATGTGTTGAGCTTATGGCTTCCAGAATGAATACTTATTAGAAGTACATTACTTTTTCCTTCCCTCTACTGTCCAATCTTTTTGATTTGTTTTCTTTAAGATTTCAGGCCTTTGGGGATTTATTTGATGAAGCCATTAAGTTGGGACTGACAGCTATTCAAACACAGAACCCTGGTTTCTACTACCAGCAGGCAGCTTACTATGCCCAGGAGCGGAAGCAGCAGGCCAGAGCCCTCTGTAGTCATGATGTAAGTCCTGGCCTGCATCATCTCCCACTCAGGACACCATTAACCTTTCCTTGAGAGAACCCAGGGCTTGTGGTATTGACTTTCTTCTATTTGTCTTTAAATATCTTCTCAATTATTATGACTTTTCAGTTTTAACCCAGGCATTCTATTTTTAAACTTATTAGATCAGAGTATTATATTTAGGTTTTATATGTATTAAATTTTTAAGCCTTGATTTATTGTAATTTAAATATGGTATTTGAATAGATGATTAAAATTAAGTTTTGTAAAGAATATGTGGAATGGAGCATTAACAAATATGATTCAATAGGACATAAAGTAATTCTGCTAAAAAGTAAATTGAAGAACTTGAAGCCAAAGCATAACCTCTTGACACAAACTTTCATTTTCAGAAATAGGAGGATAGATCCTTAGAGTCAGGACCAGTCTTTAGTTTTGAAGTTCTTGTAGGCTCATTGATTGTGATATAAAATAGGAATTCTTTTTTTTAAGATTTGTTTACTTTTATGTGCATTGGTGTTTTGCCTGCAAGTATGTCTGTGTGAGGATGCCAGAGCCCCTGGAACTGGAGTTACAGACAGTTGTGAGCTGTGGATGCTGGGAATTGAACCCAGATCTTCTGGAAAAGCAGCTAGTGTTCTTTTCTTTCTTTCTTTCTTTCTTTTTTTTTTTTTTTTAAGATTTATTTATTTATTATGTATACAGTATACAGAAGAGGGCACCAGATGTCATCATAGATGGTTGTGAGCCACCATGTGGGTGCTGGGAATTGAACCCTGGTCCTCTGGAAGAACAGTCAGTGCTCTTAACCTCTGAGCCATCTCTCCAGCCCTCATCTAGTGCTCTTAATTGCTCAGCTCTCTCTCCAACCCTGTAAAATAGGAATATTATAAAGACTTTGTTAAAATGTATAACAGCAGGGAAATATGAGAAAGCAAATGTTTAGAAGAATTTAGTGTTAAAGTGATATGTACAGAATATATTTAAATGGAAAAAATAAGTTGAGAAATTATGCTAATTGGTTACAACTAAATTTTTGTGGTCTAATAGAGAATAATGTATATATTCTTAACAAGTGGCAATAGATTTATTAGCGATTGGAATTTTTATTTTTTTCCTTTTGGGTGTTTTATAATTTTTCAATAATATAAGTTATGTTACATTTTGGTTTTAGAGACAGAAAGAAGAAAAGGTATTGTAAATATGTTTCTAGTGCCAAAGAAATATTCTTTTTACCAATACCAGAACTAACATAGAAGTAATAATGAAGAAAAATGGCTTTTTTGAACATCATGTAATGCTGATAATTATGAAATCAAATTAGCATCAGAACCATGATGTTGGTTTTAATGAGTTGTTCCCCCATCCTCCCTCCAAGACAGGGCTTT
This sequence comes from Sigmodon hispidus, assembly GCA_004025045.1. Lineage (NCBI taxonomy): Eukaryota > Metazoa > Chordata > Mammalia > Rodentia > Cricetidae > Sigmodon > Sigmodon hispidus. The sequence continues at coordinate 303,791 of PVIH01000488.1, forward strand.
TCTGTGTAGCCCTGGAACTCATGCTATAGACCAGGCTGCTTTTGAACTCACAGAGATCCACCTGCTTCTGCCCCTCAAGTGCTGGGATCAAAGGCATGAGCCATGACACCCACTACAGGTTTAGGGGATTTCTAAATGTTAGTAAAGCATGTTAGAATATCTATAATGATGCTTGATGTTTATGGATATTTCTTTATTCAATCAAAGATTGGCTAAGAGTTGATTGGGGATGGATTCCATAAATTGTTCCTTAGATTTGTTCTTTTGATTTCAGGCTTCTGTGATGTACCCTAGTCCTGACCCCTTAGAAACACCGACAGGCGTCCTTGACTTCTATGGACAGAGGCCCTGGAGACAAGGAATCCTAAGTAAATAGTTTCTCTCCTTTTCCTCTCAGCCTCAGGGAGATAGAGATAGCCTCATACTTTCTAATGACTAATGGAACCAGGGAAAACTATATGGGAATAAATATACATACTTTGAATTTTTTAAAAAATTGGGTTTTCATAGTCTGGCTTTTGATTTGTTTGCTTGTTTATTCACTTTAATATTTGTGCTCTGAATTTTTAGAATGGTTTCTTTCATTGTATATTAGAGTAAGTTATAGTTCAAGGTACTGATGTGATTAAAACATTTGAGTATTTAAACATTTTAGCTTTGGTGCTGTATTTAACATTTTAAAATGACATTGCAGTGTATTGTCTTAAAAAAGAGCTCATGTTCATCTCTTTGCATTCATTGGCGTTTGCATCTGTGGCGTTTGCACCTTAAGTGCTGCTGAGTCCCATACTCCAGTCGTCCATAGAGTGGGACAGTAGGTCAGGGAAGCATTTGGCAGCTGGGGAGAGAACCCAGGGTCAGGAGCATTCTCTACAGAACACAAACTGCTGAGAACGCTCCATGATAATAAAGCTCTCAGTCTCTAAGATTCCAGAATGTTCACAGTCTTAGGTGCACTCTGTATTCAGGTAAAGGCTTCAGGGAGTTCGTATGAAGAGTTCTTTTAAGTCAGCTCAAATGGGCTGTTTCCTGTCCTATGCAGGCTTTGATCTTTCTGACCCTGAAAAAGAGAAAATGGGGATTCTTGCCATTCAGCTGAAGGAAAGAAGTGTTGTCCACTCTGTGAGTTACTTCCCCCTCCCCAGTGGGAACTACTTGGGCATTACTCTAGTATAATAGGAGATTGTTTATATTCCAGTGTCTCACACTTTTTCTTTCTGAACAGGAAATAATAATCACTCTTCTGAGCAATGCTGTTGCACAGTTCAAGAAATACAAGTGTCCCCGGATGAAAAGCCACCTCAGTATGTACCCCCACACCGTGTTTTGTGCTGCTTGGAGTAATGTTAAATTACTCAGGCCTTCTTTTCCTTTGCAGTGGTTCAAATGGGAGAGGAGTATTATTATGCAAAGGATTATACCAAAGCTTTGAAGTGAGTTGAATTTGCTGTTTATTTTCACAAGTACTCATTGCCTTACTATGAAATTGAAATTGACATTTATATTGGAAGATTTATTACCATGTCTATTTTTACTAAATTCTAGTTATGTTGTATTTTCTCAAGTGTCTTCTGCTGGCATAATCCTTTAAGATTTTAGGTAACCTCAGCCTTAACCAGAGGTACACGGTAGCTGTTAAAGCATCCAAGTAGGGCTTTTTGTACTTGCATAGTAAGAAAAGCCCGTGGCGTTTCTCCAAGGCCCTTCCCACCTCAACCGACTTTCTCCCTGCCTCAGGCTGCTGGACTATGTCATGTGTGACTACCGGAGTGAAAGGTGGTGGACGCTGCTCACGTCCATATTGACAACAGCTCTGAAGTGTTCCTACCTCATGGCCCAGCTGAAGGACTACGTTACGTATTCTCTAGAACTCCTTGGGAGAGGTAAACGTCCAACTCTTGCTATCGCCTACATCATTACTATTTCCAAAATTGGAATAATAGTTCATTGTCAGATACTTATAAGTGCTTTTGTGCTGAACATGGTGGTACACACCTTTAGTTCAAGGGAAGCCTGTTCTACAGAGTGAGTTTGAGGGCAGCCAGGGTTATATAGAGACTCTGTCTCAAACAAACAAACAAACACAAAAAGCACTTTTATTATATAAAATTCATTATGCTTCGTCATCTTAGAAGTATTAACTTGAAAATGTCATAAGGGTTTGGGATAATATCTCAGATGGTAAAGAGCTTGCCTAATTCCAGCCCCCAGAACCCATGTGTATGCCAGGTATGGTGGCCCATGGTCTAAGCACACTGATGGAGCTATGGATACAGGAAGATTCTTAGGGCTCACCGACTAGTCAGTCAGTCTTAATTGGTGACCACCAGGACAATGAGAATCCTGTCTCAAAGGGGGTTTATATGTGAAGGACATATAGCAAGACTGAAGAGGTGGCTCAGGTCCCAGCACCCTTGGGCAATTTCTAGCTCCTATAATCCCGCAAGTAGGTGATGGACTGACCTGCCTGTCTTATAATTCTATTTTCTTTTCCTGTCTCAGCTTCAACTCTGAAAGATGATCAGAAATCTCGGATAGAAAAGAACCTCATGAACGTGTTAATGGTAAGTTGTTAGTCCTTTGTGTACACAGATCTATATCAGCATGTATGTATGTTTCCCCAGCTAGTCATGCAACTTTGGTCTCTCATTGCAGAATGAAAGTCCTGACCCTGAACCTGACTGTGATATCCTTGCTGTGAAGACTGCTCAGAAGCTGTGGGCTGACCGGGTCTCTCTGGCTGGAAGCAATATTTTCACAATAGGCGTACAGGACTTCGTGCCATTTGGTGTGTAGCTAACACAGAGAGAAACCCTTTGTCTGAAGCGAATAGATGCAGAACAGTAAATATGAACAATGTAGTCAGAGTACAGCCATCTTGTGGATCATCATGAATTCTTATTTTCTCTTCAGTCTCATAACAAGCTGTCAAATATTTGTTTCAAGTATTTTTTGAACAAATGTGTGAATGATGAAGGCCTTTTTCTCTTATTTTAAAACACCACAAGAACTATTTTTTTAGTTTTGTCCTATTTTCTTTTTTAAAAACTATGCTTTATTTTATGTATAACAGTTTAGTTTATATCAGAGGCTCTCCACTTTCCTGATGCTGTGATTCCTTAATACAGTTCTTCATGTTGTGGTGACTCCCAATGATAAAATTATTTTTGTTGCTACTTCATGACTGTAATTTTGTTACTGTTGTGAATCATAATATAAATATCTAAGATGCATAATGTCTGATATATGAACCCAAATTAATTGGAGCTTATAGGTTGAGTACCACTGGTTTATATATTAAATAATGCTATAATTGAATGATTTGTTGTAAAAAAATTTTGTTTGTGCTTGGGGGGGGATTACAGTCTGAAATTTTTCCCTGCTCAAATACTTTATTTATCAAAATATATTTTGCTTATTTGTAATTCAAGTATTACAGCACGTGTTCTTAGAAAGATAGCCATTTAAAAATTCTCTACTTTATTGGGTTGGAGAGATGGCGTAGCCATTAAAGGCAAGGCTGACAACCAAAAGTATGCTTTAGTGTCTAGGCAGGCATTTTGAAATAAGCTAATTAAATGGCCCTTTTCTTTTTAAGTTTTGGCACCAACATTTAAAATTAAAAATGTTTATGAAGTTGGGCATGCCTTTAATCCCAGTACTCGGGAGGCAGGGCATATGGATCTCTGTGAGTTCAAGGCCAGCCAGGGCTGTCCAGAGAAACTTTGTCTCAAAGCAAACAACCAAAAAAATGGTTTTTTTTAAAAAAAAAATTCTGTTTAACTTTTGTTTATTAATCAGAGAGAGTTGTGTTTGCTGAACAGCTACCATCTGTGAAGACATTGTCAGCAAGAAGGCAGTAGGAATACAGATGAGGGGCTGGAGAGATGGCCCAGTGGTTGAGAGCACTGACTGCTCTTCCGGAAGACCGGGGTTCAATCCCCAGCACCCACATGGTGGCTCACAACTGTCTGTAACTCCAATTTCAGGCAACCCGATACCCATGGCAAACACCAATGCACATAAAATACAAATAAATTAATTTTTAATAAAGAATGTAGATAGATGAGCTGTTTCTGTAAAGTTAACTCCTAGGAAAGTGTGTGCTGAGTGCCTGGCACTGTCTGACTCTGCCCTTGTTGGATTTCTAGTACAATGCAAAGCCAAGTTTCATGCTCCGAGTTTTCATGTGGATGTTCCTGTTCAGTTTGATGTTTATCTGAAGGCTGACTGTCCACATCCCATTAGGTTTTCCAAGCTCTGTGTCAGCTTTAATAATCAGGTACTGTATTACTTAATATGTTTTTTATTGTGTGTATGTGTGTGTGTATATATGTATATATAAATGTATATGTCAGTGTAGCTCTCAGTAAACTGTAACATGAGTTCAGTAAATTTTAGATCTTACTGACTTTATAGTTATCAAGTGATTTTAGCCAAGCTTATTTAAAAATAAATGTATTTGTATTTCCAAATGTCTTGCAATTCAAAGATTCCTTTCCTACTCTTAATTTTCATTTTCATTTCAGGCTTTAAAAAGCCAAAATATTGTCTTTTATTTTTATAGTGTGTAACTTGAATTTCAAATAAGATATATTCAGTGTGAAGATAGTCTAATTTTCAAAATCATTTGCTTCATTTGTTTTACATGATTAGTTTTTGCTTTACATATTTATTAATTTATTGTTTGATTCAAGGTCTTGCTCTCAAGCTGGCTTCAAACCACTATAATAACTTGAAATGGCCTCCAACCAAACTTATTTGTTGTTATTTTTGAGACAAGGTCTCTCTATATAGCCCTGGCTCCTCATGGAACTCACTCTGTAGACCAGCCTGGCCTTGAATTCACAGAGATCTGCCTGCCTCTGCCTCCCTGGAGCTAGGATTGAAGGTGTGCACCACCATGAGTGAGCAGCTTAGTTTTTGTTTTTCAGAGCTAATGTGTTTGGCTTTGCAGTAGTCAAGTGGACTAGGCATGATGTGCACAGGGAGCGTGTGCTCCTGCAGCCGGGTCCTGCCATGGCCCTCTGCTAGCTTCTTAAACAGTCTGGTATTTCTGTGCATACATAAGCATCATTTTCATGCTTTATGCATATGACCATTTTAAATTGTTACATAATAAAGCCAAGTACTGGAATTTATATTTTTTCATTTATATGCTTACTTAATAGATAATTATCTTTTGGTCACCTAGAAAGTATATTAAGCCTTTATTTTAAAGATTTATGTATTTATTATGTATACAGAAGAGGGTACCAGATGTCATCATAGATGGTTGTGAGCCACCATATGGATGCTGGGAATTGAACTCAGGACCTCTAAAAGAACATTCAGTGCTGTCAACCTCTGAGCCAGCTCTCCAGCCCCTAAACCTTTATTTTAGCCAACACATTTATTGGGAGTTACAATATTACTGTTATTGTGAACCTAAAGAGATATTTTGTTTTAACCACATTAAATGTAAGCATTTTAGTGATAGGGGCCAGAACTGACTCATATATTGCCCAGTAGGTGGTAGAGCTAAATAGTATCACCTTGACTGGAATAGTTATAGTAGACATGCCAAAGAAAGGATGAGAGGTCAGATTTAGTATAAAAAGATGGGACTGGAGAATTGAGAAAACGGTGTGCGGGACATGCTGTATGTTTACTGGTGAGTCGAGACAGCAGCCTTAGTAGACCAGGGGGTGGAGAAAAGCTAATGGGGCCTTGAACGAGATAGAAGCAGATCAAAGAGGCCTCTTAAGATGTATGTATTGATTGTTTTATACATATTCCTATTTTTTACGTTGCGGTATTGAAAGAATTTTGTTAGTTTTAGTAGAAATCAATTGATAAGACCAGACAGATACCCTATAATTGAGATGTTTAGTTAAATCTGGATCTCCTGAAGATTATTTGTTTGCCTTCCAGCCCTTACTCAGAGATTCCTTTTAATTATTTTGATGGTGTTAAAACAGAAACTTTAAATTTTAAATAAGTGATATCATGGAAACTAATTAGACATTAATTATATCTGATTACAAAGTGTGAGGGTTGGCTCAGTGTGCTAGTTGTCGGAATGGAGACTTTAGGATACAAAAGGCCTTTCATAGTAGATAAATCTAGGCTGGGGTGACACCTCCGTGTGTGAAAGCATATGAGGACCGGAGTTCCAATCCCAGCACATACACAATCAGTGTTGTCAGACAAGAAAAGAGGCCCCGGAAGCTTGCAGGCTATCCAGATTCAGTGAGAGCCTCCATTCTAGGAAATAAGCTGGAGAGCACCAGAGGAGTCCCCAGGTCACCTGCACCAAGTGAATAAGCCAAGGCTGGTGAGGGATAAAGAAGGGGAGCATCGGGATGGGGCGAAAGAAGGCCAGGACTTGGCATGTGCGGGGTTTGGCCTGACTCGGTGCCTTCTCTCTGACTAGTTCTTTCCTCCAGATTGATCACTTCAGATCATGACTTTCTTGGGAAAACCTCCCCTGACTGCAGGGCTCCTCTAGCCTCACTGTCCTACATGGCTCTCTCAGTCCTTCACAGGACCGTGGCCATGTGGCCGGCCACCGGTGTGTGCACACACTTGGTCGGTTGCTTGTGCCCCTCCCCAGAGTCGGAGGTTCCATGACAGATTGCTGCTGCTGTGTCCTTTCCTCTTTATTGTGAAGTCCTCAGTGTGAAACCAGAGGCTCAGTACAGGGACTTTAAGTTACATTCCTTAAATTGCCTCTCCGCCCAGTTCTCTTAAATATGAAGTGTAAGCTTCTCTCATAGTTAAGACTAATGAGAATGCTATCGTAGAATAAAATATCAGCTTCAAATTTTTCTTGTATTCTGATTATATCTTTTTGAAATTCAAGCTGCAGATAGCAAGGAACCAAGGAGAATGAATGGGTGTTTGCTAATCACAGGGCAGAAGTGGGAATTAGATGGGTAAGGCTTTTCTGTGAGAGGAGCTGGCTTTGGGAAGCTCTTATGCTTAGTAACAGATAAGACCGGTGATTCTGCTACACATACACACACACACACACACACACATACACACACACACACACACACACACACACACACACGCACGCACGCACGCACACAGGTCCACATAAATAATAATAATAAAAGGTAAGTTGTTTTTATAAGGGAAAACTGGTAAATGGTAATCTCCAAAGCAACAAAGAACACGTTTCTTGTTTCTCCTTCAGAATCAGTATTTCAGTGCTTCCAGAAATCAAGTTGTGTGTACTAAATGTTTTATTTTTCTTTGTGTCAGCAGTGAGTAGGTAAATACTTGAATCTGGAATCATTGGCGTTCAGGCTAGAACTAAATGTGCTTCATTCAGATCCCTGGGGGTTCAGTGTTAGCAAAAGATGGGATGTTTGATGCTTGTAAATGATAACTCTGCTCACCTCTCTTTAAGGGTTACAACCAATTTTGTGTATTAGAAGAAGCATCCAAAGCAAGCGAAGTCTTAGAAAATCTGACTCAAGGAAAGATGTGCTTGGTTCCTGGCAAAACAAGAAAATTGGTATTTAAATTTGTTGCAAAAACTGAAGACGTGGGAAAGAAAATTGAGGTTAGTTATGAAATTTTCTTAAATATAATTTCAGTGACAAAAGCAGTATGTTTATGCTTAAAATTTAAATAATTTAGTAGTTTGGGAGATGTCCTTCCATATGTTCTTCATCAACATATTTGTGTTTTTAAATTATTTAATTTAAGAGTCAGGTGCCTTGGATGTAGCCAGTGATAGAATGAATGCGTCTTAGCATGTACAAGGTCCTGGATTCAGTTCCTAGCATGCAGAAGAAAGTAGGAATATAGTGTATGTAGTACTCTAATCTTAGATGGTTTTCACTCAGTAGTGTAATTAGACATTATTTGCTTTTAGTAAAAAATAGTACATTTTTTAATAAGTAAATTATCAGTTAAGGAGTTTTCAACAATTTGTATTATATAATACAACAAATTTATGTACTAGGATCAAATTTAGAATTTATCTTTTTAATATTTAAACATTGATGTTTGCAGATATTTACGGAAAATGAAGAAGATAAATATTTTAACAGGTTGATACAGCATAGGCAATTGAAAAGCCCTTTGGAGCTGTATGACGGAAACAATATCTTATGTTGTATTTACTTGGGAGCCAGCTGCATATGCTTCAGTTGTAGCTCTGTAGCTTGAGAGGTCCCCGGCACTTTAATCTCTGTCTTAGTGCATTCATCTGTAGGATGGGGATGCTGTTAATAGTACCTCAGGGGCTTGTGGGGTTATGTCACTCCTTGTCAATGCGGACAGTGTTTACCTCACAGTAAGCACTCATGAAGTGCTTGCTTTCTGTGGTTTGTAAGAGAGTGGTTAGCTGTGATAAACCTTGGGACCATTGTTAAATGCATGTACCTAAGGTTTACTACTAACATTTGCATAGAATTTCTTATTGACTAATATCTGACACTTTTAGTTTCTTTCATTTTAAGTTCCTTGTGATCCCTAGATGTTTACCACTGGCAGCATGAGCCTGGGAGAGCTAAAGCAGGGCCTAAAAGTGAGACAGATGAAGACTCATGCTGTAGCTAATTTTATTCAGAGCATCAGACAGTTTATACACTGAAGGTTAAGAAAAGTCACCTGAGGGGCTGGAGAGATGGCTCAGAGGTTAAGAGCACTGACTGTTCTTCCAGAGGTCTTGAGTTCAATTCCCAGCATCCACATGGTGGCTCACAACCATCTATGATGACATCTGGTACCCTCTCCTGCATACTGTATACATGATAAATAAATTAAAAAAAAAAGTTGAGAGAGAGTTGTCGTGAGTTCAAGCTGTATATAAGTGAATAATCACAAGAACAAGTTGCATATTTTTCTGTAGAGGCATATAAACAAATAATAATAACCAGCTGTGATTAATAATCTGAAGGAAATTCACTCCTATCCATTACACCTGGGAGGGACACACAGGCATCATCCAAAGACAGTGCTGAGGTTTTGAAGAAACTGAGGTCACAAGGCTCTTGTCTTGTTTTCTTTGAGTTTTCTCATAAGTATTCAGAATTCCCCTAGCACAGTTCCACTCTTGGACTGTGTTCTGACACCCTAAACTGTATTGTATTTTTTACTTAGTACCTGAGAAAACCTATCATTATAATTAATAATCCTATGTTTGGTCTTTTAGCTAAAGGATTTATTTGAAAGTAATATTCAGCTAATAAGACATTTCATTGCTAATACCAAAAGCACTGTCAGCAGCAATGTTTGTGGGATTAGACATGAGGTTGTAAATGTATCAGTGGTACTTCCTTATTTCCATCAGTGTCCACCAATGGTCATCTGTTCTAACAAGTGCTGTGCTAGGTGCTGGCATCATATCTACACATATCTATACATCACATCTATACATTATATCTAAACATATCTGTACATTATACTTGGGAGTTCAGAATATGACCAGTGCCTGGCCAGGGTGCAAGTCTAACAGCAGATGTTCTGTTTTCCATTCCGCATGTGACTAGGTGAACTTTAGGTGTGATGGTCCTCACTGTGATGTTGCTGACAGGGATGATGATAAGCAGATATGTGATGGCATTTCTGGCTCACCTTCCTTTTACAGATTACCTCTGTGGATCTGGTTCTGGGCAGTGAGTCAGGCAGGTGTGTGGTTCTGAGCTGGCAGGGAGGAGGAGGGGATGCTGCATCCTCCCAGGAAGCCCTGCTGGCAGCAAGGTCTTTCAAAAGGCGGCCAAAACTTCCCGACAATGAGGTTCACTGGGACAGCATCATAATCCAGGCCAGCACAATGTAAGTGCACTTTGAAAACAGACTGAAGAATTTCCTCTAAACCTGTGCTCAATTGCTTTATTTTTCTAAGTTGGTTACTGAGCTAAGTTTCTTTTCAAAGGATCATTTCGAGAGTCCCAAATATTTCTGTACATCTGCGACATGAGCCTCCTGCCCTAATGAATGAGATGTATTGTTTCGTTGTAACTGTTCAATCCCATGAAAAGTCCCAAATCAGGGATGTGAAGCTCACAGCTGGCTTAAAGCCAGGTAAGCATTCATTTTGTAAATTTGATCAGCATCAGAGTATTACATTGGTGCAAGAGTCACTATGTTTCTTTGCATTGCTGAAATTTGACATCTGATATATATTAATAAATGTGGTTTTATTATACATAGTTTTAATGTGGATTTCTCCCTTTATATCTTTTTGATAATTGCTTATTACTTGCTATTTATATTTATATTTTACTATGGAAATTGTGTTATATAAAAAGAAAATTTGAAAATAATTAAAAAAATTTTTTTGGTTGCATAATTGCTATGGAATAATTCTTCTGTACATTGTGATATGTATTACTCTCACTGGTTAGTTAAAAAGATGACAGGCCAGTAGCCAGACAGGAAGTATAAGCAGGACTCTGGGACGAGGAGGACCGAGTCAGGAGAGATGCCAGGTAGCCGCTGAATAGGACATACAGAAAATGAGGTAACGGAGCCATGAGCCACACTGCAAAGCATAGGTATAAGTTAATTTAAGTGTAAGAGTTACCTAGTAACAAGCCTCAGCTATTGCCTGACTATTTATAAATGATATTAAGTCTCTGTGTGGTAATTTGGAAGAGGCTCCTAGGACTCAACTCTGCCTACACAGAAATTTTCCCTTATTTGGGAGTGGGTTGCATGTACAGTATCATACACGTAGATGTCAGAGAACAACTTGTGGCAGTTGATCCTCTCATTCAGTTGTGTGTTTGGGGGATTAAACTCAGGTCATTGACATCGGCAGCAAGTGTGTTTACCTGCTGACCCACTGAACAGCTTTCTTATACAAGTTAAAATGGATAATAAAGCATGGGAGACAGCTTGCAACAGCAACCTTTGAACAAACACAATATGGTGGTTGTCAGGATGTTTTGGAAAGAAAACAAGAGTCTTGAAGATGAGGAGCTGAGTGACCAGCCCTCAGAAGTTGACTGTTTGAGTGAAGTTATCAGAGCTGATGCTGTCAGATCTGTAAGAAAAGTTGCCAAAGAACTCATCATGGACTGTTGCGTGGTAGTCAGCGTTCGAGGCAAGTGCAGAAGGTGGAAAATGACATAAGTAGATGCCTCCATGAGCTGACTGAAAAGAAAAAAACATGATTCTGACCTGTCACTCTCTTATTTTGTGTAATGCAAAGTATTTTTCTGACTCGATGGTGAATAAGAGTAAATGGATTGTATAACAGCTGGGAATGACCAGCTCAGTGGCTGGATCAGGAGGCAGGTCCAAAGCACTTTGCAAAGACAGATTTGCACCAAAAAGCTCATGGTCGATGCTTGCTGGCCTGCTGCTAGTTTGGCCCACTGTGGTTTTCTGTGGACCAGTGACACCATCAGAGAAGCATGGACAGCAAATCAGTGAGATGCCCCGAGAGCTGCCGCAGTGCCTTAGCCGGCACTGGACGATAGAAAGCACCCTGTTTTCCATGGTGCTGGCTGCACCCTTCCACTGGTGCTGCTAACAGTGAGTCAACTGCTGCCTCATCTGCCATCTTTACCTGGCCTCTTGACAGCTGACTGCCCTTCTTTAAGCACCTCTACAACTTTTTTCCAGAAAAATTCTTCCACAACCAGCAGGGTGCAAATGATTGATTGCCAGGAATTTGTTCAATCCCATAGCACAGAGTTTTACACTGCAAGAATAAAATTTCTTCCTCATTGGCAAAAATGTATTGACTATAATAGTTCCAACTTTTAATCATAAAAGCGTTTGAGCCCAGTTACTGTGAGTTAAAATGCACACCAACATAGGTGAACACCATCACGTCAATGGCAGGACGTTTGTATAATGGTACAATATAGTGTTCTTCCTAGACTATTGATTGTTATGATAACGTCCTAAAACACCACTGTGTCAACCTTTATAGGGCAGGATGCCAACCTAACTCAGAAAACTCACGTGACTCTTCTTGGAGCCGAGCTGTGTGATGAGTCCTACCCGGCCTTACTCACTGACATTCCTGTGGGAGACTTGCAGCCGGGGGAGCAGGTGAGCAGGGCCATCAAGGGCTGGTGAGGACATTGGCTGGCCTGTAGTTCTGAAGTAGCATAGCAGCACCTGGAAAGTGACTGAACTATCAAACATCTCTCACAAACTTTACATACAATATCACAGGCAGTTTATGCAGGATTTTAGAACAAGTAACCCTTCAATGGCCTGCTTGTCACTGGTGTCTATAACTGTTCTTGAGAAGTTGATAGGAAGAATGAAAAGGTGGACAGTTACGTCGCTGAGGGTTGGCTCAGGGCTCTTTGTGGCTGGGGCAGAGTTTCAGTTAGTCACATCAGCTGCATTGTAACAACCTGTATAAAGTAACTAGAAATCTCTAAATGGGAATATTAGAGAAAATCTGGAGGAAGTCTCTAACATTAAATTACAATGCTTACTATGTTTCAGCTAGAAAAAACAGTGTATGTTCGCTGTGGAACAGTGGGCTCCAGAATGTTCCTTGTGTATGTTTCTTACCTGATCAATACAACTGTCGAAGGAAAAGAAATTGTTTGCAAGTGTCACAAGGTATTCTTTTGTTTTTTGTTTTTTTTTTTATGTATGAAGCACTTCTATTTTGTGTTATAATATCTTTTGGATCTTGGCAGTAATATGCCATCTTATAGGTTGGTTTTTAGCCCAGCCAAAGGAAAGGCTCGAGAATTAGGAGTTGTAGTGTGGCTTTTTTAGAGGTTGGGGTTATAAGATACTGGAAGGGAAAAGGTTGTTGAAGGGGTGAGCAATGCTTCTTAGCTGAGGTCCGGGAGTACTCTCAGGAGTTTCCCACAGCCTGGTGTAGGTCAGAGCCTCTAGACAGAACTTAGGCGATGGGCTGCCAATCCCCATACTGCATGTGAACCATTGTATTGTTTTGTTTTGTTTTATTTTATTTTTTTAAACTTTATTTATTTATTATTTATTTATTTGCCTTGGTGTTTGCCTGGAACTGGAACTACAGCCATGTGGGTGCTGGGAATCGAACCCGGGTCCTCTGGAAGAGCAGACGGTGCTCTTAACCGCTGAGCCATCTCTCCAGCCCTTTTATTTTATTTCTTGAGACAGGCTTTCTCTGTGTAGCCCTGGCTGTCCTAGAACTTGCTATGTAGAGCAGGCAGGCTTATAGGTAGAGAGATCTGCCTGCCTTTGCCTGCCTAGTGCTGTAGTGAAGGCGTCGTGTACCATGCCCAGCTTGTAATTATCTCATCAGCTCTGAATTATGAAACTGAGACCTAGAGTTGAGGCTTATGTGTGTGACTTTCCTAAAGCCACATGATAGACATCTGTCTGACATGATAGCCTGACCTTCTAATCAACATAACCTTCTGTTTACTTTTGTTTATTTTACATGTGTGTATGTACTTGCACATAGATTTGTGCATGCTGTGTACATATATGAAAGTTGGGGAACAGTCGTAGGAATTGTTTCTCTTCTCCTACTGTGTGGGTTGCAGGAATTGAACTCAGGTTGTCGGACTTAGAAACAGTCCTGTGAATCGTTCCACTGGCCCACCGTAATCCTTGAAAAGTTTTCATCAGTGTGTTTGGCTGCTGGCTTTGAGCAGTAGACTGAGCCATGGCTTCTGATGCCATCTGGGGAGATGGAGCATGTCAGGTTAGGGTGGAGCTCCATGAAGTTAGGCTAAGCTTTTACCTTTGTCACTTACCTTCTAGCTATGCGACTCGAGTATCATAAAACTTGAATATAATAGAGTCGACGGTTATGAGCAATAATTGTATGTGCATGGCAGTTATAGCAGCGTCTGTCTCATTACCTGTGGTTGTTTCAGCTATCTTGTGTCAAAGGGAGTAAGAATTCACATGCAAGGAAGATGCAGACTCTGGGCTTGGCCACATTTGTGACACTGGACAAGTCCCTTTATCTTGCGAACATCTGGGTCCTCTGTATAGAGTGGTAGTGATGCTTGTCCTGCCCTTTTCACTATATCCTGACATCAGTATGTAGAAGAAAGCACTTTGCTGGGTGACTGCAAGGCAGTCAGATATCTTAGGAGGAGGAGCAGGCCACTGTGTGGATTTCTACTAATGTTATCTAGGAAAAGACCCTTGCTTCTTCACAGGTAACTTGCGGTTGTTTATCGATCAATTCTAGATTGTGTGTATGCTTTCCACCTTTAAAACTTTATGGTAAAAGATATATTAAAAAAACCCAAACATTGAATATGCTCCTGATATTTTCTTGCAGGATGAAACTGTAACAATAGAAACTGTCTTTCCGTTTGATGTTGCAGTCAGATTTGTTTCCACAAAGGTATGTTCGGGTGATGCATACTGGGAATCACGTCAGTTAGAGAATTAAAAGCAAAAAGTAGACCAGATTGGGGTGACTGGTAACTAACCTTTCATCGTCTTTGGTGGCAGTTTGAGCGCCTGGAAAGAGTCTATGCGGACATCCCCTTTCTGTTGATGACGGACATCTTAAGTGCCTCACCTTGGGCCTTCACAATTGTTTCCAGTGAGCTACAGCTTGCTCCATCTATGACTGCAGTGGACCATCTGGAGTCCCAAGTGGACAAAGGTGAACCTTTACATCATTCTCACATAAGTGACAGATGTGTGTGTATGTGTGTGTGTGTGTGTGTACATTTGCGTGTGTATGAGTTGGTAATATAATAGTTAATTTTTTGCAAAACAAGGGAACATGAGATGTATACTCCCAAAGTGTATTTAGTCCAATTAATGTAGGACTAGTATCATTTAAAATTTTCATGAATATATTTTAAAAGATCAGATTTGTTTTTTGTTTGGTTACATTTTGAGACAGTCTCCTGTAGCCAAAGCTTGTCTTGAGTTTGATTGTTCAGGATGTCCTTAAACTCTTGACCCTCCAGGAGTGCTGTAATTACAGACATGTTAATAGACATCAGGATCATTTTGGCTAACTTAGAATTGAGGGAAAACTGCCACAGTGTTGTCTTAAGTTTCTGGCCCATAGACCCGCAGAAACACACAGATGCTTGTACTAATTTTATACTGATTGACCTAGGGCCCAAGCATATAACTTGCTAATGCCTTCATCTTAACCCATGATTCTTATCTTGTTCAGCCATGCAGCTTAGTACCTTTTCTCAGCAGCATTTTTCTTTCCTCTGCATCTCCGTGGTGCCTCTGCTCTGCTCTGAGATGTTCCTAGAGTTTTCTTAGTCTGGTAGCCTCACCCACACTTTCTACCTCTGGCCAATCAGCTTATTGTTAAACCAGTAGGAGGGACAAATATTTACAATATACCATAATCCCACTGCACCACAGACTGTATTATGAATATCCCAGGTATTTATAAGAACCACCTCCATTGAACCAATACATTTGTAAAAATGTAATAGACAACAACATTGTTACTTTTTTAAGTTTACTTGAAACAACTTAAGAACTGACCCAGCCCTTTTTCCCACTGAGGAGTCCTTGTCCACACTCAGATGTCCATTCATCTACAGCCTCTTCAGTGGACAATCATAACACTACCAACGAGTGTGTAGGGATATTGTTCTTTTGTAATTGCTCACATATCTTTTAAAACAGTGTTAGCTAGGCGCTGTCACCCACTTGAGTTTGTGGCTAGGAAATACTGAAAGGCAGAGATTTGGGTTAGTTAAATGTTTACCATCAAGGCATTTGCTGTGAAACTAGTACTTATAATAAGTTTCCAGCCTACACTTTCTTGTTTAGCCCTGAGGTTCAGACGTTTTCACAGCCCCGCTGTCACTTAGTCCCAAACAGTCACACAGAGGCTTACATTAATTTTACACTGATTGGCCTATGGCTCATATTGCTAGCTAACTCTTGCTTTTAAACTAACCTATGATTCTTCTTGGTTAGCCATGCTGCATGGTACCTTTTCTCAGAACAGTATCCTGGCTTCTTTCCTGGGTGTCTGCTGGCCTCTCTTCCCACTTTTCTTAGTCTGGTAGCCCCACCCACACTTCCTGTCTGTCTTCTGGTCAGTCAGCTTTTTATTAACCAGTAGGAGGGACAAAAATGTATAATGTAGCAGAACATAGTCCCACTACAGGTACTAGGAAATCTTCCTGAAGAAAGGGGCGTGGACATGTATGGAGCAGTGCAGATGGTGACTGATGCTGCTTGAATGAGTACAGTAGTGAGTAATAAAGAATAACTGTGGATAGTATGAGAGTAATAAAGAAAGACACAAAAGAATTTGTAAAAGGAAACTACCATATGCTATCATTCTTTCTTCAAGCTGTCTGTATTCATTATGTCCATATTCATTACCTTTCCATAGGACTTTGTTGCTGATAGGTAGATGCTTCACTAGTGATGCTGGAGGTAGTGATGTGTGTGTATACACAACCGTTCATGTGCACATGCACAAACCAGAAGAGAATGTCAAGTGGGAGCTATATCTCCACCTTATTACCTTGGGACAAGGTCTGTCATTGAACCCAGAGCTAGAAAGGCACCATCAAGTCCCAGTGATAACTTCTTCCTCCTCCCCTTAATACTGGGCGCATGTGCAGCCCACTTGACTTTTTGGAGGCACTGGAGATATGATATCTCTTACCCAGATATCTCCTCAGCTGTTCCCCATTGGTTTTTACTATAATTAATATAGATAGATTGGCACAAATACTGAACTTTTATGACCTAGGAAAAGTAATGTAGCATTTCTGAGCCTTGATTTCTAAAAAATAGTTACTTTGTAAGATAAAGAAATTGCTTCATTGTCTACTTAAAGAGAAATTTTCATAGATGAAATCATAGCATGAGCTGTAAGGATTCTTTCTTGTAGTTGTCTTACAGACAGGAGAGAGCGCTAGTGAATGCTTCTGTCTTCGATGCCCGTCTGCTGGGAATGTTGAAGGCGGAGTGGCCACAGGACATTACATTATTTCCTGGAAGAGGTAAGAATCCCATCTCTCTCTGCTTCAGCGTCTGTGTTCTGATGTGTTCACTGCCTCTCATTACAATGCATCCCGCTGAAGTGCAGGGTAGAAGTTATAGCAGTAAGTAAACCACAGGAAC
Organism: Sigmodon hispidus; assembly: GCA_004025045.1. Taxonomy (NCBI): domain Eukaryota; kingdom Metazoa; phylum Chordata; class Mammalia; order Rodentia; family Cricetidae; genus Sigmodon; species Sigmodon hispidus. The sequence goes on from PVIH01000488.1 coordinate 320,798, forward strand.
ATTTCAGTATCTCAATGGAAAGTGAAGAAAGCAAGTTACAGGCACAAATATTAACAAGTCACATTTATAAAATATTGAGAATATGTAAACATATTATATATTGCTTAGTAAGATCAATTTAGTTAGAAAAAGTACAAAGAAATACATTGCATGGGAGTGATAGATACCAAATTGAGTATAGTGGTGTGGGGGGCTAATGGAAGCATACAGACTAGTAGCATTAAAGTCAAATACATTAGTGTATTCCTCTTTGGTAGGGTGGTCCATAGGTAATATTTGAGTGGTATTCCCCTGGTATGGTTTAATATTTCATGGGTTTTAAGATGAAATAAAATTAATTAAAAATGAGAATGGAATCCCAGTGGGAGTAGCTATAAGGCAGTATCTTGTGACATTTCTTTATCTGTTTGGCGGATGGCATATGTGCTATTTTGAACATGTATTGTCAGAGGACAACTTGCAGGCGTCAGTTTTGTCCCAGAATGTAGGTCATGGGGCTGAACTCAGATCTCCGTTTGGTGGAAGTGCCTTTACCCACTGAGTTATCTTGCTGGCCCATAAGGAAGTGTTTTGTGAAATCATTTATGATTAGGAAGAGTTTAGTTTACTGTTATAAAATGTTATTTATTGCCAGAATTAACTGAAGTAGAAAAATATAAACCTATAAAATTAATAACTAAAGAAAATTATAAAGTTGCCTTTAAGCTTTGAAAAATAATTAGTAGATGTAATTCTAGGACATCATTATCCTTATGTTATAAATCAAACACAAAACAGAGCAAGAAGGTCTCCAGAAATTGTTTCTTGTCTTGTTTGTAGGGCTGGGGATGGACCCATGGCCTAGCACATGCCTAGCAGGTACTCCACCTCTGGGCTCTAGCCTCAGCCATTCCGGTAGCTCTTCTTGATGACATTCTCTCCAGGGTCTGACAGGACAGACCTGTAAGCCATTGTTAGCAGCTCTGAAACCTGGCCATCTCAGGACATGTTTACACTGAAAAATCATTGATAAAGTTTTATGAGTTATATATATCAATATCTTCCACATTAGAACTTCAAGGTAGAATTTTTTAAAGTGAGAATGGAAAATAGGTCATTTTACTAAGATTAAAGAACTCTTAAAAAAGCTAGCTTACCATTTCATCCTGCTTACTTGTGAATTCGAATGTTGATGCTTTTAATTTACCTGTTGTAGGAGTTAAGCATAACTGAAAGGCAGTTTTTCTTCCATGCTACTATAATTCTGTAAGGTGATTTCTTACTACTGCTCTGCAGTAGATCCCACGTGTCGGCTGCTCTACCTCTCCATGCAGTGGGATTCTAGGAGAGATTTCCCTGGTAGTACTGCCAGCCATCTCTGTAGTGCCCACCTGAGCCCTAACACGAAGGACACATTGAACAGTCTTAGTAAGCCTGAGAGTACTGCGCTTTTTACTGAGAGTAGAATGGCTTAATTCTTCCTTTTCTACTTCATGCCTGTGATGAGTTCTAACTATGCCCTTTGAAAGTGCTCTGGAGACACCTCAGCATCCCTGGAGAGAGGAGAGCTGTGTACTACTGTGTAAATGTGCAATACTTTGCCTTGAGAACATCTGCTGCAGACACAGAACACACCCAGTGGTGTGCTTACACACCCACTGGTGTGCTTCCCTGGCAGGCAGAGCTCCTGTCTCAGCTCCCAGTGCTTACACAGCAGCCCTGGTTATAACATCTGCTCACTAAGCATTCCCAATAGAAGTGGGCTCCAGAAAGCAGCTTGGACAGAACCCTATGGAGCTTGGAAAATGGATAGCTTTTTTTTTTTTTAAAGCTACTTGGTAAAACAGATCCTTGTATTTGATTAATGTTTTTGAAGTATGGGTTCTAAGCTGGACTTTGTGCCGTAGGACCTCAGGCCTGGAAAACGTCCCCGTCATCAGCACTGTTGTCACGCTGCCTCATGTGATCGTTGAGAACATCCCTCTCCATGTGAATGCAGGTAGTGGGTTTCAGGTGTTTCTTGATAAGGGGCTTCTCAGACTTGAGTTTTTTTTAACAGTGTGTTATACAAAATGGCTAACCTCTATAAACATCACATGATTACCCCTCTAGGGTCCTCCCCAGTTATCATCAGACAAATCTCACGTCATTTCATCTCTAAATGTTTTAGTATGATTGCAAGAATGGCTTTTTGTGAACCTTATTGTTTCATTATTATGATTTAAATTAACAATGGATTTTTTGTTTGTGTGGGAGATTGATTGAGGCAGGATCTCACTATGTAACCTTGAACTTGCTAAGTAGACCAAGCTGGCCTCAAACTCACAGAAATCCTCCTGCCTCTGCTTCATGGGTACTGGGATGAAAGGTGTGTGTCACCGTACCCCGCCTAGCAATATATTTTTAACATCACCAAATCCTAATGTTGGAACTTGCATTGGCTGGATGTTTTCTCAGCTTATTTTAAGGTCTTTACATTACATTTGATGGCTAAGTCTCAGAGTATCCATCTAGATCTCTAGGTGGGCTGGGTCCTGTTTCCCACATCCCCCTCCCCTTCATCATTAATTCCCATCACTCTTAGGTATCTTCTCCTCCCCCCACCCCACCTCTTCTGCTCCTTCCAGCTTTCCCTTCCTCTTCCTGCGCATTTACTGAAGAAGCCAAGTCATCTGTGACTGTCTAACAGATTTATGGTATCATTTGTAACCATTTCCCTATCCCTGAAAATTGGCGGTGATCAGACTTGATCAGATTCAGGGTTAAATTTTTGTTAGCAATGCTTCACGGTTAATTGGCATATAACCAGCCCACTCATTTACAAAGGGTCTCACACAGTCCAGGCTAGTCTCAAATTAGGGGACACAGAGTTTCTCTCAGGTTTCCAACCCACCTCCTCCTGTGTCTCTCCCTTGGTCTTTTTAAGGGGATGATATTTAGCTCAGGCTAGCCTCCGGCTAGCCTCAGACTCCTTCTTTTGTCCTCCCCTCCCTCCCAAGGGTGCCTTACATTCGTGCAGCGCTGTGTGCGCCTGGCTTATTTCTCCACTCTTCGGTGAATACTCCATCAAGAGAAAGGTTTCTTTACCAGCCCCTGCCATGTCTATAACAATTTTAAAAATAGCATACAGTGCCTGCCTCCCGCTGTGCCGCCTCCTGCTGCGATGCTCGCCTAAGCGGAGCTGCGTGTGACTGGAACAGCACAGACAGCATTAGCATGGCCTCTGCAGGGATGGTCAGAAATTCATTTTTGTATGTTGCTAGAAATAAGTCTGCAGAGCCTCAGGACAAAGTGCATCTGCCTGAGTGGATGAATGGAAGTTTATTTAATCTCCATAGAATATGATGTTTGCTTTTTCTAGTTGAGGAATAACGATACTGATATTTTGGGAGATGCTTTGCAGATTTGTAAGGTTATTTGTAAATTCCACCTAAGTTTGTGGTAGCCTCCCTCCCTCCCTCCCTCCGTGTCAATCATTTTTCAAGTTCCTTCCTTAGCCTGTGCTATCAGCATCCTTTGCTATCATCCAATCAAAAGGTCTTGTACTGGTAAAGCTATACCTTGCATAACACTGTCAATCCAATACAAGCCCACAAATAATGAGCTTTTTATTTAACCAAGAAAACCGTGTTCTTCCTCTGTAGACTTGCCATCGTTTGGACGGGTCCGAGAGTCTTTACCAGTCAGGTATCACTTACAGAATAAGACTGACTTGGTTCAAGATGTGGAAATTTCTGTGGAACCTAGTGATGCCTTCATGTTCTCAGGTCTCAAACAGGTACAGGACATCTTTGTTGGTGCTGCTTGTGTGACTACAGAAATGTGACCAAGAAACCAGAAGCTGGGGTTTGTGATTTTGATAGTAGTAAATTCTTAGGCCATTTTAAAGGTAAAGTTTAACTTCCTGCAGAGGTGGGTTGCCCTTTTCACATCTTCAAGCTCAGACAGATGGGTTCTTACTCCTTCTACAGCATGGTTCGCTGATCACTGGACTGTATTATAACAACACATTAGGATTCCTGAGAGCCAGGGCCTCCTCTTTATCAGCCTCATGCCTTGGCCTGAGCCTGGAGCTTAAAGCCTGCCTGTCTGCTCTGAGGAGCTGTACAGGGTTTGATCTTGCATAGAGTTTACTTTCTCTGCTATATTCAGGAACATTTTGGCTGTTCAACCTTTTTTCCTTGTTTAGTCAAATCAGATGGGAAAATGTGTCATTTTTAAAATGAATAAATACAGTCAGAAACATGTTCCAGAGAAAAATCAGAATGTTGGTAGGTACCCCACATTTGGTCAGTAAATGTTTTATTAATAAGGGATAGTTATAATTATAGAAACAAATGTGTCTCAATGCACAAGTGTTTACCCTGAACAAGGTAACCAGTTTGCTCTACATATTCAGACTTCTGAGTTTGTTATTAAACACACAGTAGAATTATCTATGAAATATGCAATATAGCCATGCACCATCATAAATTGATGGCACAGAACTGTTGTAGTATGTTTTTTTTGGCCTGTTTGGGTCTGGAGATTTGTGACCTGGCACACCACACAGTGTTGGCGGTATGGAGCCTGGTCTGTGTGCCCGCAGCTTTTGCCCCCAAAAAGAATGAATCACACGCTCATATACTTTACACTGCTTGGCCCATATCTTAAGCACTTACTAGCTAGCTCTTTCTTTTTAAATCAACCCATTTCCATGAATCTACCCACCACGTGGCTTGCAGCCCGTGGCTCACCTGAATTCTTACATGCTTCTTCTTCGGGGGACAGATGGCGACTAGTAAACTCCACCCCTTCTTCTTACCTGGCTGCCTCTGATTCTCCACCCACTTCTACGGTGCCCTGCATGGGTCCAAACAGTCATTGTTGTCAAAGGACAATGACAATTTTATGGGGTTTTGAAGTTGGATTATTTTAACTGGCTTTTTGGAAGCTGAGAATATTTATTTAGGTGGCCTTGGTAGATGGAACTACATTTGTCTAGAACTAATTTATAGGTTTTGATCTTTTGTGGAGACAAAAGCAGAAACTCTTTTTTTAAGTAATATATTTTTATAAATAGATTTTAAAGTTAAGACATCTTTAAAATATAAGTATTGGTTTAACTTAGCAGTTTTAGTAAAAAATTGTTTTTTTGTAATTAGCTCATTAAAAGTTAAAAAATTAAAAGAACACACAACAAACATAATTTAGACTTTTTGTTTATTTGTCATCTTTATGTGGCTTTTATTTTTATTTTTTTTAAGGGCTTTTTTAATTTTTTTATTTTTTATTTTATTTTTTTTTGAAGCTTATGTGTATTTTATATATATTGTACCTCGTTTAGAGGTTTTGAGAGTTTAAATCTGTTTTATTGAGAATTTTTATTTATTTTTTAACTCAAAGAGCTTTTTAAAAGGTTGGTGTCATTTTAATTGCTGACTCCGCCCCTCTGTTTTACTATGGCGGGGAAACCCGCTGCTGCTTTGCCGCTGTCGGCAAAGAGCACGAATTTAGGAAATGTTGTTATGAAAAAAACTTTTTTAAATTGTTTTTTTTTTGTTAGTATAAACAGAAACTTTAAATTAATTACACTTGTGTCAATCTTGTCGTGAAACGTATGAGTTTAAGCTGTGTGTCGCGGACGCGCCATTTTTAAATTTTTGTCTGAACACCACGCTATGTATTGTAAATCAATTTAAATATGCAATTTAAAAAACTGTTTTAAACTTTTTTAGGTGTTATGTGGGTGTTCGCCCCACGTTGGGCACCATCTGTTGTAGTATGTTTTTTTTTTGGCCTGTTTGGGTCTGGAGATTTGTGACCTGGCACACCACACAGTGTTGGCGGTATGGAGCCTGGTCTGTGTGCCCGCAGCTTTTGCCCCCCAAAAGAATGAATCACACGCTCATATACTTTACACTGCTTGGCCCATATCTTAAGCACTTACTAGCTAGCTCTTTCTTTTTAAATCAACCCATTTCCATGAATCTACCCACCACATGGCTTGCAGCCCGTGGCTCACCTAAATTCTTACATGCTTCTTCTTCGGGGGACAGATGGCGACTAGTAAACTCCACCCCTTTTTCTTACCTGGCTGCCTCTGATTCTCCACCCACTTCTACGGTGCCCTACATGGGTCCAAACAGTCATTTATTTACATGGTACAGAAAACATTCCACCACACAGAACATTACATATCTCAGTGTTATACATCAAAGCCTGTGCTGGGTTGTCCCTGGCACGTGGTGTGCGCATGTGCACTGGTTTCTCATTTATAAAGGGATAAGCTGTTTCCAAGTATTGGCTTACAGATAGAAAGGCTAAAATCACAAACCTTTATAAGTTTGTGTTTTTCTAAAATTAAATGTTGTTATGCTTATGTCCTTACTGCGTGTCTAATCATGTACACGTGCATCGGGGCGTGCCTGTGGCGGTCAGAGGAGTAGGTTCTCTCCTTTCTTCTTGTGGGAGCTGAGCCAGTGCCTTTACTTGCTGAGCCATCTTGCTGGCCTCTCAAGTATTAGTGAAGAGTTTCAACCCCCAGGCCCTGGCAAAGCTGTTTACTTTAGCATATAGTATAAAATCCCAAAAAGAAAATAAGAAAATCCCTATCTGCTGTCGTCCTGTTACACATATTCAGCTGTACATTTTAGAAGATGGGCTAGAACAGATCATGCATGCTTCATCAGAAGGGATTGTCCTTCATAAATAATTGAGAGTAATCATGTAAGCACATGTGTATTCATATAGCAAATTGTGTGTGACTGTCTTACTCTGTCTTTTTATGACTAGATCCGATTACGTATTCTGCCTGGCACCAAACAGGAAATGCTATATAATTTCTATCCTCTGATGGCTGGATATCAGCAGCTACCATCGCTCAATATCAACTTGCTTAGATTTCCCAGCTTCACCAATCAGCTGCTCAGACGTTTCATACCGACCAGCATCTTTGTGAAGGTGAGGCTGGGCTGTTTCCTGCCTTTTGATTTCACTGGCTTAGAAGCTCCCTGGGTAACAGTTGGGGCTAGCAGTGGTAGCTTTCACTTTTATTATATGAGTTTAGCAATTCTGTTCATTTCTATGGTTCTATTTCATAGAATCTCATTTCAAAGATTGTCACTTCCTTATATAATTAGTGACTTACCTTTACAGTATTCTTTTTTTTTTTTTAAACTTTTATTTATTTATTTGCCTTGGTGTTTTGCCTGGAACTGGAACTACAGACAGTTGCTAGCTGCCATGTGGGTGCTGGGAATTGAGCCCGGGTCCTCTGGAAGAGCAGACGGCGCTCTTAACCACTGAGCCATCTCTCCAGCCCCCTTTACAGTATTCTTAAACATGCTTCCCTTTGCAGAAAAGTATGTGGGGTTTTTTTCGTTTTTTTTTTTTTTTCTTTTTTGAGACTTCGTGCGTGTGTGCATGCGCATGTTGTAGCCCTGGCTGTTGTGGACCAGGCTATCCTGGAACTCAGAGAGCCACCTGCCTCTGCCTCCAGAGTGCTGGGATTAAAGACATTTGTTCCATGCCCTGTTGTGGAAATACTCTCTGTATGATGTAAATAAAGGACTGGTTTGGCCTATGTAGAGCACCATAGAAGTGGGTGGAGAATCAGAGGACAGGCAGGTAGGAGAAGGGCGGAGTTAGTCAGTCTCCATCCAGCCCCTGAAGAAGACAGACATGTAAGAAATACAGGTGAGCCACGGCGGGCCACGTGGTGGATAGATTAATGGGTTGAATTAAGATGAAAGAGCTAGCTAGTAATGTGCTTGAGACATGGGCCAAACAGTATAAAGTATATAAGTGTCTGATTAATTTCTTTGGGGGACAAAAGCCGCCTCGGGCCAGGCCCAAACTCTGGGCCCAAATAGTCCCGGGAAACTTTCTACAACAATGCCCATCTTTAATTTTCAAATAATCTTACCTGGTCACATTTTCATCTTGCTGTTCTTATGTCTGATGTCACCTGCAGGGGAACAGTGTCTCTAGACTTGGTGGGAAAGAGTAAGAGAGTGAGTGGTCTCTAGCTGTTTGTTGAAAATTTGCTATAGCTAAACATGGCAGTACTAGTTTCATCGAGTGTATGAACACAGACTCGGTCATATTCCAACCACCTAGGGCTAACTTGTTTGAGACACTAGCAGTAACTAGCAGTAGTTACACTGAAGAAAGAAATTTGGGCTCATCAGTTAATTTCTTTCATTCTTTTATACACCCAAACCCAATTCTAATTAAGGCTAGCTTGGTCGCTCTTTTTATTCCTTTCATGGGAAACTATCATATCTTTCTCTAACTGTCATGACCACCTTAACCTTCACTGCCGTTGAGTGAGCACTGGATACCGTGGCCAGCTCCTTCATCCACTGGAGAAACTCCTGTTTTTGCTCTTCTACAGAGTATACTTTTTTTTTTTTTTTTTTTACTTGTACGTATGGATGTACACGTGCGTGCGTGCGCGTGTGTGTGCGTGTAAGGGCACTATAGGGCATATGTGCGTGTCAGCTGACAACCCTCAGGGGAGTCTGCTGTCTCCTCCTACCATGTGGGTTCTGGGGATCAAACTCAAGCCCTCCGTCCTCACCTCCCTGGCCTGGCCAAGCCTTTCTTTATGTACCTAATGCATACAGTGTTCTGTCTGCATGTACACCTGCAGACCAGAAGAGGGCACCAGATGCCGTCACAGATGGTTGTGAGCCACCATGTGGTTGCCGAGAATTGAACTCAGAACCTCTGGAAGAGCAGTCAGTGCTCTTACCCTCTGAGCCATCTCTCCAGCCTCAGCGTAAACATCTTTAAAATACAGTACATACCATTGGAACAAGGTCTTTATATGCATTCAGGCTATCCATTCTTCTCCCCCAGCTTACCAAAGAGATGGGATTATAAGCATGCCACCATGGCTGACTAACTCCATCAGTTTAAGGGGCTTGAGGGCTATCCTTTTTGACATACTAAATTACTATTAAGACTTTATATCCTTCTGCACCTATATGTAATTCTAGGCTGGTCCATCTAGTTAGGTGACTGCTTGCCACTACTGAGATTTAAGTGAAACTAAATTAAATTTAGAATTCTTAGTGTCTGTATTAACCACACTTCAGGTGCTCCAACGCTAAATATGATTAGTCACCTATTGAACAAGAATATTCTAAAGCAGAGCTGGTCGGGATTTTTCTTTGAATAATTAGATTCAGTTTATTGCGCAATGTGAACACATTCCTGTGGGTGCACATGTGAAAGCTGTGTTTGACTAGGGCTTAAGTAAGAGGAGCCACTGTTCTGTCCTTAGAAGGGCCACCTCCACCAATACTAAACAAAGAATAAAAGTAAGGAATAGGAACCTATTCTTCAACGTTTGGTTCCCATTGGAAATGTTAGAATGGAGCCTAAAATTGAGGCGGACTAAAGTCTCACTCAGTAGCCAACATTGTGCAGAGCATTAGACCATTTATGCTCTGACAGTTAAGCAGAGTCACCTGAGTAAGACAAAGCAAACAAAACAGTTGTAGTGCCATGTGTATGTCTGTGTGTGCACATATGTGTGGAGGTCAAAGGTCAATCTTACTGCTGTCTGTCAGGCATCATTCATCTTGCTTCTTGAGATAAGCTCTATCGCTGGCCTGGAACTTGTCAATAAACCATGTTGGCTGGCCAGTGAGCCCCAGGGATCTGGCCATCTTTGCCTTCTTCCCTTCGATGGGACCACAAGCATGTGCTACCATGCCCTGCTTTTCCTAAGGCTTCTGGGGTCAACTGAGATCTTTACATACTGCGCCATCTCCTCGGCTCTATGATGTCTTTATTTGTTCTTAGCTGGAGTTTTGTGGTGTGATGTTTTATGTTTTATTGTCAACGACATAGAAAGGGAAAGTATTTGCTTTTATTCCTGAGATCTAGAGATAGGTAGGTAGGTAGATGCATGCATCCATGAATGCATACTTTAGATTTCATTGTAAGTCACATTTTCCTCAAACAGAACATTAGAAGGTGTTGAATCTCCCAAAGGAGCTTTCTGTCAGTTCAGGTCTTGAGATGTAGGAGGGCCTGAGCCTTTGTGGTGGATCTATGGGAGCTTCAAGAGCACTGGGTTAGGAGAGACCGGTTAGGAGAGACATGTCTCCTGAAGTAGACCTGCAAGTGAAGTGCTGCTGGCGTTTCAGTTTTGTAAAGTAGTTATAGAAATTTCAAAATGCTCGCAATAATACTTGTTCCATTTTGCTTTTCCTGTTGTAAAGCCACAGGGTCGACTCCTGGATGAAAACTCCATTGCTGCTGCATGATGCCCAGGACCAGCCCTGGTGTTCTTACAGAGGAGTCAAGAGTACCCAGAGAACCATTGTGACTTGTAGCTTTGATCATGGTGAACAGTTAATCTTGCCTATTTTTTAATGGATATAATACCAGCTTTTAAGAGAAACTCATGCTTAAACATTAAGAAAATCATCTCCTCGTATAGTTTCACTAATAAAAATTTGAAATCTGTCAGTGTGATGTGAGAAGATGTCAGGTCATTGTTAGTGTTAGAAGTCGTTTTTTAGCTAGCACTGTTTCCAAGGGAGGTGACTTGGATGTGCAACATCAGTGGAAACAGATACCCAACTGTGATTGAACAGAGGAGATACATCATACCTGGTTCTGCCTGGAGATGGCCCATCCCATAAGTCCCTGTGTGCCAAGTACATCCAGGCAGCAGGCATCGAAGATGTGACTGATGTACAGACCTTCAGGGTTTCTCTGTGTAGCCCAGACTTTCCTGGAACATGTTCACTCTGTGGCAGTTGAAAGGTGTCAGCTTTTTACTTACCCTCAGAAAGTTTTGAACTGTACCCACATATACATCATTTATAAAACAGGTTTCTATTCCTCAAAGGACTTCATTATAAACATAATTTCTAAAGTAGGTTTTTGAGACTGACTCAAGGTCACATTGAGTTCTCACTCACTTTACATAAGTGCTATTTAGAATGCCTTTAAATTCATGTAAATGAAAAATCATTCTTTGTAAAATATCTTAATTTAAAACTACTTAATTTCTTGGAAAATTTTATTATGTAAACTGGGCATATTGTAAAAAGAAAATAGTGGTGTAAATAAATATATTCTCTTTCACATCTGCCTGTAGATATCATTGATTTCTTTTAGCAGGTTTAATTTCAGCTTTGTGAAACAGGCTTTACCAAGAATATGTCATGAGGTTACTGGAGAGTGCAGTCTGGAAGTGTTTCTGGGGTCTAAGACTTGCTCTGCTAATCTTTGTTTGGACAGGGGAAGGCTGTATGGGAAACATGACTTTCAGATAGAAGCCATCGGTGTGACTCTGGAGTGGACTGGGATCAGATCTCACCTGTGAGGCTTGCTGGCCAGGTGGTCACTTTCATCTATTCACCAAGTTTTCTGGCAGAAAAGCTGATTAGTCCTGTCCTCCAGGCTTCCTGTGAAGATGTAGATTAACAGGGGAAGCCAGAGCCAAGGTTCACATTAACTTCTTTCAGTGGGAGGCTGAAGAAGACATTTTTGTGGATTTGTCTTAAAATGTTAATGCAGTCTGTAAATGGGTATATAAATGTATATAAACATACATATTTACTATAAACTACAAACATGCGTCATAAAATACACTTTATCAGTCCCTGTTTTGTATTAGTGTTTTGGTTTGATTCTTCATTGTAACCTGCCAAGTTGGTCCCATGAACTCTGGTAACATGTACTAGAAATTTGAAAAAGTCCATATAAAGGTCTGTAACGCCTGTGAACTCTCTGGTGAGCTTGGGTGCAGTGCACAAACAATAACATCCCATGCGTTGACACTGATGTTTCCAAGCAAAAGATGTGTCTTATAACACATATCGCTGATTATTCTTAAATTTAGCATTAATGTTAGTGTGATTTACTTAACTGTGTCTGCTTTACCAAATGAACAAGTCTTTTTTTTTTTTTTAATTTTCCATACAGTTGGTAATAAAATATGTTTTCTAGCCAACAATTCTCCCATAGTATAAATTCTGTGACTATATTGTATTAGTTTATTTTGAAAATGATTTTCTTTTTTTCTAGACAGGGTTTTTCTTCGTAGTCCTGGCTATTGTGAAACTCCCTTTGTTCCTTTGTAGACCCAGGATAGCCTTGAACTCATAGATTCACCTCCCTCTGCTTCCGGAGTGCTGGGATTAAAGGCATGTGACACAGTTGCCCCGGTTTTCAATTTTTGTTTGTTTTATTGAAAAACATAAAATTGTGAGTTATCTTGGATTTAAAAATCAAACTGTCATAATGGTGTAGGCTGTTGTTTCACTAGCCTTGGGGTCTCCCCCCCTTTCTTCATGTCTCCTGGGACATCTGCCCCTTGTGAGCATGTCTTTCTCCTATCTTGTCCTGTGTTACACTCACTTCTAGTATTGCTGTTTCCTGTGCACATCATGTGTGGCAGTTTTAATCCTGGCAGTATCCACTGGGAGATTTGTATAAAAGCATGACTCCCAAACGCTGCTGTAAGCTCTGGTACACAATCCAGATGTTACCATTTGTGATCCTAAAAGAGCAACATGTACCTTTGACCCCTCAGCTCCGATTACGTGTACCATCTTGGGTTCTCTGTGCTAGAATTCTTAGAATTAAAGCATTTTAAAGATCATGACTACAGTAGTGGTGAGGTTTTTTAAAAGGTCTCAGTGTTATTTGAAGGGAAGATTGTTTTTGTTTTAATGTAGTCTCTTTTCATAGCCCATGTTCTCACCACCAGGAATAGTTTTCCTTCCTGTCAGCTCTCTCCAGAACAATAACTTTTTAGAGTTCTGAGCTGTAATTTCCACATTAGCATTGCAGTGGAAGAGGTGATGCTTTCTAAGGAAAAAAAAAAATAGCAGCTGAAAGTTAACTCCACCCTTCAAAGGGGCAAGTCCATGCAGTCTCTTAGTTCCTATTATTGTGGCCAAAAAATGGCTCTGGGAGAAAAGGGTTTATTTGACTTAACATAGCCCAAACCACTGAGGGAGACAAGGCCGGAACTCAAATTGGGTGGTTACCTAAGTCAGGAGCTGATGTAGAGACCATGGGGGGGGGGGGGGCGCGTGTTTCTTACTGGCTTGCTCCTCACGGCTTGCTCAGCCTGCTTTCTTATAGGACCCAGGACCAGCAGCCCAGAGTGGCCCCACTCACAATGGAATGGGCCCTCCCCAATCACTCACCAATTAAGAAAGTGCCTACAGGCTTGCAGTTGGTTCCAGCAAATACCTTTCTATAGCTCCCTCTCTTGACCTCAAAACCCAGAAAAATCACCCTGCAGCCCAATTCTTAATTTATAAACTATTTAGGAATAGGCTATATTATATATATATACATATATATAAAATGAATAAACTGCAATGACTTATCATTTTCAAGAAAGTTATCTATACCAATAATGGCTGAAGATTGTCAACAAGCAAATGATGCCAAATACAAATGGAGGCTTTATCTTCTTGTCAGTTTATTCCTGCATATGGCTCCCACCTGTGGGGCCTAATCCTCTCCATCATTATGCAGGACTGCTCACTGAAAACCACAACCCTGGGCAGGAGGATCATGAGAAAACAAATTCAAATCTGTCACAATATTCTGAAGTATTGTTTTACTTCAGTATTAGCCACTTTTTTGGAAATTTCTAGAGTGAGTCTTATATTCTTTGGTCTTTTGTAGCCATCTCACTTTCAGCAAACTTCCACCCTCAGACATTTAAAGAGCTTCATAAAAGTCATTAAATGAAGACAAAAATCCCAATTTTCGAATACCAAAAAAATAAAACCCACAAAAAAACACCTTAGTTATTTTCATTTTCCCCTCAAAGATCACGCTTAGGAAAACTTTCCGTTCAGGTTACTTAAGCCCAGGACAGAAGCCAGTTAGCACAAGGCTTTAATTGTCTCTGTGTACCGAAGCACATTTTTACCTAAGGGAGGGATGAACCCAAAACTGCCAAATGTACCTGCATTTCAGGGTCTTTGCACTATACAGACTATGTACGCCCTGAGCAATTCTTAAGCTTTCTTTGTCTCGGTCATTGGAAGAATGCAAAACTCAAAGCAGTCATGAGGCCGGCATCTCGTGTTTAGAGAACACCCTCACCCACAATGTTTCAGCATGTGTGACTAATGAGAGCTGATGAACAGCCTTGGTCGGCTGGGCAAGACTTTCTAAAGTTGAGCTGGAAGAATGGCTCAGACGTTAAGGGCATGGCTGCTCTTCCAAAGGGTCCCAGCACCCACTTGAGAGCCCACAGCCATCTGTAATTACAATTTCAGGGGAGCCAATGCCCTCTTCTGGCTTCTTATATAAATTGCAAGAAGAACACCCATACACAAATCTAAACTAAAAAATACTGCTAAAGTTGCGTATCTTGTCAAGATAATTGCTAGCACTGATGAGTGCTATGGTGTACCAGGTAGGGTGTATTTTTACCTCTCAGCTTGGAACAGCTGCAACTGCATGTGTGTACCTCCAGGCCTTTAATGTGCCTTATGGTTTTGTTTTAATGACAGGGTCTCACCTGTGGTTCTGGGCATCTTGGAACTCACCTTAAAACTTAGACTGACACTTCCTGGGTACTTTTCATGCTTTATATTCCTACTTAGTCCTAAATTGTTTTGAATTAGATATGTACCTGTTGATCAATGCACCATGTTTTCTATAAGGTGAAAACCAGCCTTAAAATTGTGGTAGTAGCCTGTCTGTGGTGTCGCACACCTTTAATCACAACACTCAGGAGGCAGAGGCAAGTGAATCTCCAAGTCTGAGGTTAGCCAGTGAAAAGTTTCTGCACCCCGATAAGCCTCTCCACTGATGAAGCAATCCAACACCAAACCGATTTAGAAAAAGTTCCAGATTAATGGGTAAAGCACTCCCGGGTGATTTTTCTGGCCACTCAAAGAGGAGAGGGAGGAGAAAACAAACAAACCACGTGTCTGTTTTCTGGGGTACAGTTTAAATACCCTGTGGAAGTGGTCTTGAGTATCTCTCGGGGAGGAGTCATGTTTGGCAGGACTTTCTGAGGGGCAGGGTCTGGGATGAGAGAGGTAGGGCTTCCACTAGAACATTCCAGACTCTGGGTATATGGATGCCAGGGCACCAGGGGCTGAGGTGGAGCTTCCGCCAGAACAGCCTGGTCTACAGAGTAAATTCCACAATAGCCAAGGCTACACAGATAAACCCTGCCAAACAAAGAAGACCATAGTAGTAAATTTGTACTGATTCCTAAGCCACAGAAGAGGCTCCATTCTTGAAGACCAGTGACCAGTCAGAGAAACTGCCAGGTAACCGAATTCCAATACAGCATGAGCCCAAGGCTAGCAAGCTAATGGGACAGCTAGTATTGCTTTAACATACTTCCAAAAGCAAACCCAAAAGGTAGGCAGGGTGCCTCTAGAGTCAGCAACTTGAGAGGCCGAGGCAGGAGGATCACTGGGAGTTTGAGGTCAGCCTGTTCTGTGAGATGAGTTTCTGGCCTGGCCTAGTCCCAAGGTTCAGACCCACTAGCATCTGCTTTGACCCCTAAAATGACTCAGACTCTATTTTTTCTTTTTTTTTTTTAAATGTTTATTTTTTTATTTTATGTGAATTGCTGTTTTGCCTGCATGTATAACTGTGTAAGGGTGTCAGATCTTAGAATTACAGACGGTTGTTAACTGCCATGTGGATGCTGGGAATCGAACTCAGGTCCTTCAGAAGAACAGACAGTGCTCTTAACCGCTGAGCCATCACTCCAGCCCCATGGGGTTTTTTAATTTTTTTTAATTTTTTAAGATTTATTTATTATGCACACAGTATACAGAAGAGGGTACCAGATGTCATTACAGATGGTTGTGAGCAACCATGTGGTTGCTGGGAATTGAACTCAGGACCTCTGGAAGAACAGTCAGTGCTCTTAACCTTTGAGCCATCTCTCCAGCCCTATGACTCAGACTCTTTTTTAATTATATGCTGTTGCTGTTGGGCCCATGGCTCAGGCTGACTGCTAGCCAGCTCTCTCATCTTAACCCATTCCCATTCGTCTGTCTTGCCACATGGCTCATGGCTTACCGGAATTCCTTTACATATTGCTCCTTGGGCTGCTGGATCTCTCCTACTGATCTCCTTCCCCTGTATCTGTGCTTGGATTGCCCTCCTCCTCCTAAGCTGCTCTGCCATAGGCGGAAACAGTCCCTTTATTAACCAATGACATTCACAGCATACAGAAGTACATCCCCCATCACTGTTCCACTGAGGACACTCCAGACAGCTGGGCTACAGAGTGAAGGCTAGGAAAAACAAACAAAACACCCCAGCTGAAAGATATTCTGGGGTGATAGATAAGGGAGGGCAGGCACGTGGGGGCTGCTTAAACTGTTCAGGCTCCTTTGGGCTGTGCTTGAAACTTTCCATAATAAAAACAAAAGGTAGGAAGGAAGCCCAGGAGAGAAAGTGAGGAGCCAAGTGGGAGGTCAGGCTTCTTCAAGGAATGACAGGGGAGTTGATTTAGTCCTCATGTTCATAAGAAAATTATTCCATGTTTTTCTTGTATAAGAATGCATCTCCATCATCCATGGGCAGATGGTAATGTGCAAGGGGAGGTTTGGAGCACACATAAAGATTTGTAAAATAAACAGAGCAAGAACATTCCAGGTGATGAAAAGGAAGGCTGGCATTCATTCCTGGCAGCAGCCAGGCATACAAGGATTTCCAGTGAGTAAAGCCAGTGTTTCCCCCCCCCCCCCCCCGAGATTCTTATTCCCTGATTAGGCAGTGGGGGAAGACGAAATTCAGAGCTCTGGCAGTGTCCTCCACCTCCCTACATAGCAGCTGAAGGGCAAGACTACAATCTGGATTTGAGTCATGGTTTGTCTAGTAATAGTAAAGGAGTAATAAATGCACTTGTATTTTGGAAATGATCTGATCTTTGGTGATAATTCGATGACTGTAAAAGGACTAATCCACATGCCATCCCTAACAGGGGGGAAAAAAAAAGCCATGAAGTCTGTTGTTGAGATGAAAAGCTGAATGCTTGAAGCTCAAGATAGAGAAGGTGCCAGCCACCACAGCTGGTTTGGGGTTTTTGTTTTCTGATTATTTATTAAGCAGGCAGCTGACGGTGTGCTGGGGCTCACTAAGTGCTTGAGACTGCCCTGGAACATACTACATAGCTCCCAGACCTGCCTCCACCTGCCCACTGCTGGGATTGCAGGCGTGAGCCACAGCTGGCAATGTTTTCAATCGAGAGATGTCTGAGACTACCTTTATACTACATCTCCCCTTCAGAGTGCCATTATTTTATTTTAATGCTTATTGTAAGTTCCTCTAAATGTCACTTGTAGTCAGCTTCAGCCATTAATATATTGCCATTTGCCACCCACCTCTTTTTTGAATCACTTCACCTATAAATACTTAAATATAACTATGTATTTATTATATTTAATAAATCAGTAATTTTTGAAATTGCCTAACATACAACATACATGTAGTTTTTTTCTGGTTGACTAAGCACTGTTTTTATTGCTGGATTTTGTGAATCAGGATCATGTTTAATTCAATCATACTTCGCCACATCTGATACTCCTCTTAAATTAGTTCTTTGACTTTCTTATGGGTGGCTTGACCATCCCCTGGTCCAAGACTCCCTCAAGTGGCTGAAAAAATGGAGTTGTGGAGGCATTGATTGACCATTGCAGAGCTTTGTTTCGGGGAAGGACCGTTAGGTGCCTGAGGGCAGGGCCCAGATCTCAGAAGAGTCTAGGAAAGGCTTGGGAATGGGCCTGACAGCCAATAGATCCAAAACTTGGTTTTGCACCAAAAGTTCAGCCAGTTGATTCAAAGCTTGGGTTCATGCTGCAGGTGTAGGCAATAGTTACTGCACCCCATATCCCTTTACCCAATCCTGAAAAGCCAAGATGTGTAACACCCCACTTACATGTGCTTTTCTTTAAAAATTTTTTTTTTGATTTATTTATTTATTATGCATACAGTTTTACAGAAGAGGGCGCCAGACCTCATCATAGATGGTTGTGAGCCACCATGTGGTTTTGCTGGGAATTGAACTCAGGACCTCTGGAAGAACAGTCAGTGCTCTTAACCTCTGAGCCATCTCTCCAGCCCCATGTGCTTTTCTTTAAAAACCCTCTCTCCTCTGAGCTCAGGGCTGAACTCCTTGTGATGGAACAGAGGGTTTCAGCCCAGGTTTGAACCTGTTCCAAAGGAATAAACTGACCCTCCTGTGTTTGCATCCAATCCAGCTCCCTGGTGGTCTTTGGGGGTCCTTCAACATAGGTACAACAGAGTCACCTGTAGAATGCCCAACTTTGTAGCTTTGGCTGCTTCTCCAGATCTGTATATAAAGCTAGTTTCTTTATCTCCAGTATTTCCAGTTGATTGGGAAACAGAGAGTTAAAAATTTGTGTGTCTAAAGTCATCTCCTGTCATTCCAGCACTTGGGAAGCAGAGTTCAAGGTCATCCTTGGCAACATAGCCAATCCAAGGCCAGCCTTGACTACACGAGATTTCCGTGCCCCCCCACCAAAAAAATGTTTCTTAAGTTTAACTGGAATTCTACATAGAAACTTTTTTCCCCTTCCCATTTGCTAAGTATATTTACTTGCCTTGAAAGACATTTTTTTATGAGACAATTTTTTATTTTCAGAAGACAGAGGAGAGCTTCAAGTTGGGCATGGTGGTAAGATGCCTTTAATTCCACCACTGGGGAGGAATCTCTGAGAGTTCGAGGCCAGCCTGATCTACACTGTGAGCTCCAGGTCAGCCAAAGCTACATAGTGAGATGAGATAAGATAGATAGATAGATAGATAGATAGATAGATAGATAGTTCAGCTTTTGTCTCATATGCTCTTTTCTCTAAGAAATATTTTATTCCATGAAATAATAACATAAATGACGAGCTGGCTGACAAGGATCTTGGCCTGGTTGTGGTGCTTTCTGGCATTTTGGGTGTGAGCTCTTAACTCTCTTTAGATCCTTCATCTCTGAAAGGTAAAGTTTACAAGGAATCTTCAGTCGTGGGAGTAAAATAAGAATAGCTGCATGCACAAACCTCTATTAATTGTACACCTAAAGTCAATATTAACCTGTGCTGTTCCCAAGGACAACCTTCAGAAATCAGTGCAGGAACCGGTGCCAAGGTAGGGCTGTGTTTAAAAGGCATTTTACATTAATCACTCAGGCATGGAACCGTGGGCCACACACCAGCCCTAGCTATACAGACTGCAGCCTGCAGTTTGATTCTTGGGTTAATTGCTCCTCTGGTGAGTACTGTAGTTACAGGGTCCCCTTTGCCCAAGTGTGGGGATAGGAAGGGCCATTTAAGTGATGTTTTTCTTTTTATTCATTGAAAATTAAACTAGATTGGCCTTTTTTTTTTTTTTTTTTTTGCAGAGATTTACCATGTCATACTCCCATGCACAAATAATAAACAGTGCTTCTCTCTCCTGGGGATGGTGTGGAGTGACCAGTTCCAAGTTCAATGGTGCATAATAAAATTTCCAAAGTGGTCAGACAAGCTGGGTGAGTTTAGGACAATGAGCTTTTATGTTTAAAACCGGGACCCCAGCTGGGACAGGTAGAGAAGGTTTTCTTGTATGCTGGGGATAGGGGTGCTGCAGAAACTCAGGTTGCCTGAGTGAATGGCGTACCTGCTGTGGACCGCAGGAGTTCACTTTATCTCCAGCTACAAGTCAAGTCTGCAATGGCCCTAACGTGAACTCTGAGAAAGTGAGAACATCAAGTACTGAGTGGAGTGAATGGCATCCCCAGGGTCTGTCCTGGGCCCCAAGGGAAAGTCATCCACCCGGAAGGAAGTTGCCAGTGCCGTCTCCACTTCCAAGTCGGTAATGGCAACTTCCTTAAACACGCCCTTTATACACCCTGCTTCAAGCACTTGAACCTCTTGCATTCGTGAAGCAATTGTGCAAAATGTCTCACGTGGCTTTGGCAAAGCTGCCCGGAGAGGTGGCTGTAGTTTAGAAAGTCCCTTGAAAAGCTCGAATCTGAAGAGGACAGGTCTTGCTAGGATGCCATTGGAGGGGATATTGGGACTACATCTCTTTTGTTTTTCTTCCTAGCTGCTATGAGATGGTAGTGAACATATTAGATCTCCTCCACCCTGAGCTCCACAGTGATGTACTGTGCTGCGATTACTGAAATTTGGGGTTTCCTTGTTGGGTTATGATATTGCAGTTACCCTATGTGGCTGGTGGATGGTGACTGATGGAGAGAAACCTCATGCCCCGTGTGTGCGCGGTGGAAGGCAGCACCCTGGCAGGAGACACTTGGACTGTGTCTACATGGAAAGACTTGTGTCTACACTCCGTGTGTGTGTGTGTGTGTGTGTGTGTGTGTGTGTGTGTGTGTGTGTGTGTGTACACAGAGAAAGAGAGAGAGATGAGAGGGGAAGGGGGTTGGGGAGCTCACCCTCTAGCAGGGTGGGGGTGAGAAAGAATGTAAAGAGAGAGGGGTGATCTATGGTGGGAATTCTTCTTAAATGGAGCTTGACGTCAGAACTCAGGGCGGGGCCAGGCTAATTGCTATTGGCCAGGTGTGCCTTCAGGGGCTAAGACAGAATCTTAGTACCCCTTCATGGTCATCAGACGGTAACAGGGAATCAGTATACCCTGTTGGAATTCTTAGTCTTATTAATAAAAGAAATTAAGACTGGACTAAAATGCAAGTGCCAAGACAGTTTTATTAGATTTGAAAGGAAAACCAAGGGGGCTGGAGAGATGGCTCAGCGGTTAAGAGCACCTTCTGCTCTTCCAGAGGACCTGGGTTCGATTCCCAGCACCCACATGGCAGCTCACAACTGTCTGTAGTTCCAGTTCCAGGCAAACACCGGGGCAAATAAATAAAGTTTTTTTTTTTTAAAAAAAGAAAGGAAAACCAAACCAAATCAGGGGAGACTGAGGAGAGAGGGAAAAGCCATGCCGGTTCCGTGGGCATGGAGGTTGGAGTCATAGCAACCACACACGGTGAAAATATAAGGAAGCCCAAACAAAGCATTAGTGAAACTCAGAGTGTCATGAAAAGTATACTTAAAAAAACAGAAAGGGCATGCTTCTGATTTTACTTTTAAGACAGGGACTATGTAGTCCTGGCTGACCAGACTGGCCTCAGACTCACAGAGATCCACCCACCCACCCTGAGGCATGAGTCTCCACATCTGACTACATTTGGCATTTTTATGTGAGCACTTGCCCTATTGACTGAGCTCGTTCTATTGACTGAGCCATCCTGCCGGCCATATTGAGGCTTTTGAGAGCAGGAAGCCAAGCACAAAGGATTCAAGTGTGCTCCTTTATTCTGTTGCCAGCCATGTGTAAATCTGAGGCTGTGACCTACAGAATGTGCCTTGAAGATTCCAGTGATTTCTGTCAAGACATGAGAAGTCTTCTCGGGCAGACAAACATGCTCCTATGTAATTCAGACCCCACAGGTAGACTAATCCCACTTCCTGTCATCAAGCCCTGCCTGTGTCGTGCCCACCAGAGTAGATGCTAATACCTTCCTGAATAGAAGGGAGTGTGCTGGGGGGGAATCCTTAAAAAGGACAAATGGTAAAGCAGGTGATGTCCTGCTTCTCAGCAATCTCTTCAGCATTTTCATCAAGCATACCAGGAACTGAGTCACATGCCCAAGGCCCGAAGCACAGAGGCATTTGGGGCTGGAGGCCCTGACCAGTGAGACTCCCTCTTTCTCCTTTGCTCCCTGTGGTGGTTTGAATAGAAACGGCCCCATAGACTCATGTGTTTCAATGCTTGGCCATGGGAGTGGCATTTGAAGAGGTGTGGCCTTGTTAGAGTATGTGCGGCCTTATTGGAGGAAGTGTGTCACTACGGAGGAGGGCTTTGAGGTCTCCTATGCCCAAGCCACGCCCAGTGCCACGATCTCCAGCAGCTGCCGGTGGACCAAGATGTAGAACTCGCAGCTCCTTCTCCAGCACCATGTCTGGGATCCCCAGAGCTACTCCAGTATGTGTATTTCATGGCTTTGGAGCCTGTCTCCCTGATATGTGAAACAGTCACCTGAGTGGCCAGCTACACACACACACACACACACACACACACACACACACACACACAC
>PVIH01000489.1:0-247610 GCA_004025045.1 Sigmodon hispidus
CTATTGTAGCTTTACCATAGATTTCCTTGATTAGAGAAATACCTTTAAATTATGGCAATCTGGAGAATGGGTGTGGTGCTCTCCTGAGTACAGCCCCGGTGCTTTTCATTGAACATGGCAAATGAGTAGAAAATGTTGATGTATCCTGCATATGACAGGATGGTATTTTCCATTAAATAATACTGAGATTTTAAATTTAAAAAAAAAAAGATTAAAAGATACATGATAAAACAGATTCATATGAAGGAAACCTCTAAATGAGTTACAATGCGTATAAAAATGTACGTAGGCTTGGAAAAAAGAGAAAAAGAAGCATAGGCAACTATATAAAGAAATAGTTTTAGAAACTAAAGTCTTTAAGGAGACAGTAAAAATAATATAAAAGAAATAGCCATATAAAGATGAAAAATACACAGTCTGATTATGTATATTATTATTTTCTTTTAATTTCTTAACTGTTAATGAGCTAAAGGTTGCTAAGTTAAACCAACAAATATATCTTAAAGGTATCTTGACTTTGAAATTTGGGCCTAAGTAAATGCTGCTTTGGAAAAGAGATTCTGCTTTTGCTTCCACAGAATATGAGGACTTACATTATTTCCAGGCTAATATAGTTTAATCAAGGAAGACCCCCTGAAAAGTCCCTGATAGAAAGAGATGGCCCAGATGATCCAGCATTCACATCAGCTTCAAGACTGCTGACTAAGATGATCCAGCCTCAGGGCTTCTTAAAGATTACCAATTTCCTCAATCAGCAGGAAGTTGCCTAGAAAACTATGTCCACATTCTGAAAAAATAGATTATGGATGTCTATCTTTGTTTGGTTTGGTTATTGGTTATAGTCATCTCTTTCTAAAGAATAAAGTGGGATGTAGATACAATAGGACAAAGCAACTACTTATTTTAAATACTTTACATTGATATGGATTTGGGTAATTGATACAAATTTAAGGTTAATTTTACCACATATATATATATATATATTTCTACTCCCATTTAAAGTATGTTTAAGCAACTCATTTAAAATATAATGTGTAATTAAGAAATACAGATTGATAGTCACCTGTGATAATCTTATCATAGTCATGTTGGATATTTTTAGATATACAAATATATATTTCAGTTAGATAGGTAATCTTCAAATACTTCAAAGACCTACAGAATGTGGTATTTAAATTGCTTTAAGAACTTAGACTTTTCTGGACAGTGACACATGTCTACTCCTGGCAGCACAAATCTACTTCAGAAGGATGATGGGTTTCAGAGAAACTCCATATGGAGTTGACTTTCTTTGAAACGAAAGTTAGCCACTGAGCAAGAAATTGTTCTTGTCTTGACTGCTTGACAGTATGCTGCATAAAATGAACATGCAAGACCCATGGAAAAATGACCTCTGAACTTTGCCAGAATAAGCCGAGATGGTCCTTCAGGTTCCTGCTTCACAGAGAAAACTGCCAGTCATTCCACAGGACACAGGAAGAAGTGACTGACAAACCTTGCCAAAATTGGTAGAACAGTCCTTCAAATTTCCTGCTTCACTGGAAGGTATACCAGAGGCTCTAGGCCTATAGGCCGAAGATGAATGCCCCAACTTTACAAAGGAACTTTGGGTGACTGTTCAGGAAGCCAAATGTTTCTGCTATTTCTAGAATTTTGGAAGTTGCTTACCATGTCCTTCCTGTTTACTCAGGTAATATATCTTTCTGGCTGTGGGACCGTGGGAGATTTTGTCTTTCTGGCCTGGACATAACAGAAAAACTTCTGGCTACAAGGAGAGGCACGGGAGGTCTTGGGGCTCCCACCCAAGTATCTGGCCATTAAGCAGTTGGATGCAACATTTTCCTAAATTGCAAGTGGCCCCAGGAAGGGGCTAGAAGGAGATAGATTGGGAGGGACTAGGAAGGGGGCCCCATCTTCAGAGCCATAGGGACGTTATTGTCTTTTCGGGGTACAGACTGTCCAGTGTGGCTGCTTGAAGGACACCCTCACTCCTGCCCCTAACTTCTTACCCATTGTCCTTTAGGCCTAATGAATTCATTTGTTTCCTCAGAGTGAAGTGTGGTGGAACTGTATTTCAGGTTGCTTTGGACTTTATAAGAAAAGGAAGTAGATGTTGTCTAGTTTCTCTTCACTACAGAGAAACTTACATCAGCGGCTGAAGCTGGTTTGAGGAAGGTAGGGCCCAGGCTGTTACATCATTAACTGTCATCTTTAAAGAGAAGGGTGGTGGGTCTCTGTTTCCAGCCATCTTTTCTCCTTAGGCAGTTTCCTTCTCTAGGACTAGTCTGTGTTCAAATCTACACCTGCCTTATCAGTTAGTGGCTCTCAAATCTGTGTCATAGCCCAGACTGCCTCTCACATATCTATCTGTCTTTCAAAAACCTGACTGGGACGCCGGCATCTGCTGTGTATCATGCTTTAAATGTGCCGTTTCCCAATCGCTCTCCCCTTCTTGCCCCAGCGAGTGACATCATCAGTTGCCTAACTAAAACCCTAGGTAGCTTCTTTTGCCTCTTCTTTCCTTCCCTACAAACCTCCATTTAATGGATAATCAAATCCTTCCAGTTCTGTGTTCCAAGCATCTCTGGAATTCACATTCCTCTCTATGTTAAGGACCCTACTGAGCTGGAAAAATGTTCAAGTAGCTGACTGAAAATGCCGTTTTTAATATTCCACTGAAATATTCCAGTAATGAGGCTGAAGCAGGGGAAGAACTGTCATCCCCTGCTTTTTCCAGTGTGAATATACTGGTGGAGTCCACTTACCGTAAAAGGAGCCACAAGAGAAAGGCTGGTGCCTAGGGCCAAAGACAAGTAAGATCAGGAAGAAAACTGTGGGAAAATACTTAGCTTTGAGTCCAAGAGGGAAAAATACCTTTAAGGTTCAGCGATAAGGAAAAGCCCTCCAAGTGTGAAAGTATGGCTGACTGAATCCCAGCCAGCACTCTTCTAAAACTCTGGTACTGAGCATAGAAAAGGCATGCCTCCCACCCTGACTCTTTTCCCCTGGCCCTCTGAGGCCTCCCAAAGAGAGCTCTCTGATTTCCTGTGCTCAAGTTTGAAAGACCACTCACAGGCCAGATCTAGTCCTAATCCCACCACGTCTGTCCATCCACCCTGGCTCAGGACGTAGTTCTCTGTAGCCTCACAGGCTCCCTCGGGCCAGTCTTCCCATCCTCCAGCACGCTCTTTATTATTAGTGCACATGAGTGTGGTGTATGAATGTGTGTGTCATATGCACACGTAAGAGGAGTTACATGAGCCTGTACAAACGTGCAGAGACCTCCATTATTTCTCTCTACTGTATGCCTTTTGAGAGACAAGGTCTCCTTCTGATTATTGTGCTCGTGTTTTTTTGTTTTTGTTTTTGTTGTTGTTTGTTTGTTTCTTTGTTTCCACTAGACTGGCAGCTAGTAGGTTCCAGTGATCCTGTCTAGTCTCTGGCCCCTACCCCCATCAATACTGCTGGGCTTCCCGGTGCATGCAGAACCACACCTTTTAGTAAGTCTTTCCTGTAATGCTAGCTCCCAAATAATGAGACTTATTATTAATTATGAATGCTTAGCCTTAGCTTAGGCTTGTCCCACTAGCTCTTGTGACTTAAATTAACTCATTTCTTCTCATCTACATTCTGCCATATGCCTTGTTACCTCATCTTTCCATACTGCTCTTGCTACTTTCTCTGCATCTGGCTGGTAATCCTGTATTCTTCCTCTCTGAGACCTCTCCGTCCCAAGAAGTCCCGCTTAACCTTTCCCTGCCTAGCTATTGGCCATTCAGCTCCTTATTGAACCAATCACAGTGACACATCTTTACACAGTGTAAAGGAATATTCCACAACATCCTCCCTTTTTTGTCTAAATAAAAAGTAAAGGTTTTAACTCTAATATGATAAAACTATAAACAATAAGGAGGGTTATCAGGTAAGAATTACATTTAAAATGTTCAATCCATTTGTATTTGGCATATTTGAAGAAAATATTCTGTTGTCTACCTAATCTTGATGAATTTTAATTTTACACTTGAACCATTTTCTATCATAGCTTGTATTACCATCTTAAAACTACCTTTTTAGATCTCAAAACATATTTTAGATAAACAATTTAAGCTTCAATGTTTATCAGCCGTATACACTTTTATTGGGGTGTAAGGAGCTGAGTCATCGTGACTGCACCTTAAGATGGCGCTGACTTCTGTCCCTCGCCCCTCATGGGAAAGTGCTCTCTTAAACATAAACAAATTCCTCTTTTTCCATAAGCAATTTCCCTATTTGGCTTGGCCTTGAATTGTGGCTTGCTACTGCGTAGGTGGACCTGTGAGCAGTACCCACGTAGGCTTATTTTGGTTTAGAAGCCCTGAGAGTTTTTAGCTATTGAGCAGGGTCTCCCCGGGGTAGAAGCTTCTGCAAAAAGCCCGAATAAACTGTGGAAGGAAGAAGCCTGTGTATCGTGCCTTCCTTGCTGGTGAGGTTGCATGCGAGAACTGGTGCTGAAACCCGGGAGAAACAGCTACACGCACCTCAGGCTCCAGAACCTTCTCACAGTCGGGGGGCTGGGGGGGAAGAAGGGGGTTGACCAGACAGTCCCAGGTAAAGTAAGTGGGACCCGGGGTAAAGCGGACAAAGGTACAGTCCTGGACAGAAGGACCCATGGTAAAGCAGCAAAAGAAACAGAATAAAGAAGTCCTGGTGCAGGGACCCGAGGTAAAGTGGACAAAAAAAAAAAAAAAGAGAGAGAGAGAGAAAAGAGAAACAAAAGAAAAGGTGTGGTTTGCGGTTTCTGCCAGTCTGACGATTCCCTCATGGGAAAAATTAGGGAGGGACCTGGATTTTGCCCAGAAGCAAGGGACGCTAAAGGTGGGAGTCAGGCCAGTCTGGAGATTGATTCTCAGTTGTCTCGGAGATGAGCAATGCAGTGACTCAGTTGAGAGCAGGTGGATGGCCCTTGAGCAGCTGCAGGAGGAACGATTGGAGGGAACTGCTAGTGATCGAGGCTCCCAGAAGGGAGGGGCTTGTATCCCTATCTCACAGACCTGGAATCCTCAGACTCAGAATCTGGTTCCGAGGAGCTAGCAGACGAGTCGCAAGCACTTTTGAAGGCTGTTAGGAGAGTTAAGATAAAGGACAGGAAGAATAGAGGGAAGGAAAAGACCTAGGATGTTGGAGAGTGCTGCTCGCTTCCAGCGAGCAAGCCTGCAGCACCACCCCCGCTTCCCGTGTGCAGGCCTGCAGCTCCGCCCACATACTCGGATAGCACTGGGAACAGCAGCTCTAGCTGCTCCTTCGCCCCGGGGGTGTGGAAAGCAGTTAGATCAGAGCTTCCTCTCGCTTGTTCAGTGTTCCAGGATCCCCAAGGGAATCGTTTTGAGGAACCTTTAGATTTTAAGGTGATTAAATCTCTGGCAGAATCAGTTAGAACGTGTGACGTTATTGCTTCCTTCACTTTCAATTGGCTCGGGTGGAAGCCCTAAACAGACACTGCATGACACCTAGTGACTGAGGATGGAATTCCCATCACTTGGAAAATTAAGGAACCTCAGTGGCTCCTCACTTTGGAAAAATTACAAGCAGTTAAAGAGTTAGTTCAAGAACAACTGAGCTTGGGACATATTAAGCCATCAGTGTCTCCATGGAATACGCCAATTTTTGGTATTAAGAAAAAATCTGGAAAATGGTGCTTGTTGCATGATTTGAGAGCTTTTAATAATCAGATGCATATTATGGGCCCCGTACAATGGGGTCTCCCATTATTGACTGTCCTGCCATCACAATGGCATATTATAGCTGTAGATATAAAAGATTGTTTCTTTTCTATTCCCCTGTATAGTTCAGATACTGAGAGATTTGCTTTTACTGTTCCTTCCCATAATCATGAAGAACCTGACCTAAGATATGAATGGGTGGTGCTGCCTCAAGGAATGGCCAATAGTCCTACCATGTGTCAGTTATTTGTGGGACGAGCCTTAGAGCCTGTCCAGAAAGCCTTTCCTTTAATTAGATGTTTGCACTACATGGATGATGTTCTTTTGGCAGGAAAAGGAGAGGAGGAAACAAAAGGGGCATATGCTCTGCTAGTCAAGAGCTTGGAGGTCAACAACAGTGTACAAGATGCTGATGCTGACTCTGTTGACACTCCTGCAATGCCAACCAGGGAGGATGGAGCTGAGATGGGGGATACTGTCGGTGTTCCCGAAACCTCTTCCCATTTGTCATGATGCCCGACTTTTTCCATGGCTGTTTACTACTGATGAGTTCCTTGAGTTACCCTATGTTCCCTATGACCCTGGGATAGCTAGTTTAGGAGAAGATAGAAATTTTACTTTAAAACACTCCTTGTGCTTTCAGGTTGTTTCTGATTGCTTACAGATTTCACCATGCATTTTACTCTATAATCAGACTGCAGGATGGTTTGACTTACCTGATACTAGCAATGGGGTTTGTCATTCCACCAATGCCACTTGGATATCAGGATGGTGGCCAGCCAAATTAGGTAATGAGTCCATGACAACCCCTCGTCAGCCCAAGTGGGCACCCTATTGTTGGGGAGTGAATTGGGGACAAATTTGGCCTTGGACCGGCTGCCAGCTTCATACAGTAAACTGGGCAGATAAGGAACATTACTTTACTTTTTCCCCTGGGATTAGTACCCTATTTAATCAAAGCTTTGCAGGTAATAACTTTACCAATCAGGATCCTAGACAGGAATATGTTTCCAATCCCTTTGATAATTGGCTACTGTGTGGCATTAATGGAAGCTGCATGAATTTGGAGTCCATGGTAGTGCTAGGTGGAGGATGCACAGCCTTAGTAAGTTTACTTGGAGTAGCTCCCAGCCCTGGGGAAGTTTTTCAAACAAAGGTTAGGGTTAGGGTCTCTGAGTTTTCCATTCCAGCCTGCTTCTAAGATGAAGGCCAACAAACGGCTCCAAGGTATTTTGGCTCAACCCTTCTCACTTCCACAGCTGCTGCTTTAAGGGCCATTTTCAAAGTCAATACAGGTAAAACAAATGCCCCCCCAAGACCAAAAGAAACAAAGTCAATGCAAGTAAAACAGACCATTTCCTACCACCTCTTAAAAACTTTTTCCATCTCCAAAACTAGCTCACTGTATTATCACTTCCCAAAGTTATCTCACTAACTCATGATTTTTTCTAAGCTCCAGAAAATATGGCCCTGTGACTCAAATCCTCAATTTACAAGCAACTAAAAAATCCAGCAGATATGTCCAAATCCAGCAGACATCTTCACCCCTGTGTCAGCAGGAAGCAGTCAGACAGAGACCGCGACAACCCCACCCCCTATAAACCTAGTTTTTTTTTTTTTTATAATAAACAAAACGGTGATATGTCACGGCACCAATGTTAGTTTCGCACGTGAGAGCAAGTACACACTAACAAGGCCACACACTAGAGTTTATTTAAGAGAAGAGTCCCATACGGATGAAGAAGCAGAGAAGTCAGGAGACAGAGAAGAAAAAGGACTGGAACGCGTACTTGCAGCTGCTTTTAAGGGAAGGGGCGTGCACGGGAATGCGTCATGGGTCCAAGGAGGTGCTTCTGTATGTAGTGCTGCAGGGTTTATGTAGCCACACCCAGGGGCGTGCCTCCGTGCAAGGTGCGTCTCACCTGAGCCGAGGGGCTCAGCTAGGGAATGCCAGGAATCCTTACAATAACTATCTCACTTTCAAGCCCATCAGAGACCCAAGAAAGATATAATATTACCTGAGTAAACAGGAAGTACAGACCAAGAAATTTCCAAAACTATGAAATGACAGAGATATCTGGCTGCCTGGACAGTCAGTCACTCAGGGTTCCTTTTCAATGATGGGTCATCCATCATTGGCCTACAGGCCTAGAGTCTCTGACAGACTTTTCTATGAAGCAGGAATTTTTGAAGACTGTTCTACTTTTTCTTGATAAATTTTGGCAGTTGCCTTCTTTGTGTTCTGCTTGTTCAATTTGAACAGTATATTATGAGCGGTCAGGACAAGGGCAATTTCTTGCCCAAGGGCTATCTTTGCCACAAATGAAAGCAAACTCCATATGGAGGTTTTTAAATGCCTATCATCCTCTTTCAGACTAAATGGGTGCTACTAGGAGCAGGCATGTCCCACTGTCATAAAAAAACCTTATGTTATTAAAACATTAAAATGTCATATTTTGTAGGTCACTGAAGTGTTTGAAGACCATCTATCTATTAAAAACCTAACATGACTGTAAGTTTGATTGCTATAAATGACTACTAACCTATATTTCTTTATTAACCTAAATAACTGTTAAGGACTAGAACTTTACATGACATTGAAATGAGCTGTATATATATAAAACCTAAACAAGAGTAGAAACATATAATAAGTAAAACAGAAATAACCTTAAATTTGTATCAACATTAAAAAATCTTTAAAAAGAATAGAAACATTTATTCAGTAAAACAAAAATAACCTTAAATTTGTACCAGTGTACAAAAATCCATAGCAACATAAAATATTTGAAACTGGTCGTTGTTCAAAAGTAGACTCAACAACCAACACTTTTATCCTATCAATTCTATACCGTATCTTCCTTTTTCCCTTTAGAGATTTCTAAATATAATTTCTTTTGTTTAGTGTTTTTTCCTGACCATGACCAATAGCAACTTGTAACCATCACCCCCTAAATTATGACAAATGTCCATAACCCATTGAATGACCCATAACCCACTCCACCTCTTGGGAATGTTGGCCTTGTGTTCTCTATCTGCTTCTTGTTGTCTGAGGAGTGATGTCATCTTTAGGACATCCTGAGAAAGTTTGGATAATGGTCAAGTCCTAGGAGATATAGCTATATCATTTGCTGTCCAGTCTCTCTATAATGGAATGGTGAAGGACTTATATGAAGTCCTGATAAAAGTAGTCTGTGAGGCTGGACCATCTCAGCTAGCAGCTTTGAAAATATTCTGAATGTAGAATTTTGAGGGAACTGCAACAGAGGCTTTTGTAAAGGTTAGATCACCTGGGCTTTTTGTCTTTATTGGTTTCTGGCACAAATATGTTTTAATATAAGATCTTACAATGTCCATATCATTAAGAGCCCTCAAAAGAAACAGACTTTAACTTAAATAGCTGAAATAAAAAGCTTTGACATTGAGTCTAGTTAGAAAGGTGTGAGTAGGATTAAGGAGATAGAAATAAGTGAAGCTGTGTTCATCTGTAGGCTTGAAGAGGCAAAAAAAAAAAAAAAAAAAAAAAGCTTTTCAGAGGAAGTCGGAGCCACAAAGGGGCATCTGACAGGACCTGAGGTCAAGATGAAGTAAATCCACTGCGACAAAGTGCTGAAGCAAGGGGAGCCATGCCAGGGGCATCTCAGTGACTGGACCCAGCTGGGAGTCAGTAGGCAGAATACTGCGATAAAGGACCCAGTGAGGATGAAGAATCCTCATTCCAGGCATGAGCAGAGAATGCATCTGGAACTAGAGAAAATTGAGCAACTCTCTTGCTTGACGCTACCCATTAGACTACACCACACATTGGGAGATACCCAGCTCCTAGATGTACATGGTTTCCAGGACCCCTGTGCTGGGGGGGGCGCTTCCTCACCAGTTCATCACAAACTTCTCTGCTTTTACTCTCCAGTTACACTCAGCGTATGTGGGTCTCTCAGAGCTGCAACCTTGTAAGCACTTTTCTTTTTCTTTTATTTTTTTAGTTACCCTCTCTTTAGTCTTGACTGTGTCACTCACTGTATCTCAGTTAAGCTGTCCCTCTCTGCAGGAATCCTACTGTCATGTGACCCCGACTGAGCTTACCATAGGTTCCCACATCCTACTTCCACTTCAACAAATATCCCAGTTTTGGGAAATGTCAGCAAATTCTTCTTGTGTAATAAATATATAATATGTAACACATAAACATATATGAATGTATACATTATACATTTATATGTATTCCATATATTATACATATGAATATATGATTAATGCTAAATAATATTATTTTAGAAATCCAAAAATATGATCTAATACCTATCATTTAACTTCACTCACTACAATAGAAATTGAAAAAGGAAAACTCACATGGTCATATCAGTATCTGATAAATTTCAGGAGCCTCACCTAGTCAAATCTTCACTTAATAAACTGATGGTTTGTTTAATGTTACACTTTACACTCCATCATCTTGGGAATCCAGGGCAGGAGCTCAGGATGGGAACTGAAGGAGAGCCCAGAGGGAAAGCAACTTATTGGTTTGCTCACTCTCTTATAGAGCCAGACCCACTTGCCTCAGGCTGGTACCACCTGCAGTGTACTGGATCCCTCCACATACACACACATCAATTTGTGTCAATTAACAAGTAAACTGCCTAACAGCCACAGGACATTCTGACTGAGGAAAATTTTTACTTAAGGTTTCTTTTTCCCAGGTGACATTTGTGTCAATTTGACAAAAAAACCTAACCATCACATGCTGGTCAGTGGTGGCACATGCCTTTAATCCCAGCACTTAGGTACAGATGCAGGTGGATCTCTGTGAATTCAAAACCAGCCTGGTCCACCTGAGAACTTCCAGGAGCTCCTGAGCTATCTTCAAAAACAAACAAACAAACCCTAATCATTACAGTTTTACCTAAAAACACAAAAGGGGAGGGTGGGTGGATCTTGGTTCCACCTAGGAAGATTGGGCCTCAAGGTTAAGGATTAGTGCCCTAGAAAAGGAAAAGCAGATATAACATGGCACAAGTCATCTCTGTGTTTATGGAAATCATAAGATCCCTTTGGTACTGACATTATCTGGTAGGCTTCAATTAGACTAACCCAGAACCAAATTAAGTAGAAAATTAACCTTAGATTATCTGATAGGCTTCAATTAATCTGACCCAGAATCAAATTTGGTAGAAAATTAAGCCTCTACTGTTTTGGTTCTCAAAGCTGCCTACACCTATAACCACAAGTTACCCGACTTGCTCCTGGAGACTGTCAGTGACCAGTTGTCTCTGGACCTACTGGTGTTAACACTTCCCTGAACTCATTCATTACTGCAGGTCTCCACCTTCTTAAACCCCACCCTCTGTTTTTCTATTCAGTAAATCTTGAGGTTTTAATCAAATCTATCAAATCACACTTCCTAGTGCCTTCAAATGAAGTTCTTTTTTGCTATCTAGCCTTGATATTGATCATGGATGTTGATTAGATTAAGTCCAAACTTTTAAAGATCCATGAGTTACTTCTTTACATGCTTAAAATCAAAGTTTTTGTGATTGAACATAGGTTAAATTTCAGTGGGAGAAGTCCCATCTCATGGAAAGGTCACTTGGATAGAAGGGAGGTTCATAAATTATACGTGTTCATTCCCAGTATCCTTCAATTTTGCTGTGCTTATATCTAAAGTGTTTGTAGAACACATTACAGGTTCTTCCCAGTAGTGCTGGGCAGTTCTCATCCATAACTTACCTATTTCTATCTTCAGCAGTTTCTAGGGCCCTGAGTAGTTTTGTGAACTGCAGCTGGGGCACAGGAGGGGGATGAGGAGGAGGAAGAGGAGGTACTCTTCTTCTTTCTCCTCCTCCTCTTCCTCTCACTCCTAGGCATTTTTAAAGAATAGATTTGGGCTATAATAAACACCTAGATTTTATTAATTTATTATTCAGTTACAAATATCTGCATATAACCAAATCACTTCATATGTTTAAATGAGAGGGTTGTAAAGGTGGGTTACTGTTGGGAGCCAAAGTCAATTTAGCCATATTTTATAAGTTAGCTCCTACAGATATCATTTGCCAGAAGGCTACATTCCCATTGTCTTTAGCTAAACCATGACTCCTGTTAGTCTGGCTTGATTCTCTCAGCTCAGCAGGTAACATCCTCCAGACCCTCAACTGATAACAGATAGATTTCCATACTAATTCTACCCTGTCTGTTACTCTCCCTCAAAGGCTTGCCACATTCTTTTGTATTTCCCACCCCCTTTCCTCACAGCTACCTGCGTGGCAGAGATTCTGTATAAATATTGGCTGTAACAATAAAGCTAGGGGGGACTTGAACAGAGAGATTTGTCTTGTCCTTCTGTTCTTTGTGTTCCTGCCTTCCATTTGTTTCATTCCTAGATTTAGGTCCATGCTGAAGACCATGCTGGTCGGGGAAAGGTTACCAGGGAGTGTTGCCAGGTAGCATTTGGCATCTGTATTTTGTCTTGCCTTTGGTAAGTCCAGCCACAGAAGCATGCTGTGTGAAAGGTGGGCATACATCTTTCAAAATTTAATTATTTTATGCTTATAGGTGTTTTTCCTCTATGCGTGTCTGTGTATCATGTGTGTGCAGAGCCTACAGAAGCCAGACAAGGGTGTCAGACCCTGTGAGAATGGAGTTACAGACAGTTGTGACTGTCATATATATACTGGGAATTGAACTTCTATCCTTGGAAAAGCAGCGAGTAATCTTAACTGTGGATGAGCTCTCCAGCTCCTGGACACACATACTTCCAGATGCAAAATGGACAGACGTGAAAAAGAGTTCGCCCTGATGATATGAGTATATGCCTAGGAAACATGAGCCTTTCTGTGGGAGCTGAGATTTGTCCAAGAATCTGCCTGGATATTTCTCTTCTCACAAATTTGAGGATGCACGGAATATGTCTGTGGTGAGTGTTATGGTTTGTACAAATTAACTGTTTTCAATCATAGAACAAGCTAATTAACTTGGTCATAAGCAATATTTTTTTTCTCAGCTTGTTCACATGAACAAGTTGGTTTTTGGGGTTTTTTTTATTTTTAAAAAATATTTATTATGTATACAGTATATCGAAGAGGCCACCAGATGTCATCATAGATGGTTGTGCGCCACTATGTGGTTGTGGGAATTGAACTCAGGACCTCAGGAAGAACAGTCAGTGCTCTTAACCTCTGAGCCATCTCTCCAGTTATGAAATTCTAAGGGGGAATTTTTTCTTTTAGGTATACATTGCAATCTCCAGGTCCACGGTCTTGGCAGATGGTAAATGGATTTGGAACACCAAACCAGGGAAAGGGGATGAGGTTCCACCTCCTGAGGAACAGGCAGGTGAGGAAACAGACTCTTGATTGGACCCTCAACTTCTTGCTGACCTGGGGCAGGGTGTCTTTTTATTCATCCGATGGGCTTCAACCCAAGGCCACCATCTTCATCTTGTTTTCCCCAAAAAACATTCGGCTGTGCTTCCAGGCATTCCGGATGTTCTCCAGCTTGCTGTTCTACATGTTGGCCACAGAGAAGATGAAGTGATACTTGAAGGTGTCCACACATTTCCGAAGCTCTTCTATCAGGTTCTGCTTCAGTTCCAAGCCTTTCTTGACAATTTTTGTTAACGAAACTTTCTTATCTCGCTTGGATTTTGGCATTGTTCTGAAGACACGTAAAGGCTGTTTTTAAATTCTGCCTTGGCAATTGATCTATTTTGACTGGCAAATGACATTCTTTTTCTTCAGAATGATTGCCTGTGATTTGGGACCCAAGCAGCCTACAGCAGCCAAGACTCAAACACTGTTCCAGCCACGTCTCTCCAAAGTTAATAGAAAGGAGTCCTGCTGGCAAGATCCTTCTAGAGACTGATTTTAGTCAAATTCCAGTGAGTGTGGAAAGTACCCAGGAAAGTAAGCAGGTAACTTTTTCTATCTTTCTACTTTTCCCTGCAGGTAGAAAGATCTACCTGTATTATTATAATTTTTGGGATCCTTTGTCTTAGATGAAGGAAATGTTTCCCTGACCAGCAGAGTCTTCAGCGTGGACCTAAATCTAGGAATGAAACAAATGGAAGGCAGGAACACAAAAGAACAGAAGGACAAGACAAATCTCTCTGTTCAAGTCCTCCCTAGCTTTATTGTTACAGCCAATATTCATACAGAATCTCTGCCATGCAGGTAGCTAGGAGAAAAGGGGGTGGGAAATACAAAAGAATGTGGCAAGCCTTTGAGGGAGAGTAACAGACAGGGTAGAATTAGTGTGGAAATCTGTTATCGGTTGAGGGACTGGAGGATGTCATCTGCTGAGCTGAGAGAATCAAGCCAGACTAACAGGAGTCATGGTTTAGCTAAAAACAATAAAGACTGCTGGCTAGCTATAGGAGCTAACTTATAAAATATGGCTAAGTTGGCTTTGGCTCTCAACAGAAATGTGAAGGTTTAGGAAAGAAACTGACATGTTATAGACAGTGTGACCACATCCAGCTATTGCAAAAGGAAGGTGGAAGAGGTTAGTTTCTTGAGGCTTTTTGGTGATTTAAGAGCCAATTTTATGATTTTTGCTATCCCTGTGTTCTTGTGTTAGTGTTTTTATATGAACACATTATTACTATGATGCCACATTTTGATGTGTTGGCTATATTTTCCAACTATGCATTGGCATAAAATCATACACATTATAATTTTGGAGAAGGATTGAGAGAGCCCCATATAACTCAGATTGACCTCAGCCTTTCATTCAGTGGAGACTGATCTTGAATTCCTGATCCTTTTACTTTTACCTCCCAAGTACTGTGATTACAGGCATTTGCTATCATACCTGGGGAACATTATAATCTTACATATTATCTCTATGTCCATATAGGCTGTATGGACCACACTTAGGGAAACTAGCCTACAGGCTTCATGAGCACACTTTCAGCTTTAACATTCTAGCTGTTTGTCTCTTGCAACATGGAGAACTGGTATCTGAACTAGGTATGGGGGATTTTTTTTCATTCCCTCTGGTTCTGACATTCATTTGCTGTAAAACTGGGCAAAAACCTCTTACCCACATTGGCTTTTCCCACCTCACTGGATTGCTATGAGTCAATGGGACAATAATTGCCAAATGTTTACTAAGTGCTGAGCCCTACACTTGAGTCAGTCACCAATATCAATGCCAGAATCACAGGTACCAAAGAACAATCAGGCTTTGCTGCAGGGCACCGAGGTTCTGGAGATATCACAGTTTTAGAGCTACCAAATGGGCACATAATCGACCATCTTGGGAAATTGTTTACTGGAACCTTTAGATAATGTTGTCTGGCTTTCTCTGAACCTAACACCAGTCCTCTTGCCATCAGGAGAAAATGAACTTCAACAGAGACTCTAGGTTAAAGAGAGAGTTCCAGTGCTTCTGAGAGTCCCATACTAATGTTCAACTCATAATCTCCCTAGCTCAACCTCTCATAGGCTGGAATTTCAGACCACCACACCCTCCTTAGGTGCCCTTTTAGGTATAATGGAACCATTTCCTCCTCATACCATGGAAATCACACCACTGATTTGAATTTGTTTCTGTTTGCTCTTAAACAAGTTAGGGCTACTTCTCAGGAAAGATGGACATGGAAGTCCAAGTGAGCTTTAATCAGGAAATTGTTTTCCTATGGGAGTCTTTCTCCAAGTCAGGAGAATAGCCCTGCCTTGATGAAAAGTGACTGTTTCTGAATATTTGAACCGTTCACGGTTGATCCCGATAGTATTATCTAATGTCAGTGCTGTCATTAACCCTCTATTACATAGGAGAAAAGTGAGACAGAGAAAATGAACTAACCCAAAGCTATGGGACAGTTAAGCAGCCAAATGGCAATTGGAAGCCAGATGTTTTAGTTTAGAAAACATGCTCTTACCATACCAAACCCAATGTCTCAACATTTGCCTTTTTGTGATGTAACCTCTTTATTCCCAATTAAAATCAGCCCCTAATCAGTCCAGTCCCTATTCAAAGAAATAGCAGCATGACTATCAAAAGTGGACTCCAAAGATCACGTAGGCCACATGCATACTGAATGACTCTGGGAGTTTCTTATCTGTTCCTTCACTTCCCTGCATTTTGAAGGGAAATAGTCATAAAGCCTATTTCATGGAATTCTTGTAGATATTAGACCTAGGGCTTAGAACTCACAATGAACACACTGTAACTGTTGGCTGCAATTAGTTTCTCCCTTCAAGGTTGAATTTATCATATTTATCAGTTAATCACAAAATGCTTTAAACTTAGACCCTTCCAAGGTTCGGCAAGTGTCGTGACCTACAGTTTTGGAGAGGTTCCTTCCCATGGAGCTGCTGGAGTTCTAGCCCGGTGATCTCAGAGTTCCTCCCTAGGCTCTGTATCCTGTCCTGGCAAAGAATAAATGTGGCTCAGAAACTTGAAGAGATTTATTTCTTAATTCTTGAAGCTTTTTTCTACAACCAACAGCCTTCTTCCTCACTCTAACTTTTGTTTTTCTTTTCATCTTGGAGAGTTTTCTTTTTCTTTTTAAAAAATATCTTTCTTCCTCCTCATCAAAAATTTAGCTTTGATAAGTAAATTGTGGTGGTTTTCTGAACCTCCACAAGATAGTTATCATTTATCTTCTTTACCTAAGTGCACCCTTCCCAAAACAGAACTTTAAAACCTATTTCAGAAATAGTGAGATCATAAGTAGGCCTCGAAAATTAGTTCTATAAACATCACAGAAAAATGTATCATTCCCAGAAAGAGGTTATTTCTTTCCTTTTGTAATAAATGAAATAAGAAAACAAAAGAAAAAAAAAAACCAAACCATTTGTGTGTGTGTGTGTGTGTGTGTGTGTGTGTGTGTGTGTGTGTGTGTGAAGGAGACAGGGTTTCTTTTTGTAGCTTTGGCTGTCCTTGAACCAGCAGTTGGGGTGTGTGCTGATACCACATGGGCCAAATTAGTGTCAAAGGTCCGTGCTGCTGCCAGGATCACATAGATTTGAATGGCCTGCGTTGCCACCGACTGCCTTCCAGACCTGGACTGCTGCCAAAGGCTGTCTGTGCTCGTATCCATGGCTCACATTATTGCTGCCAACAGTGAGAATAAGGCTACAGAATTGGCCCACCCCTCCCTGGCTGCAGCCCTGGGGAGAATCTGCCCTGCCCCTCACTTGGGAGATCTGCTCCTGCACCTAGCCTGAGCAGTACAGTTGAGCTGACCCCCATTGGCAAGGATGCATGTAAACCTGCTGGGAGGGTGTGAGTGTGGGAGAGCTAACCCTGCTATTTGTCTGTTATGAGGTGGTGTAGGCAGGGGAAAGATAACCCTCTTGATCTTCGACACTGACTGCAGGTGGGAGGGCTGGTTCCAGGGTCATTAGAATAGGAGAATTTGCCCTGCCTCTTACAGGCTGCAGCCCACGAGAGCAGATCTTAACTGCGCAGCACATTAGAGCTGGCTCCATTGGCAAGGATGCTGGAGAGCTGATCCTGAGGACCTGAGAGCAGAACTGGCCCTGTTCTTTGCTGCCTACTGCAGTGGATGAGCTAACCGGGGCAGTGCTGGAGATCTCACCCTTGTGGTGACAATGAGGGGAAGCTGACAGGCTGAACAACCCAGTTACTACCCAGGCCCAGAACCAGGTCTATGAGTCAGCCCAGCCCAACATCCACCTTATTTATGAACTGTTGAACGTGTGAAGGGGCCAGACCTGCAGATGCAAAGCTGTAGGATTTTCATAACACCAGGACAGCAACAGGATATCCAAGAGAAGACTTGGTGACAGCCCAGTATCGGGGGTGTAGCAGAAGCCAGAGGCCTTGAACCAGACTAATGGCTAATTATAATGAACACTTCTTAGTCAAATGTATGAAGTAAAGGGTATACTGTGTGATTCACCGTGTTACACTACAGCTCCTACGCCAAGACTTTTTATTTGTTGGTTTGTTTGTTTTAGTTTTTCTTTTAAATTTTATTTTGTTTGGGGGTAGGGAGGTTGCAAGGACAGAGGGCACTATGAAGGAACAGGAAGATAAATAGGATCAGGATGCATGCCATGAAAGACACAAAGAATCAATAAAAATGCATCGATTGTATTGATACATGCCTGGAGTCTTAGTGTTCATCCAGAAAGTAGAAGCAGGAACACCAGAAGTTCAAGGCCAGCCTCAGCTACATAGAGCTCAAGGCCAGTCAGCTACCTGAGATTTGGTCTTAAAAAACACATTAAAATATTACTTATGTACACTGATTTCTTTGACATTAATCTGAATAAATTTATTTTACAATTTTTTTGATACAGGGTCTCTATATATACCCGCAGCTATCCTGGAACTTGCTATGAAGACCAGATTGGCCTTGAACTCTCAGAGATTAATCTGCCTCTGCTTCTTCAGTGCTGGGATTAAAAGCATGTGTCACCATGCCAAACCTCATATTTTATTTTATTTTTACGATATGTATTTTATTTTATGTGTATGAGGTTTGGCTTGCATGTGTTTGTACCACTTCTGTACCTGTCTGGCAAAGGCCAGAAAGAAAGTGTCAAATCCCCTGGAACTGGACTTACAGATGGTCCTAAGATACCACATGGCTGCAAGTAAGCCAAACCAGCATACGCCATCATGCCTGGCTGTAATTAGTTTTTATAACTCATAGTGTACTTATTTCAAGAGCAGCAAGCAGTTTTAATCTCGAAACAATCTCTCTAATTGTAGACATTGAATTTTTAAAATACCATACCACATTTAAGACTCAGTTTCAAAGTCCTTCAGGATTCAGATATTTTATATTACTTTTGCATTTTTAAAAA
Source organism: Sigmodon hispidus (assembly GCA_004025045.1). NCBI lineage: Eukaryota > Metazoa > Chordata > Mammalia > Rodentia > Cricetidae > Sigmodon > Sigmodon hispidus. The sequence continues at coordinate 18,476 of PVIH01000489.1, forward strand.
TCTTCTCTGTGTGTGTGTGTGTGTGTGTGTGCATGCGTGCGCGTGCGCGTAGAGGTCAGAGAACAACTTGCAGGAGTCTGGTCCTCTGCTTCAACAGTGTGGATCCTGGGATTTGAACTTGGATATCCAGCCTTGATAGTAAGTGCCTTAATCTGCTAAACCATCTTGTAGACTCCTGAATAGATATCTTAGGGATTCCTTCAGAAAATATTCTCATGAGGGAAAATATAGTACTATATTCTTGTGATTAGGTTTTTTGGTTGTGTTGTTGTTGTTTTGTGACAGGGTTCCCTGAATAGCCCTGGCTGTCATGGAACTTGCTTTGTAGCCCAGGCTGGCCTCAAACTCACAGAGATCTTCCTGCCTCTGCCTCCGGAGTCTGGGATTAAAGGCTCATTGCATCATGCCTGGTAATAGTGTGCTTATTTGACTATTGCATAGAAAGTAACGTTAAATGCCTTCAAGAAATGTGGAAATTTGGGGTGGAATTCAGCTGCTGAGAATGCTTGCTGTTCTTGCAGAAGATCTACGTTTGGTTTCTAGCACCCAGATCAGGCAACTGTCTGTAGCTCCTGCTCCAAGGGATTTAGCACTTTTTTCTGGCGTCCATGGATACCTACACACACACACACCACACAAACTGTAAAATAAAACACATACATAAAATTAAAAAATAAAATAAATCTTTAACTTAAAAAAAAAAAAAGAGGTGGGGCTGGAGAAATGGCTGAGCAGCCTAGAATACTTGCTGTTTTTTCAGAAGACCCAGATTCAATTTTTCACATCCACATTGTAAGGATTACTGGCACATAGCAGCTACGTGGTAAACATGCCAGTCCAATAACCCAACATGGCACTGGGAGAGATAAGAATTCTTGGCATGTAGTGGCCACATGGTAAACCCAACATGGCACAGGCAGGACACGCTGTGTACGGATGGCACATTCCTACTCATGGCTATGTAAATCTGTGCCCACCTGTTCTCTTAAAAGGAGACGTGAAATATAGTCTCTTTTTCTTTTCTGCTTCTCTGCCTTTGTACTCACTCGGGAACTCTCCTAAATAAACTCTACTGTGGGACTGTTTGTGTCTATCTGTTCTCACATGTGAAACCAACACACATGATGCCTCACAACCATCTATAACTTTAGTTCCAGGCAGGGGACCCATGCCTTCTCTGACTACTGCAGGCTCCAAGCATGTACATGCTACACACATACATGCAGGCAAAACACTTATATAGAGAAAATAAAAACAAATAAACTTCTTTAAAATTATTTTGAAGAATTGTAAAACTTTTTATTTTTCTGTATTTGCCATTCTCTTTGACCCAGCAATTCCACATGAATAAAAGTATCCCTAGAAGGAAGTCACATACAGATTAAAACACTTCTACTAATATACATACAACATTGATAACAAGTGAAGACTTAAAAAAGGCTAGAAGGCTGTTAGTAGAGAATTGAATAAACTAATTATAATATACTTGTAACACGAAATAGAAGGGTCCATTAAAATCTGGTTAGTGTAAATTTAGGTTGAATGACCAAAGGAGTTAATATTCAAGATTTTTTTCTTGATATGGAGTCTCTCTGTGTATCTTAGGTTGACCTCGAACTCATATTCACTTTGTAACCCAAGCTGGTCTTGAACTCAGGATCCTCCTGCTGTGACTTCTCAAGTTCTAGGATTACAGATTTATAGCTTTATATTTAGATAAGACATGAACTAATTAATATAAAATCTTGTTTGTGTTTTTGCCTTATGCATACACATACAAGTATATCTTAAATGGTATCCAATAAAAGTATCATTGGCTTGGGGAATTTTTTTAAAATTTATTTTTATTTTTTTAATATTTATTTTTATTATCTTATGTGAATTGGTGTTTTGCCTGCATGTATAACTGTGTAAGGGTGTCAGATCTTGGAATTACAGACAGTTGTTAGCTGCCATGTGGTTGCTGGGAATTGAACTCAGGACCTCTTGAAGAACAGTCAGTGCTCTTAACCACTGAGCCATTTCTCCAGCCCTCTAAATTTACTTTTAAATTCTACATTTTTAAATAAACTATAGTCAGAGATTTTTACTTCAAAGATCTTGCTAGCAAAAATGAATATATAAAAATATAAACATGTATGTAATTTTTAAAGACAGGAAGGAAACTACATCTTCAATTCCTTGCCTTCATTCTTAAGCAAAGAAAAGCTCCCTGGAGTTTTCCAAAAAGTTTTTTTTTGGGATGCAGTAACTCTGTAGTGAAACTCTACACACTCCTTGTTCCTACAGGTCTTCCTTGACCCTGAGTCATGACTGTAACAGACGTGTAAACGGTGTTGTCAGCCCTTCACTTATGAAGTGTTCTGGAACCAGCACCCTGACTGGAATTCTGTCATTCAAAAGCTGTCCACACAGCAGGCTGCATCTTCAACTGTCTTCACTTAACATCTTTCAAGTGATACTTGTCCTCAGAGTTTCCCATTCTTTTTAAATTTTAATTGATTTTTATGTTAGTTCTTCTTGACTTTCAATGTGAGTAAATGGAGATATTCTTAAGAGATTAGTAAGGTGCACACCCCGGTGTGCCTGTGCAGATGTTTCCAGAAAAACTGAGTAAGTGAGGGACCATTTATCCTATGAATGAGTGACTCCATCGACAGGACTGGAGAGGAAGGAAGAAGGTGCAGTACACAAAGATTCTATCTCTACTTCCGGGATGACAAGGGATGAGCTTCTCTGCCCTATCATGCCCTCCCCACCAGAAAACCTCTCAAACCATAAGCCCAAGTATATCTTTCTTCTAAGTTGTTTACAACAGTGTAATTTTTAACAGCAAAAGAAATCTAACATAATATTTAACTAATACATAAAAGCATTAAAATTTTACACATTTGTGGGATACCACATCATGTTTAAACATTACATACTATGAAATGCTTAAATCCAGTTACATCTATCTATCTGCTCAAACATTTATTATTTCTTTTAAAAATATTTATTTAATCATGTGTTTGGGTGTGTTATTTGCACAAATGTATGTATCACATGAATGCCATGGGGAGGTGCCTGGGGAGGCCAGAAAAGGTCACTGGATCCCTGGAACTAAAGTTATGAATGGCTGTAAGCCTCCATGTAAGTGGTGGGAATCCAACCTCAGCTCTCTGGAAGAGCAACCAGTACTCTTAAACAACTGAGCCATCTCTCCAACCCTATTGCTTCTTTATAGAAAAACCCAAAAGCAAACAAGACCAAAACCTTTTAAAATTCTTTCTTCTATCTGAGGATAGAACATTACTGCTGCCTATAGTTGCCCTACTGTGCAATAACATTGCAGAACTTTTTATCCTAAATTGTAACTCCATACTCATCCACCAGCTGTTTCTCATCCTCTCCCTGAGTTCTCAATTCTTTTTAGAATTTAAGATGCTTTGAGTTGAATTTTTCAATGAAAATATTAGAAATATTTTTGGGGTTCCTGTATCAAATCCCCAGACAGTTTGCACTACTTCAGGAAATGCTAAACACTCAGGATTAAAGTAAGCAGATCACTGGCATGTATCTCTGAAGTGTTTGCTTTCTCTGGTCCCTTCCTATTCCATCTTTCTTTCCTGGTTGTCATGAGTTGAGCATTCTCTAACACATGATCTTCAGCCATATTCTTTCTCACCTCAGCCCCAATAGATCCAAATACAATACAACTTTGAGCTGAATCTGAAAGAAAATATTTCCCTTTGAAGTTGTTCCTGGTGATCTGTTTTAATAATGAAGAAGCAACATAGAGCTCTACATTTTCAATCCACTCACGGGTATTACAATGTCTAGTCTTGATTATCAGTTTGATTGATCAAGATATGACCTAGGGATTAGTAAAACACACATTGGTGTGTTCATGAGAGTATTTCTGGAGATGAGTCTCCAAGGAGGGAGGACCCAGCCAGAATGCAGGGGATCCCATCAAGTAAAGCAGGACGAAGCCACTCAGGCAAGCATTCTCTCTCTCTTTCTGCTTTCTAGCTTCCATGATGTACAGCTTCACCACAGGCAAGAACAATGGGAGCAAGTGAAATGGACAGAGACATCTGAAAGTGTGAACTAAAACAAATGAACCCACTCACCCACCCTGTAAGCTCTTATACATAGCATAGTGACTACAAAAAAAAAAAGACACACACACACAAAAAAACCCCAAACAAACAATGACAACAGCAGCAACAACAAAACATCTCACATAGACCTGCTATGAGACAGGTCTCTCAGTTGATCTCAGATCCAACAACATTGGCAACCAAGGTAGATGATGTACTATGTATTAATTATCTCTAACTACATCTGTGATTTACAGTATTTCCTTTCATTCTGTGGATGACTTTTTTTTTAACTTTTAAAAATTTTAGGAGTCTGAGTTGTTTGGTTTTGGTATGGGGTGTGTATGTGTGTGTGTGTGTGTGTGTGTGTGTGTTGCTGTAATCAAGAAATTATTGTTCAATTGCATTTTATTATGCTTTCTCCCACTGTCTTAATACAAAGGCTTTTATGTTTTGTTTTGTTCTGTTTCTTTTTTGATTTTTTGAGACAATGTTTTCTTTGTGTGATCTTGGCTGTCCTGGGACCAGCTCTGTAGACCAGGCTAGTCTTGCACCTACAAAGGTCTACCTCCCTCTGCCTCCAGAGTGCTGAGATTAAAGGCCTGCACCACCATTACCTGGCATACAAAGGTTTTTTATTATTTTGAAGTTTATATATCTGATTCATTTGTAGCTAAATCTAATGCATAGTAAAGTAAGATTCTGACCTCATACTTTTTTCCATGGGTGTTCTTCAGCATACTTGAGCTATTGGTGACATAGGTACCTGTGTAAAGAATTATCTGACCAAGTGTGTAAGGGTTTACAGCTTCATTTCGTAAAGAAGGGGCAGTTTGTAAGGTATCCTTTCAAGACTTGGGAAGGAGGGGTAGCATATAAAGTGAGCATTTACCATGACAGACTATTCAGATTGAAAGGGCCAAGGGGTATTAGGAGACAGAGTCAACTTTCAGTATTAGGGTCAATTCAAGCATTCGGCTTTACACTGTAGTTACTCAGCTGAAGCTTGCCAATTTTTGCTAACACAGGGAAGTTTAAAAATGAGTATGGTATAACCTCAGAATTCAAAATTCAGGTCTAGTTCAAGATTAAACTGACCAAAACAGGAAATTTATTCCAGAAAAGGCAAGTTCTTTGTGACTTGATGGTAGATAATTGAGTGAGTTACTCTGCTTGGTTGAAACAGCTGGGCATGATAGTCACTACCTGTCCCACAAGATTGTTCCAGGAATTAAATGAACCGATATTTATAAAATATTTCAGTGATGCTTGGCAGTTACTCAGTCCTACTACTCATTCTGAATCATTCAAGCCAGTTTCTTAAAGCCCAACGCCTTGTAGACTTCACTCTTGGCTTAGAACCTGAGTTGTGAGTCATGGATAATTTAAATTCACACCGCTGATATGATCAAAGAGCATTAAATCTCCAGTTGACCTTGTAGAAAATTTTAAATGTTTAGTTTTTATTGTTTCTAATTGCATGCTTGAGGGTGATTACATGCACGTAAATGAAACATCTAAAGCAAGGCAGCTAGTCTCTCCTCTTCCCCAAGCTAGAATTACACGTGGCTGTGAACTGCCAGATGTGGTGCTAAGAACCAAACTCAGGTCTTCTGCAAAAGCAGTATGTACTCTCAATTACTGAGCCATCTCTTCTTCCACCATGTAGGCCCCAGTGATTGATCTCGGATGTCAAGCTTGGCACCATGAGTCTTCATTTGCTGAGCCATTAGGTCTTAAAAAAAAAAAAGTAACACTGCTCATGATATCATGAGTTTGATGTCTTGAAACGCAAAACAAGTTAATCAGACAAAACATTAAAAGTTAAACTGTAGAAGCACCTGAGTTTATTTCATTTCACACCCAGGTTCTCTGACATTTTATCTAAATTCTTTGCTGAAGCGTTAATCCCTTCAACTAAGATCACTTGAAAATGGCTGTGAAGTTTTTCTGGGTAGGGTGAAGTGAGATGTTGTCTCAAAGGTCTTTTTCTTTGGAAGAGGACTTCCTCTTAGCAACACCTTTTGATAGTTTCTCAGCAATAATAAACAACAATAATAACAAAAACTACTCTAAGTATCTCTTAATTCTAAGCTCTAGGTTGTGGTGTCCACCAGAGAAGACTGCTCAGACATGGGTTTAAGCCAACAGAAAGTCTTTATTAGTGGATTGGTAACTGCACTAGGTGTCTGGGATCTCAGTATAGCCCTGAGCCTTTCTCGGGGTAAGCCTTTAAGCACAAAACCCTGCTTTGAGTTGACATATTTCAGTTAATAGGAACAGTTAGCCAGAAGCAGAGCTCCAGAAACCAAAACACAAAGTTAGTATATTTAGAGACTTTCCTAGAACTGTACCCTTTGATGAATTAGTTCTTTATTTTCATCTTTGGCAGATGATGCTGTAGTGGAACTACATTATGTTACATTGTAAATAACTGTCCCACCTACTGGTTTAGTAAAAAAAAAAATCTGATTGGCCAAAGGCAGACAGGAAGTGTGGGTGGGGCTACCAGACTAAGAAAACTCTGGGAACACAAAGAACAGAGTGGAAATGCCAAAAGATGCAAAAGAAAGAAGTTGAAATGCTGCTGAGAAAAGGTACTGAGCCCAATAGCTGATCAAAGTAAGAATAATGGGTTAGTTTAAGAGCAAAGAGTTAGCAAGTTATATGTCTGGGCCCTAGGCCAATCAGTATAAAATTAATATAAGCATTTACGTGTTTCTGTGGAATTGTGGGTCTGAACCTTGAGTCTAGGCCTGAAAGTCCGGGCCAGAAACCTACTACTTACTACATGGTGCTGTCTACATGGTGAATTTTACATCCTAAATGGCACATCATTATGGAGTCAATGTACTAAGGTCTGGGGCCTGTTACATTGGAGAATTTTGGTCAAATATAGTTATAGAATCATGTCATAAACTGCTTACTAAGGGAATGGTAAGAAGCACTCTGAGGAAAATCCCTGGGCAAGTCATTGGCTTGCCAGCTGTGCAGACAGTTGGATTTTTTTTACTATTTATTTTTCCCACTTGTTTAGAGATAGACACTCAAGTCTCTCTTCAGCTTCAAGGGCTGACTTTATCATATAATATGGTTTCAAATCCTCCTCATTACTCTGACGGTTAATTTGGAGGCACACTCATTAAAATAGTTGAGATGTCATGGAATCACTTCAGATTGTCTTCAGTACCTTTAATCCTGGTACTCAGAAAGCAGCCTTGTCTGTTGTCTGGATAGAGGTTTTCAGAACACCTAGGTCTACATAGTGAGACCCTGTCTCAAATAAATAAATAAGGCTGCAGCCTAACAGAAAAGTCCCTGTACTCTCTACGGAGGTGAGTGGCATAGTTTTGGCCAAAGGTAGAAGCAACAATTCCATAGGAAACAATTGTTTTTGGTGGTGGTTACTGCTAATGTTTATTATTGCTGCCTACCTACAATTGCTCATTGTGTATACTGAAACTGGGAGACCCTGTAGCTTTATTTGCTTTTAGTGACTTTTAAATATTACTCATTTAGATTAACAGAGCTGAGCAATATATTATTCATCCCCCTCTACTTTTGCTAGGGATGATATTTCCATCTGAAGCTGCTAGAAGGGTTAAAACTTTTTCCCTGGCCAAAGGTATACTATGTACTGTCCAGCATCAATCTCTATCTTAAATGGAAGGGTTGGATACTTATTTCTAAATGAGGTATAAGTCACTGAACATTGTGACTTTTCTTCAGATTTCTTTTTGTTTTAATGTTTTTTTATTTGATTAGTACAAGTACTTTATTTCTGTGTATATCTGTGCACCATATGCATACCTGGTGCTTAAAAAAAAAATCAGAAGAGGGCATTAAATTCCTTGGAACCAGAGTAACATATGATTGTGAGCCACCACGTGGGTGCTGGGAATTAAACCTGGGTCCTCTGTAAGAGCAGCCAGTACTCTTTTTATTTTTTATCTCCCTAGTTGGGTGTGTGTGTGTGTGTGTGTGTGTATGTATGTGTGTGTTTTAAAGAAGATGTGGTTTTTTTTCTTTCTTTCTTTTTTTATTTTGTATTTATCAAGAAAAACAGTAAATTGAATTTAAAATGCTGGTAAGTTAACTAACTATAAAGAAAATAAAAATCATAAGCATGACTTATCAAGGGTGATAATGCAAATAATTTGGTACATATAAAATTACTTTGTGTTCAGCTTTCCCTCTGGATTTTTTTTTCCATCCCTGTATATCATTATACAAGATCCCTTCCCCCTCCTGCCACATTAGGTCATTTTTTTCTTCTCCACAACTCTCCATCCCCTCCCTGGGCAGGTTGCAGACAGTCCCATGGTCCCACTGATCCAATATTGCTTAGTTCAGTCTCCACTCCTGGCAAATTCTGTTTTGTCCTCCCTCCCTCAAGAATGAGTCAGGTGTTCCTATAGTTGGAGTGGAATCCAAAGGGTCAGTCCAGGGTGTTTCTAATCCCAAGCTGTTTAGTGGTTGTGGTTTGCAGCTTGGGCATGCTTGGCTTTTTTTTTGTTAGTTTGTTTAGAAACCACTAATGAGTGAGTACATCCTCTACTTACCTTTCTGAGTTTGTGATACCTCGCTCAGGAGAATATTCTTCAAATCCATCCATTTGCCTGCAAATTTTAGGATATCATTTTTTCTTACTGCTGAGTAGTATTCCATTGTGTAGATGTACCACAGTTTGTTAATCCATTCTTCACTTGAGGGACATCTAGGTTGTTTCCAGGTTCTTGCTATTACAAATAATACTGCTATGAACATAGTTGAGCTAATACCTTTGGAGTGTGACTGTGCATCTTTAGGGTATACACCCAGAAGTGGTATTGCTGGGTCCTTGGGGAGATTGATTCTCAATTTTCTGAGAAACCGCCATATTGCATTCCAGAGTGGCTGAACAAGCTTACACTCCCACCAACAATGGAATAGTGTTCCCCTTGATCCGCATCCTCTCCAACATAGGCTGTCATCTGTGCCTTTTATCTTAGCCAATCTAACAGGTGTCAGGTGGTATCTCAAAGTTGTTTTGATTTGCATTTCTCTGATGTCTAAAGATGATGAGCACTTTTTCAGGTGCCTTTCAGCCATTCATAATTCTTCTGCTGAGAATTCCCTTTTTAGATCTGAACCCCATTTTTTGATTGGGTTATTCAAGGTTTTAGGCTCTAGATTCTTGAGCTCTTTATATATCTTAGAGATCATTCCTCTACCACTTGTAGGGTTGGTGAAAATCTTTTCCCATTCTGTAGGCTGTCGTTTTGTCCTATTGACAGTGTCTTTGGCTTTACAGAAGGTTCTTAGCTTCAGGAGATCCCACCTATTGATTGTTGGTTTTAGTGTCTGTGCCACTGGTGTTATATTTAGGAAGTGGTCGCCTGTGCCAATTCATAGAAATGTATTTCCCACTTTCTTTTCTATCAAGTTCCAAGTGGCTGGGTTTATGTTGAGGTCTTTGATCCACTTGGATTTGAGTTTTGTGCAGGGTGACAGACAGCCAGTACTCTTAACCATTCATCTACTTCTTCAGCCCTTTTTAGATTTCTAGATTCCAACACATGAGACATCTTCAGACAAAATTAGAATGTTGCCAAGGGCTTGCTAATCATGTTATATAATTAAAAGTACAATGATATTTGACTTCCAGGGAAATGATGTATTTGCTTTGAAAAATTTCAGATACTAGCCCAAAAGATGAAAATGATTTATTAATACAGAGATGCCCCAGAAGGGACTAGAGAGATAGACTGCCAGGAGTTAAGAGTGCTTGCTGCTTTTACAGAAGTCTGTAGGACGAATCCCAGCACCTATATTGGGCAGCTCACATTGACTGAACTACAGCCGCAGAGGATCTGAGGTCCTCCTCGGGACTCTTCCAGCACCCACACTCATTCATGCATAACCACACACATACACACACAGACACAGACACACACACACACACAAAGACGCACACACGCAAAACTAAAAGTAAATCTGTAAAATTAAATATGTTCTAGGAGAGAAAATAAAAATGTCCCAGGTGACAAAGATGTCTACAAGCCTTGGTGTATGGGACTCAGCCTATAATCTTATGCCTGGCCTCCTGACTCCTTTTCCTCCATATGAAAGTTCTTCGTATTTAGTCTTGGGTTCCCAAAGATCACCGTCTGCTGTTAGGGCCAGCTCTTGAATAAAGCTTAATTTCTCAGCTGGAGAGATTGTTCAACAATCATGATCAAGTACTGATCTTCCTGAGAACCCAAGTTTAGTTCCCAGACACACATTAGGGTAGTTCAAAACTAACTGTAACATCAGATCCAAGAGAATCTGACCCCTCTGGCCTCCACAGGCACCTGCACTCATGTGCACAGGCCCACACGTAGTCACAGAAACATAATTTAAAGTAAAAATTTTAAAACTTGATTTTTTTTTTCTTGTTAACTCTCAGTTCTTAAGGTTTAGCTTTTCAACAGTGAACAGCTGGACTTGGGCTCAGTAAGGTACCAACTGTTCTCAACAACTACTTCTTTCGGACTGGTTCAGAGCAAAGGTGATATTACTGTTGACCTAGAACGAAATGTGAAAAATGACAACAGTGTCAAATTAATGGAGGAGTGGGAACTGGTGACAGTTCCCTCGGGGACAGTATTAACCTTTACTATGATGTACTTGATTGGTGACTGAGAGGATTTTGATTCTGTGTATAATCTGCCAAATCTAACCACAATAAAACTATATTTATGTGATATCCAGAACTAAGACAACTATAACAGTTATTCAGCAGGTCATTAGCAGTATGTGTTCATTATTTCACTGGAAATCAATACAAATGCTGGAAAGAATCCTAAAGAATTAAAGATTTCTTCTTTTAACAAGGCCAAAAGTACCTACAAGTGGCCTCATCTGTTTCAGAACTTGAGATTCCTTAAATATAAGGAGGACTCTGCTTACATAGACTTGTTAAAAAGAAAGAGAATTGAGGTCTGGTGATATGCTCAGTTGGTAGAGTACTTTTGTAGTATATGCAGAGCCCTGGGTTCAATCTCCTGCACTGGATGAATTGATGTAGTGGCATACATCTGTAATCTCAGAATTTATCAGGTGAAGTAGGAGAAGTTCAAGATCATCTTCAGTTTCATAGAAAGTTCAGAACCAGCCTGAGATACACGACACCTTGTCTAAATAAAAGGAAGATTGTTCAGCAAGTAAAGGCATTTGCTGGCAAAGCTAAGGTCAGGAATTCAGTATCCTGGATATACAAGGCAGAAGGAGAGAACCAAGTCCCCAAAGCTGTCCTCTGGCCTCCATATGAGCCCTTATACATATATGCCCTTATACCTATATGCCCTTATACATATGTGCCCTTATACATATGTGCCCCTATACCTATATGCCCTTATACATATGTGCCCTTATACATATATGCCCTTATAAATATATGCCCTTATACATATGTGCCCTTATACACAAATGTTAGAAGCAATGTAAAAAGTAAAAGGATAGCAGAGAAATTGATTGTTGGGCCTTTTCAAAACAAGCTGGAAAAAAATATATAGCTTATAGCTTTCACCTCTGACTTTAGAGAAGCCCAACCCCTACCTTATTACTCCAGGTTCCTTAGAGGCCAACAGTGCCTGATAAAGTGATAACAATCCTGAGTCTTTCGTAGGACCCATATCTGACAATGTTATCTGTGTCTATTGCTCCTTCTCAGGTTTCTCTGTGATCCAGTCCCAGAGTCTGCCATCTTTGGTATCCAGACTTTTCTTTCTGCATCCCTTTTCTTGGATTTATATTTCTCAATACTCCTTTCCAATTCATTCACTAATTCATCTAACATATACTGGATAACTTCCTTATCCTGACATTTCCCTAGGTTCTGAGGACAAAGATGAATAGTTCAGATTCTTTCAAAAGAAAATATTTGTGTGTATGAGTGTGTGCACACACATGTCATGGCATCTGCATGGCGGTCACAGGACAACTTAGGAGTCATCCATGAACGGAACTAGGGATCAAACTCAGGACATCTGCTTTGACAAGTGAGTGATTTTACCCACTGAGTCATCTCAGCAGGCCCTAGTTTTGGTTTTTAAAGAATTTCTGACTCGGTGAAACCCAGGAAAACAGTAGACATACTAACCACTGTTACTGCTGCACTCTTGTTATTTAAGCGAAGGCCCATGCTTCTAGTTTTTGCTCAAATACAACAATATCATTTTGTCACAGACCAAAGAATAAAAAGAGCAGAGGTAAATTAGTCCAGAGACTTTAAAGGAAGGCCAGAAGTGCTTTACAATGTTCAGACAAGTTCACTGAGGCTCTGCCCCACACTGCTCTCACAGAAATGGTCCCCAGAGCACTGACTCTTAGACTTCTGTTCTAAGGGAAATGTCCTTAGCTCTCAATCAAGTTCCTGAGGAATGTGTGACAGGATACTAGAGCAGATGGAATTTAGACAGATGAAATGCAAAACACACAGGACTTTGCAAGATTCTAAGAGTATTTGAAAAGGAAAAAAGAAAGAGGATTTGGTCAGCTAATATATTTTTAAGAATTTTATTAATTAAAATTTTTTTACATAACACATTTTAATCATTTTCGTTCCCTCCTTCCAAATCCTCCCAGATCCTTCTCCACTCTCTTCACACCCAACTTCATGCTCAGGTGTGCCTTTCTCTTTTTTTCTCTACAAAAACAAATTTAAAAATCAAAGTCAAAACAAACTAAATTTTAAAACAATAGGCAAAAGTTCCAAAACAAAACAAAATGCGCATTCACAGACACACAAACATAGAATCTGTTTTGTGCTGGCCAACTACCGGAGTCTAATGGAACTGCTGTAAAGTGTGGTTGATATTCCCAGTGACATAAGGAGAATATTTTAATCTGCTTTCTATTGTTATAAAATATAATCAAGCCAAATGTTCTGGTACATGGTTTTAATTCCAGTACTTGGGAAGCAGAGAAAGGCTAATCTTCATGAGTTCAAGGCCAGCCTGGTCTACATAGTGAGTTCCAGGATATCTAAAGTATATATAGTGAGACTTTGTCCTTTAAAAAACAAAACAAAACAGGAGAGAGAGAGAGAGAGAGAGAGAGAGAGAGAGAGAGAGAGAGAGAGAGAGAGGGAGAGAGAGGGAGAGAGAGGAAGGGGGAGAGAGAGAGACGGAAGAAAGGGGGAGGGAGGAGGGGAGGGAGGAAAAGGAAGGAAACAAAGATGGGGTGGTCTTATATTTTCATTTTATCCAATATACTTTTTGAATAAGAACCTCTTACAACTAGATAATTTATAAGAACTAGATGTTTATCTCATAGTGGAGATGGGTGGAGTTTGCTTTTAAGGGTGGCTTTGTGTATTTGTAAAGGAAGCTTACACTACTCATGCATATGGATTGCCACGCTTTGCATGCACAGGGTGTAAGGCTCTGGGATGGCTAGGCATATCTGCCTGCTTGGGGGGGGGGGGCGGTGCAGCGCACATGCTCATGCAGGACCATAGGACCTAGGGAGTGGCTAGGGGGATGAGAAAATGCCAGCACCCGGGTCAGCTGCATTCTGCCTGAGTGCTAGTGGGCACGTTCCGGAAGTGGCTGGAAACTGTAAGAAATCCTAAAAATAAGTACCGGATATTCAGGATCAACCCCGGGAAAAAGAAGAGGAGAATCCTAAATTTGCTAAAATCTTGTTTCTGCCACTCTATGCAAATCAAACCTTCAAATAAAGATGAAAGTGACTTTGAAAAAAAATGAAACGATTTTTACTTCTTTTGACTTCGTGCTTTGGGATCGTACTCACTTCAAATGTGCATCCTCCAGACTAGCCGAGCCTGAGCACCTTCTGGTTAGACTATTGGCCTTTATGTGCTGAGGTCACAGAACAGGGTAAGTCCTCAGTGAACAGTAGGTGAGTGAAAGAATATGGTTCATTTTCTAAGTTTTTAAGCAAAATAAATAAAAATAATTATATAGACATCAAAAGTTTCCTCTTTCCTGTTTTCAAGTGTTCAGTAATATTAAGTATATTCATGTTATTGTGTAATTACTACCTCTATATAATCTTAAGACGTCACCCTAAAAGGAAACCACAACTCACTCCCAGCATGCTGCTCACGCACCCCTTCCCAGTTCCTGAAAACCTAACCGACGTAACATATGTAGTGGATTCATATGACCTGTCATCTTTTATTTCTGTGTATTTTTTTTTACTAAGACGATGTTTTCAAGGGTCACCCATGCTATAGCGCACATGTTCTTCATCCCTTTCCTCACCAGATATTACACAGCACGTACACACTGCCACGTGTTTATCTCTTCATCCTTTCTCGACATTGATATTATTTCCACCCTGGGCTGCTGTGAGTCGTGGCCATATGAAATGAATGTTCAGGTATTTCTGAGAGTACCTGTTTTAATACATTAGGAATTGAGTAGCTAGATATATGTTTAACTTTTTGAAGGATGGATCAGACGGTTTCCACAGCAGGAAATGCAGTTGCTAATTAAATCAAAAGCCTTATATTATATTGTCCTTTTAATATCTTTGGGTGGCCAGATTGTAATCTGTTTCAGTTTTCCTTTAGCTCAACAATTCCCAGAATCCCTCCATTCTCTAGTCCCTAGAGCCTGAACTGGACACCATGGCTGCTATTTCCCAGCCAAAGGCTGGGGCTTCCTTTTATCTCTTGGAATAACTCCTGGAACAAAATGACCCGATCCACCCTCTGCATATCCTTCTAGTTCTTTTCTCCTAGATTTGAGTCTTAGCCCCTCTTCCCCAGTGTGTGTGTGTGTGTGTGTGTGTAATTACAAACTGAAATATGCCATAACCATCTTCCAACTAACAGATTCTTTTACATTGTTTTATCATTAAAATAACATGAATACACATACTGGAATATGAAAAAAGTTGTGGCAGATAAGCAAATGTGTTAGTAATTACAAATTTTTTAGTTTGGGTACTGAAGATCCAACCAGGTACATGCTCAGAGCACACTTAACCTCTGATCATACCCCTGCTCTAGCAAGCTTTCTTTCAACCTCTGTCTGCCCAAGGAGAAGTCAGCCAGCTCGCCCAGAGGCTCTGTTTGTTCCCTCTTAGGAAACACACTGTAATAACCTTCGGAGGAATCACTTCTTCATTTTTTTTTTATAGCCTTTTCACTCAGTTGTGAATCTCTGCGCTTTGTGTTAGTAATTGGATTCCCAGGACAATCAGAATCCAGATTGACTGTTCAGAGTGAGGAATGCTTTACAGGTCCTGTGCCATTCACCTGGAGGCACCCACTGTGTTTGTTGTTCAGAGGCAAGGAGACTTGATACTTATATCCTTAATTCATTCAGTATAGTAAAATGTTGACATTCCAGTGCCATTATTTCTCCCTCATTTATCTGTTGGCAGATTATAATATCAAGAGAAACTTCCGCTCCTCTGCCATTTAGTTATTCAGCATGACTTTTTATTTTGAAGGCACACATTGGCCTCTTGCTCTCTACTTACTAAGTGTCAAGCAAGAGAAACAATCTCTTGGCATCTTATAGAGGTTTACAATTAGAGTTTCAAAGGACAGTGTCAAGAACAATGAGTCTGGTGTGTTTTGCTCTGCCACAGCTGTTACTTTTATTGATAGTTTGCCAGTTTTAGGAGGTTCTTTTTTTTACAAATTAGTGCATAATCCTTGTGTAAAATTAATGGATTTCATAATGGTATTTTATGCACATGTATCATGTATATTGATATAATTCACATCTCCTCCCACTATACTCTCCTCTCCATTGCTCTGTGTCATCATGTATATGTATCATCGACATTGATCTCATTCACATCTTCTCCTATCATGCTCTCCTTCCCATTATGCTAGTGAAGCATAAGCAGCTACCAGTTGTATCACAGGATTCACTAAATCTGGGAGAAAGTTCCTGAAAAAAGAATTTATACTTTTAGAATCTGTTGACAAACTGTGGACCTCTCTCTACCTCAGCAAAAGTACACTAGGATCTGGAATCTCTTGGGACTCAGCTCTGCAGCCTTGACACCTTACAGCCCAGACCAGAGTTGCCCTTACTCACACATGTGAACAAGAGTTTGAGTGAGACAGTGTCTCGAGAAGTCTGTTGTATGATATTTTGTCTGTGCTCTGACAAGTAAAGCTTGCCTGGAGATCAGAGGACAGAGCTAGCCACTAGTTAACCATAGAGGCCAGGCGGTATAGGTCACACATTCAATTCCAGCACTTGAGAGGAAGAACAAGAAGACCAGGAGTTCAAAGTCACCCTGGGATTCACAAGATTGAACCAGTCTATGAGAAGTTACTGGTGGCTGCTCCTTTGCTTCTCTGGTCTTTCAGATTATTACCCCAATTTTTGACTCCTGGTTTTTGTTTCTAAGACTAAATAGAATTACACTTCAGAGGTCTCCTTTTCCTCTCAGATTTCTCACTCCGCCACAGCCCCTTGCTTCTCCAAAGGACACTTTCCAATTTACAAACACACTACTTATTGTTAAAGGAGAAAAATGGGAGCATTTTTTGGACCCAGAAAAACAAACACGGAAGTGAAGTCTCCAGAGAGCTTTACTAGGATACATCTTTTTGAAAGGAACTACATGGTGACCTAACTTGGAAATAAAAGTGCCCCAGATGTCTTAGTAAGGGCTTCACCCTGACCCCTGAGGCTTAAATACTAAAACCTAATAAAATATCACATCACAGTTGAATTTCTACATTTCTTTTTTTTTCTTTTCTTTTTTTTTTTTTTTTTTTTTGCAAAACCTGTTTTTCCAGAGTTCTTATGTAAGTGCAATCACATGATAGTTGTCCATTTGTGTGATTATTCCACTTACTGTAATGTTTCCTAGATTCATCCACATCCCAATATGCATCAATAATATTAATTTTTAAATTTGAACAAGCTCATTGTATGCGTGTAAATGTCCAGACCACATTTCATCTCTTGGCTCATCTGTTGAATATCAGGGTTGTTTCTGTCACATGGTTATTGTGAATGGAGTTCCTGAGAATATGAGTGTATGTATGACTTTCCGTTTGAGTACTTTTTTTCTTTTTCTTTATTCTTCTCTCATGCATCACATTTTGACCTAAGCCTCCTCCCAGCAAGCCTGCCTCCCCTCTCCCTATGTCTACTTCTACTCTGTTTCCCTACTGAAAAGCCTCCCAGTGATATTAATAGAACACAGCATAGCAAGATGCAATAACGCTAGCTATAAACTCTCATATCAAAGCTGGACAAGGCAACTTAGTAGGAGGAAAGGTCCCACAAGCAGCAAAAGAGTCAGAGACACCTCCATTCCATCTATTAGGAATCCAGCAAAAGCTCCAAGCTAAACAACCACAGCGTGTATGCAGAGGGCTAGCAAAGACCCATGGTATAGCATTAACTACTGTCTTTTGATCTTTGATTCATTTTCAGTTGATTTTGTTAGTGCTGTACAATGTCTCTACTTCACCGATTTATAAACAATGTTCAATAGTATTAAGTAGCTTTCCCAAATCATCTTCCTAATAAATTCAAAATTCTGTCACTTTTGGTCACTGGAGTAAAATCATTTCTCACAAGTGTTATTGCTCTAGTCTCTTGATTTTGAGCCAGCCTCGACAGGCTTCTATCGGGGTAATGCCAAATAGCTTCTAAAATACCTGCACTGGCTTCACATTGCTCTGTCAATAAAAGCTAGGTTTTTTCACTGATCCTTAAACCTCTAACATGATTCATTTACCTCGTGGGCCTCTTCTATCAGCCTAATCTCTTCCTTAAACTTCTTGCTATTTCTCCAGCATGCTTCATACATCTGACCTTGTGTCCTTGGCCCAGCTGCCTTCTCCGGTTACAATAGTCTTCCCCTAGCTGCGTCCATGATGAACTCTTCATCTAACTGTCAAATGTGAGGCCTTCTTGCGTAAACTCATAGCCAGTCACTTCATGCTTGTGTCTCGCCAGTTTTCCTGTCTCTAATTTTGTGTGCTGACATGTCCTGACATGACTTCACTATTTATTGCTTCCTTTCTACTCTCTTATTTTCCCATTAGATTTTAGCCCCCAGTCAACTGGCAGTTTTGTGTCTGTCATCCTCTGGTACACTCTTAAATTTTTAGAATAGTGCTTGGCGTATGATGAGTAGCTTTTACATGTTTCACAAGTGAGTGAAGGTACAGGATAATATAATGAAACCCAACCAGGTCAGACTGACAAAGTCTACTGGACTCAAGCACTAACTAGTACCTGCCGTGCTACTATATTCCTCCCAGAGATCAGTCAACAAGCCCTCATAAACTACTTCTTCTCCTCTTAGTACCCTGATCCTTTTTCACTGGTCACAGCAACCCAGTGGTATAAAGGAGTTTTATATATGCAGGCCTCACATTCTCCTCAAGCGCCTCAGACACCAGCTCCCCAGGTCAATCTGTCCTGGAAAAGCACCTTCTTTTGTTTACTCCACTGGCTGTAAGTTTTGTGTTTTCTTCATCTGTGACCTACACTGGACATATTAAGTATTAAGCATTGGTGAGATTGAAGGCCATGTGTGAGTACTGGCAGAGGTTACAGTTGAAGAGTTATGTCCCAGCTATTGATGGGCTCATAATGTGGTTGAGTGTCCAGGTATTGTTACTGCCCAATTTGATGCGAAGAAATTTAAAAAAGAAGCAAAGAGTAAGAGCTTCTGTTTCAGGATGCCAGCCTGCTCCTGGAGGTTATTCACCAACGCTCCAGTGGACACAGCAGTAGCATCCTTTAAAATTGTTCCATGGAATATGAGCAAATAGATGAGACATTGAAAACCCCAGTAGTTGGGCAGTAACAATAGCAATGATAAAATATGAAGATAAAGAAGGTTAAAAATTTTGCCTCTGGGTGAAAGTTTGTGTTGCCATAGAGACTGTCAGACCACCTAAGGCAAAAGCCTGGGAGCTGATTGTGTGCAGACAGAGTTTTCCTCTCTTGCTCTGGCTTGTAAATAGAATTACTCAGGCAACATTTACAAGTGTTTTGGAATAGTAACTGGTTTGTAGAGGTCGGAAAGATGGCTTTATGCTTTGTTGGCTTCTCTTTAAAACAAACAAACAAACTGGATTGCCTGAGGCTCAATTGCAGGAAGGTACTGTGAAGTAACCGTTCAACATCAGACAATAAGGATGAAGAGAGTTCCTGCTTGAATTAATCTGCTTAGTGACCGATGTGGGTTAGTTGATGCAGTTTAGTTCTTGAGACAGAGGACACACTGCAGAGGGTGGTGGCCTAAGTCTGAGGATGTGTAATGCCTAAGTGAGGACAGAGCATCTCATTTCTTCCACACCAAGTAAAAGGTCTTATCCTAATCTCCACAGGTCAAGATTGTATTCAGAATATAGACTGACTTGGTGGGAGTGTCTGAAATATGTGACAAAAGTCTCACCTGCTATCTAATAGACAGTTGGGACTGTTTTCTTTAGTAACATACAACATACCACTAAATCAGCTTACATAAAAACTAATGAGATTTTATAGAGGCCCCAAGGCTGTTTCATTGTTTATTTATATGCACACATATAAGTTTTGTTGAAAATGTACTTAGTTTACTCAAAAATCTTTTGACTCTTGAACAAATGAAAAGACAATGAATGTCCAGAAAAAAAATTTTTTCCCTATTTTATTGAAAATAGAGTTTTTTTTCTTACACAATACATCCTGATTGTGGTCTCCCTTTCCTGTCCTCCACCCCCCACTTCCTCCCCACATCTTCTCCCATCGAAATCTACCCCCTTTCTGTGTCTCATTAGAAAGCAGGCTTCTAAGAGATAATTAAAATAAAACCTTCTTGGGAGCCAAAGTCAACTTATTTTTTAGCTCCTATAGCTAGCCAGCAGTCTTTACTCTAGATAACAATTTACCAGAAGGCTAAATCCCTATTGTCTTTAGCTAAACCATGACTCCTGATAGTCTGGCTTGATTCTCTCAGCTCAGCAGGTGACATCCTCCAGCCTTCTCCTGTAGCTCTCTCAGCTCAGCAGATGACATCCTCCAGACCCTCAACCGATAACAGATAGATTTCCATACTAATTCTACCCTGTCTGTTACTCTCCCTCAAAGCCTTGCCACATTCTTTTGTATTTCCCACCCCCTTTTCTCCCAGCTACCTGCATGGCAGAGATTCTGTATAAATATTGGCTGTAATAATAAAGCAAGAGGAGGACTTGAACAGAGAGATTTGTCTTGTCCTTCCATTCTTTTGTGTTCCTGCCTTCCATTTGTTTCATTCCTAGATTTAGGTCCACGCTGAAGACCCTGCTGGCCGGGGCAAAACCTAATACATCATAATTGAACAAGACGAACAGACGGAAAAGAGCCCAAGAGAAGGCACAAGGAACAGAGACCATTTCATTTGCACACTTAGAAATGCCATATAAACACTAAACTAGAATATGTACCCAATGTAATATGTACAAAAGGACCCGAAGAGTAATAAGAGAGAAAAGTATAAAATAAATTTAAAATAATAAGATAATTTAAAAAAAGAAAGAAAGGAAAAGCATTGACATGACATTATGAGACTAGAAACCTGTGTTGATACTGTTGGGTTCATTTTCTCTTGGCCATCTACTGCTGGGTCTGTCAAACTCAGCTCCTTTCAGTTCCTTTACATCTTCATGAGCAGGTGCTGGGCATAGGAGATACAAGAAGATAGAGGCACTCTTAAGAATTTTCTCTGGGAAAGGATGTCATCTTGGACTATGTGTTTCAGCTGCCTCAGGTTGCATCTCTGGCCCTCAGACAGAGGGAAAGATGCTATGAGACAGGGACCCCTAGACTTTGGGTAGAGTGCTCTCTGTGCACTCATCCAGATATACTCTCTGCCCTCCTCAGGACTGCTCTATAACCACAAAGGCTAGTTTCTTGCTCTTGTGCTTTGATTCATGGGGAGGGGTGGTAAGCTTGATCAACCTAAACTGTACAGCCAGCAACCTCAGATTACTACAAGTATATGTTTTCATTTCCTGACACCCAAGGGCACATCCATTGCTCTGTGGCTTGAATCAGTGCATGCTGCCTTTGCAGGTCCGTTCCACATGTCTATCTTCTCATCATGGACTCCAGCTTAAGATCAACCACTCTTGAGAAACACCTGATTAGAACAAGGTCAGGATTTTATTTTCTGGGCTCTGTATCAGCTGCTTTCCTTGTAACTGTGACTAAATACTTAATGGAAGCCACTTGAGAAATAAGTGAAACTCAAGATTTCAGAAAGTACTGCCCATCATGGAAGAGAAGGCGTGATGGTAGAAGCATCAATTACAACTCATGTGGAGGCTGGACCAGGAAGAAGTGTGGAGATGAGTGAAAAGGGCCAGAGATAACATATCCCCAAGAAAAAACCTCCAGTGACCTACTTCCTTTAAGTAGGCTCTGCCTCCAAAAGGTTCCATAATAGCACTGTCAATTGAGGGACCTGAGCTTGTGGAGAACAAACCAGAACAGTTCCCTTATCTCTGGGTCTCATTGAGTTGGTCCTTTGCTTCTACCAACAGCCAGCTACTATTAGTTTCTTTCTAGAACTGTGTTCTGTAGACCCAATCTACTCCTAGCTGGTTTCTTTAACCTTACCCAGCTTGTTATAATGATCTTTATTTTTTTTAAAAAACTCTCTTGATTCTGCCTGTTTGGGCATGTTACAGTCCAAATATTATTTGTCCTTACCAAAACTTGTGTTAAAGCTTTATTCTTCAATGTGCAGTATTGGGAGATGAGGTCTAGTGGGAGTTAATGAAGGCTGGGCACTCAAATCATAAAAACATTCTCACTCTCAAGGACTGACTTACTTAAGGAGAGGTCACGCTTTATAATGCCAGACCACCACTCATGTTTTGTCTCTCTTGCTGACCCTTCTGTCTCCCCCTCCCTCAACCTACCCCCCACTTCACCTTGCTATGAATACACATGCGGACTTAGCCTTACACACCTGCCCAATCTTGTACTTCCCAGCATCCAAAACCATGAACCAAGATAAAGCTATTTTCTTTATAAATCACCCAGTGCTAGGTGTTCTGTTACAGCAACAGAAAATGGACTAAATGTGGTGGCTTTCCTGTCAGGACCTGTTTGATTGAGCCTTGTTACCGAAGCTGGAAACCACATCAGTAAGGCTGTTCTCAGTTGACAGAACAGAGCACAGAGGGGTGTAGGAGCCTGCCATAACAGAACCCAAATCCGGAGCCAGAAGAGGCAGCCTTGCCAGCAGCCAGGGTGGTCCACAAAGCTCATCTTCCCCTTTGTCTTGTTTCTTGTAGCCCTGGTCCTTGCCCTGTGTTAGATCTTCCTCGTGCCTTAGATATTCCTGGCACCTTTATCTGTTGGTTTTTCTGCACTCAGGCTTGTGCCTTCAGTATATATGTTAACTGTTTCTTGAAATTAGATTGGAATTTTTGCTCCTGTACCCTTGGTGGATGAGGCCATGGTTTACAGCCCGCTTCCTGGTAAGGTACAGTAAAGAGAGGGTGGAAGGAGGGTGGACCAGTGGCAGGAAGCTGCCAGTTCTCCAACAGTGCTCTCTATAGTTTCTTCACCTTTCTCTTCTCCCTGGGAGCAAAACCAAAAGCGTGGTCCACACTCACAGGTTCTGAACATCATTGGAAAAGTTCACAACCCCTGTTTGAAGACCAGTCAGGGTAGGTGTCTTTCTGGACTGCACCATGAAATATAGGGATCAAGGGCATTAGAGTACAAGGTGGTCTCACTGTGAAATGTGTGTACCGTAGCCTATCAGAACAATCAGATCTCCTTTATAAAGGACACAGAGTCATAGGGCTTGGCACCTCTAATGAGATCACTCCAGGTCTTGTGCAGATATCTCACACCAGCCCTGTTTGCTCCTTACTTCTCCAGAGATTAGCTTGCTCCCCTATTCTAACACATCATAAGACCCAGTTTGTCTCCCTATCCTATCCCAGTCTCTAAGAACACAGAAACTGCCCCCTATGGCTGGTCTCAAGGAAGGTCAGTTAGCAGTGTTAAGAATTATCTAATACCTGTGTTCCCTATCACCTCCTCTCTTGTCATTCTTCTCTGCACCTGTTTCTGAAATGCTGGACCATTTGCTGACCAGACTGTCCAAAGTTATCTAGCTATAGATTGGGAAACCAATGACTCAGAATTAAGTATCTGACATTAATAAAATTACTGCGATTTCATGCATCATTAACAGAGGGATCAGGTAGAAGTTAAAACGGCAACATTTTCTGTAAATTTGAAACTTAAAAAAAGTCCAAAAGTGTCTTTAAAACAACCATGACCACGATCATAGCAGCATCTGGTTGGAGTAAGAGCCAAGTGATTTCACTTCACCAACACTGTCAAATTTGCGGAGATGTAAAATTTGGTAATGAGAAAAGTTGCAAATGTATATTAACATGGTCATAATTACAAAGTTCAGATTTTGAATCCAGATTCATGGTGAATTCTTCCTCAATATTTTTTCCCACAGTGCTGGGTATTGAACCCAAGCATTTTACTTCTGAGCTGTATTCCCTAAACCCTGACTGGCTTTTTTTTGGGGGGGGGAGGTAGGGGTGAAGGGTGTCTTGAACTTTGGATATAACTAGAAAAAGAAAATCATAGATTCCCCTAAGTAGTGTTATATCTTATAAAAGCAGAAGTTTCCAAATGATTCTGTGTAACTACTATGCTACACTAATTGTGCATTTTTAAAAAAACAACTATTTTGTCAATTCTTGGAAATGAATTTGCAAATTTTCTTCTATAAAGCATGACCCAAGACTGGTGTGGTATAGGACTCACTGATGAATCAGTCAGATGATAAAGACTGTGTTCCAGAAAAAGAAAGAAAGAAAAAAAAAAAGAATGTGCTTATGAATGGGGACAGCTGAATAGTCAATGCCTTTGCAGAGGTGGGTGGTGTGGACAAATTGTTCTGGGGTACAATACAACAGTGTGTTGGGTCCTTTGGTGTGATGAAATTCCCTAGTACTGGATTCCACAAGTAGAGGTACAGAATCTGTGCCCCAAGTCCTAGGCACAAGCCTTTACTGCATCCTCTACTGTGCTTGGTCCAGCAGCACTCTAACAAAGAGCCCTTCTTTTCTGTTGCCTGGCAACCCCCACCCAGCCTGGCTTGTCCTAGCACAAGTGCATTCATGGATATAAACCACTACGGCATATTCCCACAGAATGGCAGTTTTCACAGTCTTGTTTTTAGAGCAGTGGTTCTCAACCAGTAGGTCACGACCCTCTGAGAGTCAAAGGACCCGTTTACAGGTCCCACACATCATATATCCTGTGAATCAGATATTACCGTACGATTGATTCATAACAGCAGCAACAATGGAAGTAACAATGGAAATAATTTTATGGTTGGGGATCATTGCAACATGAGGAACTGTATTAAAGGGCCATAACACTGCTTTAAAGTATTTGAGGTGGCTATAGACTGAAGATGGAGGATAAGCTGTGGTCATGAGTTACAGTGGCTTCACTTTCATAAGTTTATATGTAGAAGTTTTATGTAAGATTTAATTTGAGAAGTTTCTGATCATGAAAAATGTTTGAGGTCTGCTGTGATAGTTTGAATTGAAATAGATTTCTTTATTTAAAAAGATTTTTTTTCCATTTCTACCACTGCTCCTCCCAGACCTCCCTCAGCTTTCTCCCACTTCATCCCCCATCCATTCCCCAAGGAGGGCCAGGAACCCCAAGACGGGTCAGTTCAGTCTGGCATATCCAGTTGAGTTAGGTCCAAGTCCTTCATCCCAGTATTAAGGCTGTGTTAGGTGTTCCTTTGTAGAAAATGGCCTTCAAGATGTCAGTTCATGCACAGGGACATAGTCTGATCCTACTGCAAGAGGCTCCTCAAACTGCCCACGTCATTCAACAGTCACCTACCTTTGGAGGGTTTAGTTCCTTTCCCTGAAGGTTCCTCAGTATTTGTTTCTGATTCAGTGAGCTCCCAATAGTTTGGATCAGCTGTCTCCATGGGTCTCATCCTCACGATCCTGATCCCTTTGTGCTCATATAAGTTTTCCTCTCTCTCTTCAGCTAGACCAGAAGCTTGACCTGGTGCTTAGGTATGGATCTCTGCTTCCGCCTCTATTGATTGCTGGATGAAGTTTCTATAATGACAATTAGGGTGGTCATTCATTTGATTATAGGAGAAGTCCTGTTTAGGTACCCTCTCTACTATTGCTTGGGGTCCTAGCCAGGGACATCTTGTGGGTTCTTGGATGTTTTCTTAGTGCCAGGTTTCTTTCTAACCCCAAAAAAATCCATTCTTTTTTTCTCCCTCTCTGTTGCTCCTATTGCACAACCATCTCCTTTCTCATGATTTGTTCCCACCTCTCCTTGGTCACTACCCGTTATGATCTCAATTTACTTAGATGATCTTCTCTACTTTCTCTTCATCCAGGGGGATCCCTGGATGTCTCTATTAAGTTCCTTCTGTTTCCAAGCTGTTCCCAAGGGGTTGTGGTTTGCAGCTTGGATATTCTTCGCTCTTTGTCTAAAATCCACTTTTGAGTGAGTACATCCAATCTTTCAGGGTCTGTGTTACCTTAAACAGGATGATACCCTCCAGATCCATCCATTTGCCTGCAAATTTCAGGATGTCATTTTTTTTTTAACTGCTGAGAAGGACTCCATTGTGTAAGTGTACCACAATTTGTTAATCCATTCTTCAGTTGAGAGGAATCTAGGTTGTTTCCAGGTCCTGGCTATTACAAATAATGCTGCTATGAACATAGTTGAGCTGATGCCCTTGGAGTCAGAATGTGCATCCTTTGGGTATATGGCCAATAGTAGCATTGCTGGATCATTGGGAAGATTGATGCCAGTTTTATGAGGAACTGCCATACTGCATTCCAGAGTGGCTGTACACATTTCCACTCCCGCCAGCAATGGAGGAGTGTTCCCCTTGCTTCACATCCCCTCCAGCATAGGTTGTCATCTGTGTTTTTGACCTTAGCCATTCTGACAGGTGTAAGATGGTATCTCAGAAATGTTTTGATTTGCATTTCTCTGATGGCTAAGGATGTTGAACAATTCTTTAAGTGTCTTTCAGCCATTTTAAATTCTTCTCCTGAGAATTTCCTTTTTAGCACTGAACCTCACTTTTTAACTGAATTATTTGGTTTTTTGGCTTCTAGTTTCTTGAGTTCTATACATATTTTAGAGATCAGTCCTCAGTCAGATGTAGGGTTGGTAAAGATCTTTTCTCACTCTGTAGGCTGTTGTTTTGCTTTATTGACCGTGTCGTTTGCTTTATAGAAGCTTCTCAGTTTTATTAATTGATGTTCTTAATGTATGAGCTACTGATATTATATTTAGGAAGTGGTCACCTGTGCCAATGCACTCAAGAGTATTTCCCACTTTCTTTTCTATCAGGTTCAGTGTGGCTAGGTTTATGTTGAGGTCTTTGATCCACTTGGATTTGAGTTTTGTGCAGGGTGACAGGCTTGGATCTATTTGCATTTTTCTATACACTATCATCCAGCTATGCCAACACTATTTGTTAAAGATATTATCTTTTCTCCATTGAATATTTTGGGCCTCTTTGTCAAAGATCAGGTGTTCATAGGGTTTTGAGTTAATGTCAGAATCTTCAATTCGATTCCATTGATCCACAAATCTTTTTAAGCAAGTACCAGGCTGTTTTTATTACTGTGGCTTTATAGTATAACTTGAAGTTGGGGATAGTGATGCCTCCTGAGGTTCTTTTGTTGAGCAAAATTGTTTTGGCAATCCTGGCTCTTCTGTTATTCCAAGTGAAATTGAGTATTGTTCTTTCAAGGTCTGTAAAAAAAATGTGTTGGGAGTTGATAGGAAGTGCATTGAATCTGTAGATTGCTTTTGGTAGAATTGCCATTTTTGCTATGATGACCCTACCTATCCAGGAACATGGGAGATCTTTCCATTTTCTGATATCCCTTTCAATTTCTTTCTTCAGTGATTTAAAGATTTTGTCAAATAGATCTGTTATTTCTTTGGTTATAGTTACTCCAAGGTATTTAATACTATTTGCAGCTGTTATGAAGGGTAATGTTTTCCTTATTTCTTTTTTAGCTCTTCTATCTTTAGTGTATAGAAGGTCTACTGATTTCTTTGAGTTAATCTTGTATCCTGCTATATTGCTGAAGGTGTATATCAGCTGTAGAAGTTCCCTGGTAGAATTTTGTGGATCACTTATGTATGCAATCATATAACCTGCAAAAAGAAATAGTTTCACTTCTTCTTTTCCAATTTGTATCACCTTAATCTCCTTTTGCTCTCTTATTGCTTTAGCTAAAACTTTGAGAACTATATTGACTAGATAAGGAGAGAGAGGACATCCTTGTCTAGTTCCTGATTTTAGTGGGATTGCTTTGAGTTTTTCTCTATTAAGTTTGATGTTGGCAGTCGGCTTCTTGTAAATTGCCTTCATTATATTTAGATATTTTCCCTGTGTTCCTGATCTCTCCAGGACTTTTATCATCAAGGAGTGTTAGATTTTGTCAAAGGCTTTGTCAGCATCTAAGGATATGACCATGTGGTTTTTTTCTTGTTTGTTTATATAATGGATGACATTTATGGTTTTTCATGTGTTGAACCATCCCTGCATTTCTGGGATGAAGCCTACTTGATCATGGTGGATGATATTTTTTATATGTTGTTGTACACAGTTAGCCAGAATTTTGTTGAGAATTTTAGCATCAATATTCATGAGGGAAAATGGTCTGTAATTCTCCTTCTTTGCTGTGTCTTTGAGTGGCTTGGGTATTAGGGTCATTGTGGCCTCATGAAAAGAATTTGGCAATATTTCTTCAGTTTCTATTGTGTGAAACAGTTTGAAGAGTATTGGCAAAAGTTCTTTGAATGTCTGGTAGAATTCTGCACTGAAACCATCTGAACCTGGGCTTTTTTTACTTGGGAGGCTTTTAATGACAGCTTCAATTTCCTTTTGGGTTATAGGTCTGTTTAGGTCTTTAATCTGATCTTGATTTAATTTTGGTAAATGGTACCTGTCCAAAAAGCTGTTTATTTCTTCTATGTTCTCCATTTTTGTGGAGTACAGATTTTGAAAAGTATGACCTGACAATTCTGTGGATTTCCTGGGGGTCTGTTATGTCCCCCATTTCATTTCTGATTTTGTTGATATGGATATTCTCTCTCTGCTTTTTGGTTAGTTTGAATAAGGGTTTATCTGTCTTGTTGACTTTCTCAAAGAACCAACTCTTTGATTCATTGATTCTTTGTATTGTTCTTTTTGTTTCAATTGTATTGATCTCAGCTCTATGTTTGATTGTTTCCTGCCATCTACTCCTTCTAGGTGAGCTTGCTTCTAATTGCTCTAAGGTTTTCAGTTGTGCTGTTAGTTCTCTAGTGTGGGATTTCTCTAGGTTTTTCAAATAGGCATCTAGCGCTATGAATTTTCCTCTTAAAACTGCTTTCATTGTGTCCCATAAGTTTGAGTACATTGTGGATTCATTTTCATTGAATTCTAGGAAGACTTTGATTTCTTTCTTAATTTCTTCCTTGACCCAGAGGTGATCCTGTTGAGGGATGTTTAGTTTCCATGAGTTTGTAGGCTTTCTGTGATTTTTGATGTTCTTTAACTTTAGGCCCTGGTGGTCTGATATGATACAAGGGATTTCCATTTTTTTGTATCTATTGATATTTGCTTTATTACCAATTATGTGGTCAATTTTAGAGAAAGCTTCATGTGGTGCTGAGAAATAATGTATATTCCTTTGCATTTGGGTGGAATCTTCTGTAAATATCTATTAAATCCATTTACATCATAACCTCTGTTAGACTCTTTATTTCTCTGTTGAGTCTCTGTCTGGTTGACCTATCCAAGGGTGCAAGCAGGATATTGAAGTCTCCCAATATTAGGATGTGGGATTTGATCTATAGTAGTGTTTCTTTTACATAGATAGGTGCCCTTATATTAGGGGCATAAATATTCAGGATTGAAATCTCATCTTGGTCAATTTTTCCTGAGATGAAAAAGTAATGTCCCTCCTGGTCTTTTTTAATTGATTTTAGTTTGAAGTCTACTTTGTTAGATATTAGGATGGCAACACCAGCTTGTTTCTTAGCGCCATTTGATTGGAAAATCTTTCCCAACCCTTTACTCTGAGCCTGTGTCTGTCTTTAAGGTTGAGGTGTGTTTCTTGTATGCAGCAGAAGGATGGCTTCTGTTTTTGTATCCATCTTGTTAGTGTGTGTCTTTTTATAGTGAATTGAGTCCATTGATATTAAGGCATATTAGTGACCACTGTCTAATATTTCCTGTTATTTTTGGTAGTAGCTTGTATGTATTTCCTTTCTCTGGGCTTTTCTTCTGTGGGATTATTGTTTGTGGTTTCATTGGTGTATCTGGGATCCTTAGGTTGGAGTTTCCCTCTAATGGTTTCTGAAGGGCCAGATTTGTAGATAGGTATTGTTTAAATCTGACTTTGTCATGAAATATCTTGTTTATTCCATCTATAGCGATTGATAATTTTGCTGGCTATAGTAGGCTAGGTTGGCAGCCATGATTTTTTAGTGTCTGTATAACTTCTGACCAAGACCTTCTTGCTTTCATTGTTTCCATTGAATAGTCAGGTGTTATTCTGATGTGTCTGCCTTAATAGGTAGGTTGGTCCTTTTCTTTTGTAGCTCTTAAAATTTTTCTTTGTTCTAGATGTTTTGTGGCTTGATTATTATGTGGTGAGCAGACTTTTTTTGGTGGCAAATCTATTTGGTGTTTTGTAAGCTTCTTGTATCTTTATAGGCATTTCCTTCTTTAGGTTGAATGATTTTATTGAAATCATTATCTGTGCCTTTGAGCTGGTATTCTTCTCCTTCTTCTATTCCTATTTTTCTTAGGTTACATCTTTTCATGGTGTCCCAAATTTCCTGAGCATTTTGTGTTATGGCTTTTTTGGTTTTAGTATTTTCTTTGACTGATGTATCTATTTCTGCTATTGAGTTTTCCACTGCAGATTCTCTCTTCCATCTCTTGGATTCTGTTGGTTATGCTTGTATCTGTATTTCTAGCTCTTTTCTTCAGATTTTCTATTTCCATCATTGCCTCATTTTGTGCCTTTTTATTGCTTCTATTTCAGTTTTTAGTTCCTGGGATGTTTATTTCATTTTTTGGTTTACCTTTTCTTTGTTTTCTTTCATCTTTTCCAATTTTTTGTTTGTATTCTCTTCTATTTCTTTAAGGGAATTTTTTTATATCTTCTCTGAAGGCTTCAATAATCTTCATAAAGATGTTTTTGGTGTTGTTTCCTTCTGTTTCCTCTTCATTGCTCAGTTCAGGTCTTGTAGTTGTACAACCACCAGTTTCTTCTGGTGTTGACTTGTTGTTCTTTATATTGTTATATGTATTTTTGCACTGGCATCTGCCCATGGCTTCAGTGGTTCACGATTAGGCCGCTCCTAGTCAGTTGTGGCAAGAGGACTTGTGTGTCTCCTGCCTCCCCTGAGCAAGGGGTCTGCTCAGTCTCTGACTCTGCTCTGGACAGGGGTCTGAATTTCAAGGCCTCAGTCCTTCTCTGATGAAGCAGTTTTCCCTGGAGGCAGGGCCAGCCATACAATGTTCCCTCTTTTAGGTGTGGCTTGAGGAGCCCCTGACAGCCAAACCCTAGTCCTGTCTGCTAAGGAGAGTCTGTGATCAGACTTTACAGATTTACCCAGGCCTCATAGAGCGACTCTCCAGAAGGGAGATAGGCGCCAGAACCTGCTCACCTCTTGACAGAGTCCGAATTTCAAAGATTATCAGTCAAATTTTTATTGCTTTTATTACTAAGTTTTTCTAAGGCTTGTATCTTATCCGCCAAATTTATATTTGGCATAGTTATCAAACCACTTTTTAAAGGATAAAATATGATTTACCAAACTGGTAATAATTATAATTAACATTATATCAACTCCCCCAAGTTGGTTATCCCTTCATTTACTTATTTTTTTTATTTTCAAAATATCCATTTCAGAACCAGATAGAGACCTAACTTCTTATACTGTAATACTGTTCCCTATTCTTAATATGGAAAAGACTTCTTTCTATCTTTGTTGTTTTTATAAATGTAATTCCTCCTTTAAGAATTGCCAGGTATCTCACCAGATCAACTGAAGGTGACACTGTAGGCTGAGCTCAGTGTGTGTGTGTATGTGGGGGGAGGCTGATCAGCTGTCATGACTATGTTTGGACTGCAGGCAAAGGAGGGCAAGCATGGAGGTGTACCCAGGGACAGTGTTCACCTGTGCAGGCAGGCAAGGCAGGGACAGCAGGATACCCAGAGCTGGGCTAACTGCATGCTGAGGCCAGTGGGTGTCTGCAGCTGCTCATATGCCACGTGGGAAGGTGGAATGAGCCTCCTAAAGAATGGGTATAGGAAAGTGGCTAGGAAAAGCCCAAGTGAATGAGGCACAGCATGGGAGGGGATGGAGCCACTTGAAGAGCAGATGTAGAAAAACATGTAGAAGAAGCCACGTGGCTGGGATGCAGCATTGGAGGGGAGGTAGGTGCCATGGGCAGTAGCAGGTGGTTGCCCACGGAGTGCAAGGAGACCACCACTGGCTGTTGCTGCTCCACAAGTTTGGCAGAGAGTACAGGTGGTGTACCTGGGGGTGGGCCATAGCCAAAGACAGCAATAAGAATGGTCATGATGCACTGGGATGGTCTGGGTTGATGGGGAAAAACTTTGGAATAATCTAAGGCCCTGCATTGAATGTCAGAAATAATGGCTTCTTTTATTGTTTTATTAATAAATAAAGCTCAAGAGTTAGATATTAATGTATAAATCACAGAGAGACAGAGAAAACAATCAGCTACCCTCCTGTCCACCTTCCCAGACCAAAAGAAAAGGTCTGTGAATCTTTCCAAGCCCTTCTTTATTCTTCTCCAAGTCTCTCTATCTTCCTCTGGGTCTACCAGAAAACTCTATGGTTTATTCTGGCCAGAAAGCCCTATGGTTTATTTCAGCCAGCTGAGCATGGACTCTGCCCTCTGCATCAAGGTTTAACTCCATTGGTAGTCTCAGAGTGACAGTACAAACAAATTTCCCACAACAGAGTCCTGTCTCAGAAAGAACTGGAAAGAACTGGTAGAAGCTCTCTGCTCCTGTCTCTTCTGTGTCAGCGCTGCTCACAGCACTCTGAGAGCTGGGGTGTTCCTTCTCTGAGAGCTGGGGCGCTCCTCTGCGAGCTGGGGTGTTCCTTCTCTGAGAGCTAGGGTGCTCCTCTGAGAGCTGGGGTGCTTCTCGAATTAGGAGGCCTTGCTTACCACAGGTGGACCTGCTCTCCTACTAGCCTTGGAAAGATAAGTTAGACATTAATTAACCACCTAGAAGGTCCAGAGTGGACTCAACAGGAAACTCTGGCAATTGAATGACCCAGAAGGGTGATGCTGTGAGCATGCTCACGGAATACATTTTAAGGTTTGAGAAGTATTCGAACCACTCAATCCCTCACCTCAGAAGCTTCTGATCTCCTTGCACATACCTCCTCTTCTGCTAACCACAATCCCTAAAGTGAGAGCAACTTGCTTTAATCCATCTTTGTTTGAAAGAGAATTTTAAACACACTGTGTGGAGCCACATCCATGCTCAAACTTCCCTTTCTCATCTTTTTCCCCAAATAGACTCAACAGATCCCTTACTCAAATTATATGTTGGAAATTTTTGAAACAGCCACATTACTCAACAACTGAAGAATCTGTAAATAAAATGCACCGCAAAATATAAGATAGTTGGGGCTGGTGAGACGGCCCAGTGAGTAAAGTATTCATCACACAAGCATAAAAACTGAATTCACATCCTAAACACCCGTGTAAAAGCTGGTTACAACAGCATGCTGTAAGGCAGGGCTGGGGGTGGACACAGGTGAATGCCTGGAGCAAGTTGCCCAGGTGGGCTGGTGTGGCAGATTCCGCGTTCAATGAGAGACCTGGTCTGAAAACTAAGGTGAGAAGAGAGTAAGATACCTGAAATTGATCTCTGAATTTTGAATTCTTGCACCAGTGAGTGCACTTTCAATACATATGTTTATGCACATATGAGCACATACAGACACACACACATATGTACACACATCATGCACCACATACATGAAGACAGGACAATCTGTTGTAAGACTATAAAGCAATCCTACTAGTGTTTGAAAAGATGGATCGGGGGAACAGGCGCGGGCGGCTGAGCGCCAACTTGGAGAACCGCTGCAAGTGTCCCGGAGCTCCGACCTCGGTGCAAGCATGATCGGCCAGGAGACCCTCTACTCTTTCTTCTCCCCGAATCCCACCGGGAAGCGGAGCACGCGCAGCCCCGAGCCAGGCCTGGGGGGCGACGCGGCGGCCGAAGTCAACGGCGATACGGCTAGCCTTGCCAAGAAGGCCCGGGTCGGGCAGGATGAATAAGCCACACCGCCCTCGTCGCCGCTCAGCGCGGAGCAGCTTGTCCGCACCCAGAGGAACAAGGCCGCGGCCTTGGTTAGACTCACCGCTCGCAATGTGCCCGCCGGCGTGGGCGAGAACTGGAAGCAGCAGCTGTGCGGAGAGTTCAGGAAGCCGTACTTTGTTAAGCTAATGGGATTTGTTGCGGAAGAAAGAAAACATCACAAGGTTTATCCACCCCCGGAGCAGGTGTTCACATGGACCCAGAAGTGTGACATCCGAGATGTGAAGGTTGTCATTCTGGGACAGGACCCCTATCACGGCCCTAATCAAGCTCACGGGCTCTGCTTCAGTGTCCAAAGACCAGTCCCACCTCCACCCAGTTTGGAAAACATTTTTAAGGAGCTGTCTACAGACATGGATGGTTTTGTTCATCCTGGCCATGGGGATTTGTCAAGGTGGGCCAAACAAGGAGTCCTCCTCCTCAACGCCGTCCTCACTGTCCGTGCCCACCAGGCCAGTTCCCATAAGGAGAGGGGTTGGGAGCAATTCACCAATGCAGTTGTGTCCTGGTTAAATCTGAACCTGACCGGGCTTGTCTTCCTGCTCTGGGGCTCTTAGGCTCAGAAGAAGGGCAGTGCCATCGATAGGAAGCGGCACCATGTCCTGCAGACAGCCCATCCCTCCCCGCTGTCCGTGTACAGGGGGTTTTTTGGATGTAGACATTTCTCTAAAGCCAATGAACTGCTCCAGAAGTCAGGGAAGAAGCCCATCAACTGGAAGGAGCTCTGACTCTGCCGTGCAGACTTGTCTCCAGCAGTGCTTCTGAGATACCGCCACCGAAACACCGGCCAGTTCAGAAGGCACTGGAAACATCCCTGTTCTTAAGTTTCTGTATGACTGGAGAAAATGGAGAGATCTCAGTTAAGCAGTCATGAATCAGCCAGGCTGTAGAAACCACAGCTCCAGCAGCCGGGACCTCTTGACTGGCTTAACTTTGCAGGCTAGGGAAGGTAGCCTGGCCAAACGCCTACTTCTCACTGGCTGAGGTCACATACTTGGTCCTCTGTGAGCTGTATTGGGTTGGGAGAGAGATTTGTACCTTTTTGATCAGCTAAAGTTTGTTGCCTGCTGCTGTGTACTTTTGCCTTTAGACATACAGGTTACAAGATATTGAGGGTGTATTCTTCAGAACCCTTGAGTGTTGGGAAGATCCCAGCTGCCGCACTGAACTCTCCTCTATTTCAGAAGCGGCAAAAGCCTTTGAGAAATCTGGCTAGAAATTGAGTCTTTCCTGATTATGAAGGGAGCCAGGTGTTTGCTGGGCTCAGAAGTGGCTGCTGAGCATCCTGCTGCTTGTCCAGGTCTTTGCCTTAAGCGAGTGGTGAAGTTGAGCAAAGCAGAGGACGGGGTTGTTTTTGTTTGTTCTAATGAGGGTGGGAGGTTTTCTTCCAGTGCTTGTGGGATCGGGGATCCCAAGGCAGATTGCCAGAAGTTGATTTGTGTGTGTGATCCTGGAGACCCAACCCCAGGGTGCTGGGTTTTATGGGTTGAATTTACCCAGATTGTTTTTCCGAAACTCTGGAGAATGTTGTCGTGTACAAAGTAGGCAGGTAGGTCTGTTTTTTATTCTTTTTTGAGAGATAGTCTACAGAGTTCAGACCTCAG
The DNA here is from genome assembly GCA_004025045.1 of Sigmodon hispidus. Taxonomy (NCBI): domain Eukaryota; kingdom Metazoa; phylum Chordata; class Mammalia; order Rodentia; family Cricetidae; genus Sigmodon; species Sigmodon hispidus. The sequence goes on from PVIH01000489.1 coordinate 53,563, forward strand.
CCTGAGGACCCTGCTGGATAGAGTGGCCCTGCCCGAGGAGGACAGTGGACCCAGGGTTAGAGTGGCCCTGCCTAGGAAGACAATAAAGATGTTGGAGTTTGTAAAAAAAAAAAAAAAAAAGAAAAAAGAAAAGATGGATCGATGGTCAATAACACTGAATTTATTAAAATTTGGCTATGAAGATACAAAGCAAAAATGTGTTATAGAAAAATTGAAGAAAAATAATATATGATGTTTTCTAGAAACAAACATAAAAGTATATAAATATCACTAATTTTGCTAGTGACATGGGAATAATAAATGAATATTTTAGTAATACAATTTTTGAATAGAAATGAAATTAAAACTAGTATATTGGATTCAGAAATAGTAAGAATGATATTTAAGTATCTTTGAAGTATACTGAAAAGAAGAAATGAAAGACACTTGAACATTTTATTGTATATATTCATTTCCTATAGCTTTGTGTTACCTAAGAATATTTTATACATATATATACATATATATACTGTAGAGTGAGGAATCCAGCCATACTCCCTACCCTCCTCTTCTCCCTCCACCTCACATCCATGCTGTTTGTTCCCCTAGACAGTTTTATTTCTACTTCATCATATACATATGTGATTTTATATAGCTATATAAAATCAAGAAAAAATATTATCTATCTTTCTAAAACTGGTTTAATTTCACTTAGTATTATTTCCAGTTGGATCCCATTTTCTGTAATAACGTAACTTTAATCTTCTCTATGGATGAAAACAGCCCATTGTGTGTGCACCACATTGTCTTTATTCATTCTTTTGTAGCAGCATTTGAGATGATTCTGCAACTTAGCTGTAACCTGAAGTTTCTGGCCCAGCCTAGCCCCTTGATCTGGACCTGCAGTCTGGTGGCTTAGTCTTAGTCTCAAATAATTACACAAAAGTTTATATTAATTACAAACTGTTTTGGCCTATGGCAAGGCAGCTAAGAGGCAGGCAGGAAATCCAGAGATAAAGAAGGAGAAGGGTGGAGTCAAGGAGAGGCTGTAGGCTGCTGTCCAAAGGCACAAGATGGAATGGGACACAGGTAAAGCCATGGAGCCACATGACAATACTCAGATTAGTAAAATGAGTTAAGTGGTTAGAGCTAGTTGGTAATGAGCCTGAGCCATAGTCCAAAGAGCTTGTAATTAATATAAGCCTTTGTGTGATTGTTTGGGACTAAGCATCTTCAGGAATGCAGATGAGAAAGATTCCTCCAGCATGCTGTCCAGACAGGTCAGAAAAACTTCTGGCTACACTTTGCTATTGTCAATAGTATTGAAATTAACAGTAGAGTGTTTCTGTAATACAATTACTTCGAGTCTTCTAGATAAATACGTAAGAGTGTTAGACCTGGGCCATATGATAATTCTATTTTTACTCCCTCCATTGTTGTGGAATCTTTATACACCGTAAAATACATCATCCTTCATAGTGTTAGAGTAAATAAATTATACTTCACCTACATATTAGAATTCTTCAGAGTAATAGAGAAATGCACTATTGAGTCATTCAAAGGCACAGTTGGATCCCTAATGCAGAGCCCTAAGCAAAAGGAATCTATTTAAAGCAGCTACAAACTTTATGATTCCATTTTCAGAAAAAGCAAACAATTAAGCAAATGTGATAATTCAAGGGTCAACCAGAGATGGTTGTATTGATAGTGAAACAATTATATCATATTATATTAACATGGCACAATACTACTTTCAAGAGCTATAAACCCTATAGCAGGAATAATAAAACTATGTAAAATTTAAAAGATGAGAAGGAAAATTAACCTCTCAGGAATTAGTCTTATTGATTGTCCAATGCAGAGTAATCATCCCTGAAACCATATACATGCAAACAAAAATGGTACAGCAAATTTTATATATATATATGTGTGTGTGTGTGTGTGTGTGTGTGTGTGTGTGTGTGTGTGTGTGTGTTGGCATATAAACACATGCCCTTGCTTGCCTCCTGGGTGTAGCCACGTCTCACACACAACCTTCCCAGCAAGGAAGGCACGACAATCAGGCTTCTTCCTTCTACAGTTTATTCAGGCCTTTACAGAAGCTTCTACGCTGGGGGGGGGGTGGGGCGGGGCGACACCCCGCTCAATAGCTAAAAACTCTCAGGGCTTCTAAACCAAAATATGCCACATAGGTACTGCTCATAGGTCCACGTACGCGGTATCAAGCCACAATTCAAGGCCAAGCCAAATAGGGAATTTGCTTATGGCAAGAGAGGAATTGTTTATGGCAAGAGAGCGCTTGGCGCCATCTTAAGGCACAGTCACGATGACTCAGCTCTCTACAGTTCCCCCTGTTTTCTTTCTTTTTTTTTTTTTTTTTTTACAGTCCCGGTCTTTATTTCTTTTGTGCACTAGGCCATGGATTCGTATGGAATGGGCTCCAGCAGCTCAGACTCCTTCCTGTTAGTCCTCACAAAGTGAGCTTCTCTGGGTGGGGCAGGCTTACGATTCAGCTGAACCCAGGTGCCCTTCTCCTTGGCTTCCTTTATCTTCTGGTCGTTCTCCTTCACCCACTTCAGGAAGCTGTCCCTGCTCTTAGAGTGCTTGATGTGCTCAATCTGCACATTGATTCTCTTGGCGAGAATCTTGCCCTTAACTTGCTTGTTTACTATGATGCCCACAGCATGCTGGGTGACATTGTAGACTCTTCCAGTTTTGCCATGATAACACTTATGAGGCATTCCTTGTTGAACAGTGCCCTTTCCCTTGATGTCTACAGTATCACCTTTCTTATAGATTCGCATGTAAGTGCCCAAAGGAACAACTCCATGTTTCCTAAAAGGCCTGGAGAACATGTAGTGAGTGCCACGCCTCTTTCCCTTGGTGTTCGTCATTTTGCCGAGTTACTGAAAGATGGCTTTCGCAGCCAAAAGGCCCCCTGTTTTCTTACACAAAGCAACGGGCCAGAACAGGGCCTGATCCCCAATGTGCAAGAGGGACTCGTACCGTTCCTTATCTGGATGTCATCCACCTAGATGGGATCGGACCTGTCCAACACCCTTTTCTATGGGGACAGGACTGTGGGTGTCAACCTGTATGCAATCAGGCATGCTCTTCATGAAGCCCACATGGGCAGCATCATGTGCAGTGCTTAGCCTCGCATGCCTAGAAAAATTAATCCTTCAGTGCAGCAAGCCACACTTTAGGGGGCTGGCCTTCCTCTAAAGCAGTAAAGGCTTGGACTATCAGGGCCATGCTCCTACGCTGTGTGAACCTCATCTGGTAGATACACCACAGGCAAATTAGGAATATCAGCACCATCAAGCCAGCCAGAGCACCCATTCCCACCTGCTCCTTCAAATGGTTGAGGGCTGTGGACATCCATGCTGCTAGTCCTTCTGCAATCCCAGGGTCAATTCGAGTCGAATTAACAGCTGCTATCGCAACTCGCAGTTTCTCCATGGTTGCCTCAAATCTCCAGACCAGTTTCCTGTAAAGTAACTAGACAACTTTTTAGACAAATTGGCAGCTTGGGAGAAATTTCTATACTGAATAAAGGTCACACACAAGGCCTGAGACCTCCACTCACAGCCTAATTGGGCCATCTGCCAGATAATATCATCCTCCTCTTGTATTAGGTCAATTCTCTGATTAATTAGCATTAAGCCACCTTTAAGTTGAGCTGAAGCGCTCCTTTGCACATCCAGGGCATGAGCCACACTGGCAGACAGGTTGTTAAGCATCTGAACCATTTGTACAGTATGACTCATGGCAATGGCAGCCATAGTGGCTGCAATGGTGGCCAAGGAAATAGCTGTAACAATAGCTGCAGTAATGCCAAAATCCCTCTTGGCCCTAAATATATTCATGGCATTGGGACTTTGCACTGGAACGGGCACCCAGCACGGCATGCATGTAACAATAGCATATTCATACTCGGTGACATTCCAGCATTGAGCATAAAAGCAGGTCTCACTGGTACAGTAGGATGGAATGCTTTTGCTGACAACAAACATAAAAGGAGGATAGACGCAAACAGGTGTAGGTGCATAGGAGACGTTCTTCTGTGGTGTCACACCCCCATTTACACAGGGGGTATGAGTGTTAGAGTTACTATTTGTCGTAGCCTTGTTTGAAAAACTTCTCCAAGGTTGGGAGCTGCTCCAAGTAAAGTTACTAAGGCTGTGCATATCTACACCTAGCATTACCATGGGCTCCAAGTTCATGCAGCTTCCATTAATGCCACACAGTAGCCAATTATCAAAGGGATTGGAAACATATGCTTGTCTAGGATCCTGATTGGTAAAGTTATTGCCTGCAAAGCTTTGATTAAATAGGGTACCAATCCCAGGGGAAAAGGTAAAATAATGTTCCTCATCTGTTCCATCCTCCCTGGTTGGCATTGCAGGAGCTTCAACAGAGTCAGCATCAGCATCTTGTGCACTGTTGTTGACCTCATCTTCTCTGCTTTGGACTTTTCAGGTCAGCCTCTCTGGCACCCATACAGGATCTTGCCGGTCCTGGGGAAAAACACAAACAGAACCTCTCACCCATGTAAGCACTGGATCAGGACCAAGCCATTGGCCCGTGAGAATATCCTTCCATTTTACCATGCCTCTATGGGTGGTCCCAGGAATCAGATGTCTGTCCACTGGAGAGGGGTCATCAACATCCACATTCAAAAAATTAAGTGTAAATAGAGCTATGGATAACCTTTCTTTTGGGGTATGGCCGTGGCCTATTCCCTGTTTATTTTTGTAAGCATTCTTTTAGTGTGCAATGAGCATGCTCCACTATGCCTTGCCCTTGTGGGTTATACGGCAATCCATTTGTTTGCATAAGGCAGTAAACTGTGCTCCAGTATAAGCAGGCCCATTATCAGTCTTAAGCTGCAGGGGCTTGCCCCATGCGGCCCAGGCTTCTAGACAGTGCGCAATGACATTGTGCCCTTTCTCTCCTGACATGGCAGTGGCATGCAAAATACCAGAGCAAGTATCAACAGAAACATGTACATACTTTAGCAAGCCAAACTCAGGAATATGGGTGACATCCATCTGCCATATCTTCAGTGGCGATATCCCCCTAGGGTTGACACCCAAGGAAGGTGGGTGATGAAACACTACGCACTGAGGGCATCCTAAGACTATTTGACGCGCCTTGGCTCTGGATATCTGAAATTTTTGTTGTAAGGTCTTAGCATTCACAAGATACAATTGATGAAATTCCTGAGCTTTAACTATAGATGTGGCAAGGAATATCCAATTCTGCCTGGTACATAGGTCCACCTCTGCATTTCCTTTGCTGAGGGGACCAGGAAGACCAGTATGCGCACGAATGTGCTGGGAATAAAATCTCTCTGTCCTGTGCAGGATCAAATCTTGTAACAGGCCAAACAGGGCCGCAACTTTGCTGGATGGTTTTATTGGACCCGCCACTTCAAGTAACTTTAAGGCATTAACAACATAAGCTGAATCAGATATTAAATTAAAGGCAAAGTGGCAGGTCTTAAACACTTCACACAAAATTTGGAGCTCTACTATTGAGGAGTACCAGGGGTAAACTGACATTGAACTGGTTGCTGTCCCTGCACCATATAGACGCCTATCCCTGTTTTGGAGCCATCGGTAAAGACATTGACAGCTCCTACCACTGAATTAGCAGCAGTAACTTTAGGAAAAATCACAGGGTGTTCTTTAAAAAATGTCATGAGAGAGTGTTGAGGATAGTGATTATCTATCTTCCCAGCAAAAGTGCAGCGCAAAATTGCCCATTCATCAATGGTGGCACATAGGGTGTTAACTTGCACTGTTTTGTATGGTATAATGAGTGCATCTGGCATGCACCCAAAATATTGCATGGATTGCTGGAGGCCAGTATGGGCCAGCTCAGCAACAGCAGTAGGATAGTGTTCAATGTTTTTGCTTGGTGATACTCTTGGATGCACCCACAGTAGAGGTCCTTGTTGCCGTAACACCCCTGTGGGTTGCCTAAAGGTAGGTAGAATACATAAGGCAAATTCCTTCCCTTCTTCAACTCTATTCAAGCAGGCTTCCTGTAATCTCCGTTCAACTAAGTGCAACGCTTTTCTGGCTTCCAAGGTCATTACACTCGGGGAGTCCAAGGCATACTCTCCTCTCAAAATCTCATATAAAGGTTTTAACTCATAATTGGCAATCTTAAGAAAACCTCTGATCCAATTAATATCTCCCAGCAGCTTCTGATAACCATTTAAAGTTTTCAATCCATCCTTCCTAATCTCCACCTTTTGAGGCTTAACATCTGTTGGCATAATTCTTGCTCCTAAATATTCCACTGTGTAACTCATCTGCACCTTTTTGGGGGCAATGAACAGGCCTCGTGCCTCCAAACTTTTGACTAGCAGACCATATGCCTCTTTTGTTTCCTCCTCTCCTTTTCCTGCCAAAAGAACATCATCCATGTAGTGCAAACATCTAATCAAAGGAAAGGCTTTTCAGACAGGCTCCAAGGCTTGTCCCACAAATAACTGACACATGATAGGACTATTAGCCATTCCTTGAGGTAGCACCACCCATTCATATCTTAGGTGAGGTTCCTCATGATTATGGGAAGGAACAGTAAAAGCGAATCTTTCAGTATCTGGACTATACAGGGGTATAGAAAAGAAACAATCTTTTATATCTACAGCTATAATATGCCATTGTGATGGCAGGGCAGTCAATAATGGGAGACCTCATTGTACCAGGCCCATAATCTGCATCTGATTATTAATAGCTCTCAAATCATGCAGCAAGCGCCATTTTCCAGATTTTTTTCTTAATAACAAAAATTGGCGTATTCCATGGAGACACTGATGGCTTAATATGTCCCAAGCTCAGTTGTTCTTGAACTCCTTAACTGCTTGTAATTTTTCCAAAGTCAGAAGCCACTGAGGGACCCATACAGGTTAAACTTGGACAGGATACCCTGTTTGTTGATTGGCAAAGCGTCCCAGTCCGAGCAACATATCTCTGTCCCAGGCAGGATTACCTGCCACTTGATTGGCCACAGCTTCTTCGCTCACGAACTCAATCAAAAAGGCCTTCCAATCTAAGTACTGACCTGGGCTCAAGCAAGCTCGAGCAAGCCTGCCCCAGTCACTTGGCGTCATGCAGTGCCTGGTTAAGGCTTCCACCTGAGCCAAAGTGAACAAGGTAGTAATGCCATACGTTCTAACTGATTCTGCCAGAGATTTAATCACCTTAAAATCTAGAGGTTCCTCATAGCGGTTCCCTTGGGAATCCTGGAACACTGGACAAGCGACGGGAAGCTCTGATCTAACTGCCTTCCACATCCCCGGGGCAAAGGAGCGGCTAGGGCTGCTGTCCCCACTATTATACGTGTATGTGGGTGGAGCCGCAGGCTTGCATGCTGGAGGTGAGCAGCACTCTCTGCCATCCGAGGTCTTTTCCTTCCCTCTATTCTTCCTGTTCTTTATCTTAGTCCTCCTAACAGCCTTCAAGAGTGCCTGCGACTCGTCCACAGGCTCCTCGGAACCGGACTCCGAGGATTCCAGATCCGCGAGGTCAGGATACAAGCCCCCCCCTTACGGGATCCTTGCTCACTAGCAGTTCCCTCCGATCTCTCTTCCTGCAGCTGCTCTAGGGCTGCCCGCCCGCTCTCAATTGCCTCACTGCACCGCTCATCTCCGAGACAACTGCGGATCAATTTCCACACTGGCCTGACCCCTGCCTTCAGCGTCCCTTGCTCCTGGGCAAAATCCAGATCCCTCCCTAGTTTTTCCCATGAGGGGATCATAAGACTGCCGGAAACTGCAAACCACAGTGCCACAGTATCACACTCCTCCAAAAACCTTCCCAGAATGCTTTTCTTTATTTTTAAATCCTTTCAAAGCAGCAGCTCCTGGAGAGCCATAAAAATTGGGTGTGAGGGAGACTGACCCATTCTCATATACCCCTTTAAAATTTTCCCAGAAAACAGCCCCAGTTTCATTTCACTTTCACTCCACATGTTCGTGGAGTCTTGGAGTTCAGCTCACTCGTCAGTGGCTTTCCCCCTGCTCCTCCCTTATCCCCGGACAGGAGCGACTTTTTTTTTCCTCTCTCTCTTTTTCCTTTTTTTTTTTTTTCTTTTACCTTTTTCTTTTTTGTTTCTTTTTTTTTTTCTCTTTTTTCTTTGTCCGCTTTACTGCAGGTCCCACTATACGGTACCTGGGACTTTTCCAGTCGACCCCCCGACTGTGAGAAGGTTCTGGAGCCTGTGGTGCGTGTAGCTGTTTCTCCCGGGTTTCAGCACCAGTTCTCGCACACAACCTTGCCAGCAAGGAAGGCATAAGAATCAGGCTTCTTCCTTCCACTATTTATTCGGGCCTTTACAGAAGCTTCTACCTCGAGGGACCCCGCTCAATAGCTAAAAGCTCTCAGGGCTTCTAAGCCAAAATATGCCACGTCAGTACTGCTCATAGGTCCACATATGCGGTAGCAAGCCACAATTCAAGGCCAAGCCAAATAGGGAATTTGCTTATGGCAATAGAGGAATTGTTTATGGCTAGAGGGCACTTGGCGCCATCTTAAGGCGCAGTCATGATGACTCAGCTCTCTACAGCCATGTGATTTCATGTTGCAGCCACGCCTCCCCCTGCAGAACATGTACACCCCACCCACAGTCTACATGGTCACCCTTTAAAGGGACACAACACTTGGCAGGGGACCTGTCTCTCCTACCCCTCTTCCCTCCCTCTCTCTTTCTCTTCTCTCTCTTCCCCTCCCTAATCCATTCCCCTAAAAAACTCAACATGCCTCCTGGCAGTGTGTCAGTGTGTTCATCCTTCCACATGCAAAATACTAACAATATGTCTATATACATATATACACAAATATACAAGTAAATATGAATGTAATCATAAAGGAAAAAGAGATTGAGGGGAGCCTGGAAGAGGTTTGAGGGAGATAGCTGGAGGATCTGGAAGGAGAAAGGAAAGTGGTAAAGTAGTATTTCAATTGAAAATATCTTAAAATAATCAGTCAGTATATTGTGGGATCTCAGCAAGGGATTCATAATATCATAGAAGAACCTAACTATATTGCAACTCCATGAGACAATGCACTGAAGAGTATGAAGAAGAGGTGAAACGTAAAAGAGTTCATAAATATGTGTAACTTATAAAACTAACAAGAAAAGTAAGTATGTATGCGGTGTGCTCTAGTTGGTTAATTGTTTCCTATGGAGTATGAGTTTTAAAAATGTGATACTAATATGTGTGTATCCTGGGAACTGAACAATTCAGTTCTTAAGTGTTGGAGTGGAAACTTACAAAGCATGCAATGAGGCTAAAGTGATCCATGTGACAATGGAATGGTAAGACTACAACTCAAATAATACAAGGGCAGGAAAGAACATGTATTTGAGTTCTACTTGAAAGTTGCATAAGTTTGATCTTGAAAGTTAGCTTTGGCTAGGAATACAGGATCAAATGATAATCAGAGTAGCCTGGGACCATTCATATCCACGCCTTGAGACTGAACCCATGCAGTGAGTGTGTGAGAGAGATTCCAGAGATGATGTGAATGACCAGGCAGCCTCTCTAAATGTTTTTATCAGAACTTCTGGCTTCTGGGCTTAGCTCTGTTACTTGCCTGTGCAACCTGTGGTACATATCTTCACCAATGTTTACTTTCCTAATGAATTATGAAGATAAAAATGGGACTCAACCAAAAGACCCACAGAGATGATTAAGTAGTGTCCACAGTGTTCAGCTTCATAGTAAGCTTCCAATAAGTATTAGTCACCGGTTATATTAAACCATGAAGATATAAGATAAGAGATAAGAATCTCATATCTTTACTTTTGTCCTTCTGTATTTGTTTTTTTAAAAATTCACAAATATGCTAATTTTTATTACCCAATCCTAATTATTTAAAACACACATTGCAAACATGCAAATATCTGTTCTCTCCACATGTCAGTGCCCATTCATCATGGTTTTGGAAATAGGGAGAATAGATTCCCCTTAAATTGAAAGTCAGTAGGTGTTTCTTTACAGTTAACTTTAGCAAAGTTCATACAAAATAGTAATTAGCAATGATCTTCTTTACGTGTTAATCACAAGGAAACACCTTCAAAACTGCATTTTTGTTAAAGTTTCTGTACTAAAATGTAGAAAAACTGAACTACACAAATATTGAAAAGTTAAAAATTCCTTAATTTTTTATTCCTGGTACCACTACCACAATTTACAGGGCAATATACCTGATGTAATGAAAAGAAAAAGAAAAAGACAAAGCTACAACAGATAAAAGGCCTCAGGAATGTACATCTAATTGACACTACATTGCATTAATCAATAGCTGCACTTTTTGCAAACTGTGGCTATGACAGTCCTGAACAAGAAGGGTTTCCTGTTTAAGCTGCAGTAACTTTTCTGACTACGGATCATCTTTCCTCCTGAGGCAGCTTTTTACAGTTCCTCTAATGCATTTAGGACGACCGACTCAAAGTAACCTGCAGCTTTCCTGACAACTCCTCGATCTCTCTCCTGCTAAGAACTGTAGCCTTCTGTTTTTTGGTTTTTGTTTTTTTAAAACCTTCTGCTACCATATCCACCACTTCCTCCTCCAGATCCATAGCCACCACCATAGGGACTGCCTGAGCTTCTTCCACCAAAACTGCCCCCTTTCATGGGTCCATAATTTGATTATTGTTGTCCACTATAATTTCCAAAGTAATTATAGTTTCCACCGCCACCATAGTTACCTCCTCCAAAATTTCCTCCTTCATTGTAACCATCATATCCTCCTCCTCCACCACCATATCCACCACCTTGGTTTCCATATCTTGATCCACCTCCACCATAACCTCCTCTACTACTGTAACCAGGACCACCACCATAGTTGCCACCATCACCTCCAAATCCATTATATCCACCATCACCACCTCCATAACTACCTCTGTTGCCACCACCTCCACCACCATAGCCTCCTCTTCCACCAAAGTTTCCTCCATGACCAAAATTACCTCCACCACCTCCAAAGTTTCCTCCACGACCCATAAAGTTACCAGACCCACCTCCTCAAACTCTCTGTGATCCAGCAGACTGCATCTCTTGTTTAGAAAGGGCCTTTTTCACTTCACAATTATGCCCATTAATAGTGTGGTATTTCTGAACAACAATTTTATCAACTGTGTCATGATCATCGAAAGTCATAAAAGCAAATCCTCTCTTTTTTCCACTCTGTCTGTCTTCCATAACTTCTAGGGTTTCAATCTTGCCATACTTTTCAAAGTAGTCTCTCAGATTATATTCTTCTGTATCTTCTTTAATACCACCAACAAAAAATTTCTTCACTGTTAAATGGGCACCAGGCTTCACAGAATCCTCTCTAGAAACAGCTGTCTTTGGTTCCACCACACGCCCATCAACCTTGTGTGGCCGAGCACACATTGCTGCATTCACCTCTTCAACACAAGAGTAGGTCACAAAACCAAAGCCCCTGGAACGTTTTGTTTGGGGATCTCTCATTACCACACAGTCTGTAAGTGTGCCCCACTTCTCAAAATGTTCTCTTAAGCTATCATCTGTGATTTGAAAGCTCAGACCACCAATACACAGCTTCCTCAACTGCTTTGGTTCCTTTGGATTATGGCCCTCCATTTTGAGACCTGACTCGCCTCTTCCAACTCGAGTTCAATATCGTCCTTCTGTATTTGTATTTCAAGAGGGAATTTTTACAAAAGGTAAAATAACTAAATGAAGAACTATCATCATTGAGCCTTTTACTCCCTGAGTTTGAGGGATAATAGTATTCTTTTTCCTGGGCTGGAGGAACATCTCAGCAACAGGAAGCTTGCTTAGCATGTGAAGGCTTTGGGTTCAATATCCAGCACTAGGGAAAAAAAAGAAAAACAAGGAAAGGTATTTTGATGAAATCATGGAGGGTACTTAATAGCATCATGAGAAAGTAAAAAGCAATTCTAAGTCAGCCAGTACAACTACAGTTTATTACCATATGAAATGTATGTGTCCTGAAGCCACAGGTGTCTTAGGGCTGCTGGAGCCTTGACAAGGTGGGGAGAAAACGCTGAGCCACATTTCTTGGTGCACTGTGGGGATTTTTCCTACTCTTGTGGGAAGAGTTAGGAAGATAAGAAAAAGAAAACTATCAAGCCCTCAGCACTTCTTGTCTTTGAATGTTGAATCATTTTTGTCAGAGGAGTCATATATTAAATTCTTCTATCTCTCTTTTTTTTCTTCAGTTGTACAGCTCCGGTCCTGGGACTGTCCAAACACCAGCTATGCCGGCCAGGCTGGAGGAAGAAAAATGATGTGTGTTTACATGGGATTCGGGTAGGGCTCCTGGAGGATCTCTTCAGGAGGTTCTTCCAGATTGGTGATGCTGTCCCACAGTGGCAGCTGATTCCAATCTGCAGTCTTCCCAGAGTTTCATCATGCATACTAAAGGAGCCAAAATCTATTCTTAAGGGCTTTGGCCTCTGGCCCACAGGGCTCCTCATTCCAACGCAGATGCAGCAGCTCAGGCTGAGACACATCCCAGCAGCCCTTTTCTTTTCCCAGAACTGGAGACTGAAATTTGTAGCTGCACTCGGTAGGCAAGTGCTCTTCCAATGACCCATGTTCCCTGAAGCGTTGACTGTGTCCTCTGTAAGCCCTTTTCTAGTTATCCACGACCTCGTTTTTCAGCTGCTTCCTTCTGCTTCTCCAGACTCTGCCATGTCGGCTGCTTCCGCAGCACAGTAGATGTGGAAGATATCAAATTTTACTTTTTTTTTTTTCATCCTTCCTAGTTATTGGCCTTTCTGTGGCTCTGTCTCCTGTTACAGTACAATTCACCCTCTTCTCAAGAAAGCTTTAAATTTTCCATTGCATTTTCTCAGCATTTACTTTTAGGTGTATAAAAACAATCACATGTATGGATTACTCTAAAATATCAAATACAAGAAAGCATAGGCATTTCTGAAAAGCAGCACTCTATATTGAATGATTCTATTCAACATGATTTAAATATTGAAAAGCAAGGTAGTTCTACTTTACCAGTTCTCATCCAGGCAAACTTTGGTAGATCTTTTCCTCTGGGAAGTCACAACTGTCAGTTTGATGGGGTTTAGAGAGGCATACATGTGCCTGAGCATCAATTCACTTCAGAAAATTTTCTCTGGCCCCATGTTTTACTCCACATTTCACCGTATCACAGAACATTTCCCCGCTACTTCAACGAACGCAAGAATTCCAAGCTAATTGTGATCATATAGAGGGAATGAGGGGGGAAGGTCTGGAGTCAGGAACCAATTTCTGAGAAGTGTTTTCTCCATCCCTGGTGCTGTCCCTTGTACATCCCCCAACATCCTCATGTTCCTATCACCCACGTGCCTACTACCCAGGTGAGTACACCAGGCTGGGAAGCATTAAACAGCTAATCTGCTCTGAGCATGTTCTCAAAGTCAGATTCCAGTTCAGCTCCCTGAGATTCAAATTCTCTTTCCTACCTGGGGCCAGAGAGGGCTTAGAAGGTAAAAAGATATGGTGGTGAGCATCTTTCAGTCCAGGACTCCTGGAGCAAGGTGGGAGATAGAATGAAGCAAATCACCCACTCTGGAGCCAGCTAGCCTGGAGTATGCAGTGTGGCAGAAACAAGGGGCTCCCTGTCCTACAAGGGGAAAAGCAATGATTGGTTCCCAAATGTTAGCTCTGACTTCATATGTATGCAATGGCATGAAAGAACATGGAGAGAGAGAGAGAGAGAGAGAGAGAGAGAGAGAGAGAGAGAGAGAGAGAGAGAGAGAGAGAGAGACTCAATTTTAGGAACAAATTGAATAATGCTATGGACAGGTATTATTTATTTAACACGTAAATAGAAATCCAGTATCTGGTTTTTTTCATTCACATAGTCCTGCTGTCTCCCAAATCCTTTATAAAAAGGTCACTCAGTGCCCTCTATCAGGAAAGCACCTGTCAGAATATATGTCTCAGGGAACTTCAGAATAACCAAATACCAAGAAACCTTCAGTAAAGACACTCTGCAGAGAAAAAGAAATATAGATCCAGGCATACATATACTGGTGGAAGTAAAGATGTCATTGACATTTTGAAGAAGAAAAACTGAGAAGATGTCAGCACTGGAAACTGATGATGAAAACAGAGGACAGGCGGAAAGAGCAGAGATGAGCAAGATGAGTGAGCCACTGTCGGCCTCCATCCCCATAGTGCTGTCTGGTAGTAGAAGACATACCATTTCTTAATCACTGCTTACCTTCTCATCTTGAGCTTGCCTGTGTCAGATATTTTTTTCCAGTAAATGTGGTTTTATGAATAATTTCATATTAACATCTGTGGGATAGATTTGAGGGAAAGAAGAACCAATACATGCTATGATACATAGCCCCATAATTCTTCATGATGGTTCCCAAAATCCATTACTTGTCAATGTGATCTTTTTTTTCAAACATGATTTATGTCTGGGGGAAACTAGCCTGAAACAAAACATTTACATATGTGTGTTTGTGACGTATGCATGTGTGAATATGTGTGTGCAAGTGTGCTTGCCTGCAAGGGTGCAGATGAAGACTGGAGATGAACATTAGAATGGCTTGTTCAGCCACTTCTTCAGTTTTTGAGACAAGGTTTTTCAACAAACCAGAAGATCAATGTTTCAGCTAGATTGGCTGGCCAATGAGCTCCAGGACCCTCCTGTCTCACCCTCCACTCCAAAGCATGGATGTTACAGATGCATGCGGTCACATTCAGCTTTTATGCCAGTGCTGAAGATCCAAATTCAGCTCCTCATGCTTATGCAGCAAGCTATTACCCACTGAGCTATTCCCACAGTCTAAGATTTTTGAAATCAGCTATGTTTGCCTCTAACACTATTTCTTACCATTGTGTCAGGGTTTGTACCTAAAGAAGGAACTGTAGAGTGGATCCCAACAAATGGATGGCCTACAATGACGGTAATGTCTATGAAATCTTGCCACCTACATAATAAAAAACATGACAAGGATTAGCAAGGTAAGAAGAGAAAACTAAAGCTATCTTGGTCAGAAACGCTGAAGGACAATCCTTCAACTGCCAGGTTGGAAAAACAGAGGAAAGAGTTTGAAATGAAATCTTAGATGCTTAGTCTCCTCAAGACAGGAAAAGTAAATTAAAAAAAAAAAAAGGACAAGTATAGTAGTAAAGGCTTTGAGGCCAAAAGTCAGGAGTTCAAGGCCATCCCTAACAACACAGAAAGTTAAGGGCTTGGATTCTGAGACAATCCCTCCCTCCCTGATAATCAGAAATGTTATCTGCAGTTTAAAAATGATTGAAAACTACATACATGGACATAAAGTAGAAATTAATATACCCTCCTCAAATTGTTTTATTAAAGAACTTAAGAGACCTGGCAACCAAACTACAATCTGTGGGTTTCAAATCAACTTAAGGATTTTTAAAAGATACTTATATTATATTTAGAAAACTGAGCATTAGAGTCAAATATTTGAAAATAAGGAAATAAGCTAGGGTCAAAGATAAATATTCCTGATCTCATTTATATTAAGTTGTTCCCATTGGAGTAGAGAGTAGGAGGGTGACTACTAAAGACAATGGAGGGAGGGGCTAAGAAGATGGCACACTGCCCCACGGGTACAATGATACCGTCAGGAAGAAGTAACAGGGTGTTCTAGAGCAAAGCACAAATATTACATGCTTATATGTGCTATATTCCAGTTATGTTTTTAACAAGAGTTTATGTCAAATAGTTGTCTTGTCAATAGATAGACTCTGGGCACATCTGCTTTTTTAGTTTGGATTTAAGCCAGAGTTTAAAAAGGATTCTACTGCTTCTGTCACATTGACTACATACATTTCAAACACTCACTGTAGCAGACAGCTAATGGTAATAACAGAGAATGGGAATACAGAATCCTCCCATCACTGCCGAGTTTTACTGGTCAACACTTCAGGATTCATACAGAAGTATCCACTGCTGATTTTGTAGATTGAGGTTGGCTTTAAATAAACCAATAGAGTAGAAGTAGGTCTGGTAAGGAGATAGACTAAACAAGGTTGGGCATGAAGGGATTATCTTTGAAGCTGAATACTGAGGAAGAAGGAATTACATAATCCTCTTTACTAACCACATATTTACATTTTTCTGGAAGAGAGAGAAAGTTAAGACATCTTCAACATTCTTTGCCCCACCCACTCAAGGTGTGGGATACACCTTCCTATGAATAACCCCCCCTTTTTTTAGAATCCTTACAGAAGTAATAAAAATAGTCCACATGTATATGTGACATTTCACAGATTATTCATATTTATTATGTATGATGTTTAGTACTTTGTTGTTATTAAATAAAATATCTCAGAAAGCTTTTTATCAAGCATATGCATTCATTCTTTCTCAAGGCTACTCAGTTTTACATTGATTTTAAGTAGTCATATGTGGATCAATGTAGAGAATAGATTTGGGAGGATCCTGAAATGTAAGTAGAGAAGACCTGACTATTACTTCCCTGAGAGGAAATGAATCTAAGTAATTGAGTGCAACTAAGAAGAGCTTACACCCACAAACCTGCAGTTACTTACGTTTTGACAAAGCTATCAAAAAAACATAGCAAGAAAAGAATAATATTTTCAGTGGGATAATCTTTTCAATAGAAGGTATTTGGGAAATGAAATATTAATATGTAGAAAAATGAAAACAGACTCTTCTCTCACTCTTTATATATAAGAATTAGCTAAAAATAAAGACTTAGATATAAGCCACCCAAATTAAGACTAAAAAAAAATATGGAACAAACTCTGTGAAGCATGGAAGAGATTATTTTAGTTATGACCCCAAGACACTAACGCAGTTGGTGGGCTAAGAGGATTACATCAAACCAAAAGGCTTCTAATGGTAGCACTCAGATTCGAAGAGGATATTTGTAAATAGTACTTCAGATGATGTGATAATATCTGAAATATGCAAAGAACTCAACAGCACAAAAATAACCTTAAATATAGACAAAGGTCATAAGTGAACATTTTGTAAAACAAAACATACAAATGGATGAAAGATTTATAAAAAAAATACTCCACATCTCTAATCACCATAGGCATGCAAATTTAAACCACAGTGCACCTGTTATACTGGTTATTATCTTTTTGAAAAGAATAAAAATAATGTGGGAAAGAATGTGGAAAGGGAACCTTATGCACTGTCGGTGATTACATAAAGCAGTACCTTCATTTTGGAAAGTATGAAAGTTTCTCAAAACACTAAAAAGTAGAATAAGCATATGATTCACCTATCTTGATAATTGGTGTGTCCCCAAAGTGAATGGAAGAGAAGGGATCTCCACACTCGAATATTCACAGCAAAATTATTCAGAATAGCTAATATATGAAAAGACCCCCAAGTACTCATTGATGGATGAATGGATATTTTTAAAAACATGCTTTCAATAGGGCATGAAATACTATCATCCTTAAATGCATAAACTAAACAAGTAGGACATTCTGTCATTTGTGGCAGTGGGAACAAACCCAGATGGTGTTATATTGAACTGAGCTCGACACAGAACGAATTACTACATGATCTTATGTATATGAGAAATTTTAAGAAGTTGCATCATGTGTTAAGTAGAGAAAATGGTGGTTACCAAAGCCAGTGGAAGGAAGAGCTGAAACGGAGGGACACATTGGTCAGTGAGTGTTGTAGTAGGTTTTCCCCAGCCCGTTTTGGGTCCAGAGGTTTGTGCCTGGCACATGTGCAGCGCCGGCTGTTTGGAACCTGGTCTGCGCTCCCGCGGCTTTTGTCCCCCAAAAGAAATGAAATCACATGCTTATATACTTTAACACTGTTTGGCCCATGTCTTAAGCACATTACTAGCTAGCTCTTTCATCTTAAATCAACCCATTTCCATGAATCTACCCACCACGTGGCTTGCAGCCCGTGGCTCACCTTAATTCCTACATGCTTCTTCTTCGGGGGACGGATCGAGACTGGCAAACTCCACCCTTCTTCCTACCTGGCTGCCTCTGATTCTCCACCCACTTCTATGGTGCTCTACACAGGCCAAAACAGTTCTTTATTCACAGTACACAGAAAACATTCCTACCACAAGTGAGTGCAAAGTTGGTTAGACAGGAAGAATGAATGCTGGTCACAGAGCAAAGAACCATTGCTACAGTTAATAAGGCAGTCATGTTTCAAAATATGACTGAAAGTATATTTAAGTGTTTTCACAAGGAAAGAATAAATGTGTACAGATGGATTAGGAGACAGTTAGCCTGACTTGGCCATTCCATAATGTATACATATATCAAAACATCACATTTTATCTCATAAATACACAGAGAGTTTAATTATGCTCCAGTAAGTAAATGGGCAGCATTAATGGGCATTTTTGTAAATGGGGAGATCTCAAGTGTGGATATGAATCTGAGAGGACTGATAACTGAGTTTGATGGGGTGCATGGTGTAAAATCACCAAATAATAAATATATATAAAAGAAATATAATTATTACCAGCTATTAATAAATTGCACTTTCAACAGTTGAGCTGTTCATTAAAAATAAATCTTTTGGAGAAAAAAAAGAATTCTGCTGTCATGAACTATCAAAGAAAAGTTAATCATTTGAATATCACCAAAATGAAAATAATTACACTTCAAAGGATACTTCTAGGATTATGGTAAAACAAGACTGGCACAGTGGCAGGTAGCTGTAATCCCAACATTCCAGAAGCAGAGGCAGGAAGGGTACATGTTTGAGAACAGTCTCAGCTATACAGTGAGACCTTGACTTAAAAATACATACATACATACATACATACATACATACATACATACATACATAAGCATCCTTAAAAATGGATACTATACACTATTTATACAACTAACAAGAGACATACATTAAGTAAAGAACACTTAAAATTCAATCTGAGTGAGGACCAGAAGATGTCACTATGGGTAAAAGTGCTACACAACCCTGACAGGCTAAGTTTGGATTCCTGGAACTCATGTAAAAATTGAACATATTTCTCCTGACCTCTACATATATGTTACAGTATGTGCTCACCTCATGCATCAACAGGTACAAACATATACACAAAAATAAATGAGTATGAGAGAGAGGAACCATTGGTGTTCTATTGGAATCCCTGGTTGTATTTTGTTCCAGTGAGTCATTAATATCACTGACATTCACCTAGTGGGCAAGATAACCCTTCAGAGATATAAAGGCAATGATCACTTCCTAATGAAGTCCTGAGGGCTGGTAAGGAGATATAACATTGGATAGCAGGGTTGTAGGTCTGTATCTATTTTAGTAGATTGGAAGAATACTCAAGACAGGTTGAAAGAAATATGTACACGTCAAAGAATCACCATCGCTAGGAAAAACTAAAAATCTTAAAGAGTGAAACCTAGCATCTTTCCAAACTAGGTCCTTGCAGCAGCTGAGTTCATGGCCAAAGTAAGTCAGGAAGCAGTAGACACAGGTAACAGACAGCAGTTTAGGTCTGACTCTCCAAATGCCAAGTTAAGTTGGTGCCATGTGTGATTCCTTTCTATGCTCAGTGTGTATACTGAGGCTTGGTATAATCTTGATGAGATTGTTCTAGCCAGCAGAAGAATTGGAGGACAACAATGAAATGATGGAGGCTTGGAAGTGTCCCTAAGGAGCTTGTGCCCAAAGAGTCTACCACCTCAAAAGGATGAAAAAACTTAAAGGTACAAGTGAGTCATCTATTAGGAGAGACCATCCCAGAAATCCACAAAGGATACATTTCCTTTTGCTGGTCATCTTAATCCTGAAGTTTCTTTTAGGACTGGTCTTAACTCTGTCATGAAGGAACAGAGAAAACAACAGACACCATGTTCCAGGAGTATACCTCAGAAAAGCAAATGAACTCTGCATAGAAACAAGTGAATTGTAATAAAGTTGACAATTAAAACTTAGATCCCATTGTTTGTCATCATTTCTGCTGGCAAGACCCCATTGCCATACTTTTTGAATTATCCAGCTTTTATACATAAGTGTCTGCCAAGAGAATATTTGTTTTAAAGGCGGAATTATGACTATGCCAAAAAGACTTCAACTTTTTTTGCCAATAACGTTTTACATCCTCTTCAAAGGAGAACTGAAAGATACATACATGTACCTAGGGAGACAATGTCGGGAAGAATTGAAAATTGGAGCAAAACGAGGCGGGCAGGTAAATAGAATGTTCCTCACTAGACAGAATTCACTGGCACACTGCAAACCACCTGAGTTGTTACTGGTTTCCCAAATTTAAAGCTATAAAATGATTCATAGACCACTAGAGGCACAAGTCTCATAGAATTCAATAACCCGGAAGGGGATGTGCCAAGACTCCTAGACGCTACAGTCTTTCCTGTGTTCCCACACCACCCACTTTTGTGTGCTACTCTCTTCCTCTGCCTTGTCTTTTAAAGACCATTATCTTTGACATTATTCTTTCAGAACACTCCTAGGATTTGACCCTTCTGTGAATGAGGCTGCCCTGGTTTTCTGCAAGATTGCAATTCTATTGATTTTTTTTTCTTTTCTCTTTGTGTGTTTGTTTGTGACATGGTTTCCTCATGGAGCACAAGTTAGTCTGGAACTCTCTGTGTACTTCCTTCCTCAGCCGCCAAACTACTAGGGTTACAAATGTTTACCACTATACCCAATGTGATTTTTTTTTCTAAATTATTCTCCCCATAACTTTCTAGCTATAACCAGTTGTTATGGTCCATGGCCATGGAATTATGTTGACAACACATCTACAAGAAATAAGTAGCCAGGGCTGGAGAGATGCCTCAGTGGTTAAGAGCACTGACTGCTCTTCCAGAGGATGGGAGTTCAATCCCCAGCACGCACATGGCAGCTCACAACTGTCTGCAGTTCCAGTTCCCAGTTCCAGGCAAACACCAAGCAAATAAATAAATAAAAGTTTTTTGGTTTTTGGTTTTTTTTTTAAAAAAAAAAAAAAAGAAATAAGTAGCCATGAAGTGCAGGAAGAGAGGAAGAACTGGGTCTGGGTGGAGTAAGTGGGGATTAGAAGCTATTAAATAGGGCTAGCTACTACAGGAATAAAGATATGGTTTAATAAAGAGGAATAATGCCCTGGGAAAATGAGTATAGTATGACAGAGTCATTTGACCCACTATGAAAAGATCAACTGCTAGCTAGTGCCCTGGAGAGGATCCAGCCATCCTTAGTCATAGAATTCTATGCTATTTCCGTTGTCCAGAATCCAAACTAAACACAGAAGGTATGCACCATGACACTCTGAGCTGCTATAAAACAAAGAGCCTTTATAATGCATTTCATGGCCTCTTGGCTTCAGGAATTTAGAAAAAAAAATAGAATTAATGATCAAATTTCAATATTGTTTCCTTTAATGCCTTCAACTTCCAGTTAAATCATCTACCCTGGTATGCATTTCCTCCTCGCTATTTTACTGACTTGGATTTAAAATGACCTATAGCTAAACATACAAAGCATCTCTCAGGAATACTGGAGCCAGAACAGAGGTTCACGGTCTGGAGGACCACAGCACAAGTTTTTGAAAGTTGTAGAAGACCTACAGTCAAGTTAAAACCCCTAGCAAGTAAATTTGTTGCTATACAGTCAAAGGCCTATTACTTAAACATAGATTATAAACAGAGGGAAAGACACCCATTATAAAAATAAAGATTTTCTCCAAAGTATGTTCACTGGAAGAAATAAAGTTCATTGGAAAAAATATATAGATTAGGAAAAAAAGAAAAAATCTAAAGTCCTACCAGTTGCAAGGTTTGGTACTTGTAACAATTTCTAATTACATTTCTACCTTTAAAAGTGATTCTGGGCTGTGAACATAGCTCAAGTGTATAAAAATATTTTCTACACAAGTATGAAGACTTGAGCTCAAATTTCTAGAACCTCTCTTGAAAAAAAAATAAACTAGACATATTGTGTGAATGTTTTTGCATCACAGTGCTCTTCCAGGGAGCCTGAAGACAAAGGCTGGAGAGAACACACACACACACAGTAGAGTCAGAACCATTTTGTGTGTGTGTTCCTGTGTGTGTGTGTGTGTGCATGTGCACATGCTATTTTTAATTAGCATTTTATTAAACTGGGACTAGAATACAATTCAGTTGGTAGAGCACTTTTATACAAAGTACAAAGCCCCAGGTTCCCTTCCAAGCAACACATAAATAGATCTGGTCACATGATGCCTGTGTGATCCCAACACTTGGGAGCTGGAGGCAAGAGATCAAAAGTTTAAAATCATAAATAGGTAAATAAAGATTAAAGTCATCTTCTCTTAGATAAAAAGTTCAAAGCCAACCTAGACTCTGGAGAGAGGGAGGGAGGGGGGGGAGAGAGAGAGAGAGAGAAATTAGTCTGGATCCATAACTCATATAACAGTCACAATAATTATCTTATGGAGATCATAGATATAATAAAAGTTAAAACTATGAAGGGAAACCATGAAGTCCAAGCATGTAAGCTAAAACTATGAAGAAAATAGAAAAATTCCTTTATAATCAAAGCAATTTTTTTTAGAACAAAAAGCCACTAACAATAAAGAAATCAGGTTAGATCCACCAAACTTTAAACACCTTCCTCACCAGGAAAAGCCTTTTAAAAATGAATGAAAGAAAAGCAACTGAAGATGTAAAATTTTTCCACAGTAAAGTATTTTAAGTACCCAAACTTAGTGAGTTAATGTGGCAATTTGAAAGCTTACCCGCTTTTATAAATTATTGGTGCACACGGAAAGGAAAACACGTTGCTCTATATAAACACTGTGTCCTAAGTAGAAAATGTAATGTCTTAAGCAAAACTCTTTAAAATTGACTCCCCCAAAATAAAGAGAAGTAGCAGAATTGGAAGAAAATATTTACAATTCACAGATCAAAATGTTTGTATATGAAATGTATGGATGATTCTCTATAACAGTAGTTCGCAACAATCCTTATGTTGTCTTTATAATAAAGTTTGTGATGTTGTGGTGACAGCCCCTACCATAAAGCTATTTAATTGCTACTTCACAACTGTAATTTGCTACTGTTATGAATCATACTGTAAAATATCTAGTATGTAACCCCAGAGGAGTCATGGCCCCCAGGTTGAGGACCATCATTCTATGAGCTGTAAATAAAGAAAGGATAATCTAGTTTCTTTATTTGAATTCATTTCAAGGCATAGTCAGGGAGCTGCAGGTAGTTTTTAGACAAGAAACGGAGTCCAGAAGTGAGAAGACAGAGGCAGGCAGATCTTATGAGTTGGAACCAGTCTGGTCTATAATCACAAGCCTCAGGCTAGCTAAGTGCTACATAAGTCCCAATCTCAGACAAAACAGGAATACAAACAACATCACAACAAGCACCCATCTTTTTAAGCTCTAATAAAAAATATCTTCAGGCTTTGAAGAAGAAGGATGAGAAGGAGGAAAAATGGGTGGATTATTTTCTATGAAGCAGAAGCATCCTTGATGGGGGTGTTATTTACAATCAAAGACAAAAAAATAAAAGAAAATATCAAGGAAGAGTAAGAAACGGAGGTGGGGGAAACAACTCAGTACACCTAAGAGTTGGATTCACTTTACTTTGGCTAAGCAGTCTCCATAGTGAGACCCTGCCTCAAAACAAAGCAAAATGGAAAACCACAAAACAAGCAAATGAACAAAACTACCTGTTTTGTTCAGAGTAGTAGCTTTTGGTTGAAGTTTATATCTCTTACAGGAGGACACTGATGATATCTTGGGGGCATCTAGGGTTATCGAGGTGCATGCAGTGAGTAATTATTCTAACACATTATATAGAAACAAGGGATGCTGACGAACACCCTACCATCTCAGGAAGCCCCCACCCCTTACACCTCTCCCCAACAGAATCACTCTGATTTAGAACGAAAGATTGACAAGTTAAGAAATGATACAGGGAAAGATACTGAATTGGGGCATTCACTGAATCATAATAGAGCTTCAATACTCTTATTAGGATTTGTCATTGGAATTTTTCATAAAGAATTATTGCCTAAAATGATGAAAAAGTAAAAGTTCTAAGCCTCTAAGAAGTACAACTTAAAATGTGTGAATTTACCCTCTCAATCCCCTTTAAAAAATTGTAGTTTCTGACTTATTTTCCCAACAAAATCTAGAATCACTCTGGAGAAGGGTCTCTGGGCAGGCTTATGGGGAATTACTTTGATTATGTTCACTGGGGTGAGAAAGTCAATTAATGTGTACAGCACCCATTCCCAGGGCTAGGACTTTAGACTTTATGTCATAGAGAAAGTGAGCTGCATATAGACATCCATCTCTCTCCACTTCCTGATACTGGGTGGATGTGATGAGGCTTCTGCTCCAGTGGTCTTTACTCCCCCACCATAATGGACTACACTTGGGAACTATGAACTAGAATGACCCCTTTCCAAGTGGCTTTTCTCAAATTTATTTTAATCACAGACACAGGAAGAGAAACTTAGACATTTGGTTCCCAGAAGTGAGGCTGTTGTGATAAGTCTGACAATGTGGTTCAGAGGCCGCTGGCACTGTTTTGTAGCTATAATGTGGAAGAGTTCGTGATCTGGGGTTGGAAAACTACAGAATGTGGGAAGCCTTCATGGTTCTCTCAGTTGGCGTAGACAACATAGGGCCAGCTTCAAGCCCCTGCTGCCTTGAATTCTTTGCCTCAGTCAAGGGGTGAACTCAAGTTAACCATTTCTTCCTTAAGTTCCTCTTTTCAGGGCATTTTATTACAGCAAGAGGAAAAGAAACTGAAACAGAAATAGAGATGGCATTGTGGTAGTCAGTATTAATTGGCAACTTGGCAGAACCTGGAATTCTCTGGACACATCTGCAGGTGATTGTCTCGATTATGTTGAGTCAGAAAGAGTTGGCCCCTGAGGATCCTGGGCTGCATGAGATGGAGAACGAGAGCTGAGCAAGTCCTCATCACTGTTTCCTAAGCACAGACTCCTGTGACCTCAACCTCCTGAGGTCATGACTTTTCAGTCTCAAACTGTGAATCCAAATAATTGCTTCCTTCTTTGGGTTGCTTTTGGTCAGAGTGCTTTTTTGGTTTGCTTTGTTCCGGATTCGTTGTTTTGTTTTTCAAAACAGCATTTCTCTGTGTAACAGCTCTGGCTGTCCTGAAACTCACACTGTAGATGAGGCTGACCTGGAACTCACAGAGGTTCACCTACCCCTGCCTCCCAAGTGCTGGGATTAAAGGCATGTGCCAACACTGCCATGCTTACTCTGAGTATTTAAATAAGGTGACAGGAAGAGAAATGAAGACAGGTCAACAGTGATTAATGCGTCAGTCTTGGGTGCTTACAAGTGCTTTAGATTATTGTACATGTGACATATACACACGTCACTGGCAAATGTTCATGATGTCATTTCTGAAATAGCTCTGTAAAGAGAGAACCTCAGAAAATATCCCCAATAGGTCCAAACTGAAAATATTGCCTCTTTTCAGAATCAGTGTCTATTGAGTCCAGTCTATTGATAGCTAGCAGGAGATGGTTGTTGTTACTGTAAAAGTTAAAAAACATTTCCAGAAGATACTGGTGGAGGGAGATCGGGTCAGATCCCTAATATCTGGTTTTGACCGTAAATGACATTTCTAATGGCTGAGACTATGTAGGAGCATGATTAAAGCCTTTAATCTTGTACTCATCTGCCTTTAAATGGTATTTTAGAAATTTCTGTCTTAAAAACCAAACATCACAAACAAGAAAAAAGAAAGAAAGAAAGCAATTCTACTATCATTGAACTTTGTAAAATTAAGGCATAATCTATTGGTGCCCTGAAATGTCAATTTTCCCATGTTGTGATTGGATGATAACATTCATTTAGAATTCTGTTTTTCCCTTCAGTAAAAGAAAACAGTGCAAAACACTGTGAGCACATTTAAAGCTAGAGATTTAAAGCAGAAGTCAAGGTGTTAGCAAGTGAAAATTCCAGAGTATTAATTCATGTATGTAGGGATTTGGTTGATATGAACCTTGAATAATAGCATTTGCCTTTCAGGGGCATGTTGTTAGGGAACTTAGCAACTAACCACAGAATTAACAACAGTTTAAGAAGTAAGAAAGAGGAGGAGGAGGAGGAGGAGGAAAGGGAAGAGAAGACAGAAAGGGGGTGAGTAGTAAGGGAAATCATTAAGGGCTACCTAGTCCCTCTGGCTTGGAGGACCAGAAGTCAAAGTGATGCACGGGCATACTGTGGGCTAAAGCTAGCTTCTCTGGGTTTATTTCTACCACCACCCTAAGTGCTAGGGGTGCTGAGGACACAGGGCCAGAAGTTTATTTTCTGCCTGAGTCACATCATCCCTGTTATCTCTGGCCCTCTTCTCCTCACTCTGCATTTGAAGAAACTCAAGGTTTCTGTGAAGCCATAGAGAATAGCAAACAATAATGCTTTAAATGAAATAGAAACGTGTCCCTTCTAAGCCAAAGTGTGCATCAGTGATGTGGACACAGACAGGATGATGCACAGTGGAATGGAAGGAGAGTCTTCCAGTCTTGATCCATTCTGAGGCTTTAGCCTCACTGTGCAAAGGAAGCATTGTCTACATCCTAAACAGGACTGAGAAAGGGACAGGACCAACAGATGGCAAGACCCCTATACATATAAAAAAAAGTCTTGATTAAAAAAGGGAAAATAAGGATTTTCTCAACGCTAAGAAAGATCAGTTGAAAAGTTTTTTTTACCCTCTTATAGTTAAGAATGAAAATATTCATATATTTTAAAGTTAGTTTATTAATGCTTAAAAAATATTAAATTCCATGGACACACACACACACATCAATCTAGGAAAATCTTTTGTAGTGGACATAAAACAGACTTCTTAAAACAAGTGCCCTTAAATGAACCATTGTTGCTAAAAATGAGCTAAGTTGTAGTCAGAAGTTTTTCTGTCCTTACTGGCCAGTCCTGCAGTCATTTAATCCCAAATAATCACACAAAGACTTATATTACTTATAAACTATTTGGCCTATAGCTCAGGCATATTATTTGCTAACTCTTACTTTTAAACTAACCCATGATTCTCATCCATGTTTAGCCCCATGACTTGATACCTTTTTCCAATGCAGCATTCTCGTCCATCTTCCTTCCTCTAAGTCTGGCCGATGTCTCCTCTCTGCCCTTCTGCTTCCCAGAATTCTCCTAGTCTGGTTGCCCTGACTCTACTTCCTGACTAGCTTCTAGCCAATCAGCATTTTATTAAACCAATATTTACAATGACAAGTATTTATAGTATACAAGAGCATAGTCCCACAGCACTAAGTCTTCTCTGTTTTTCAGCCAGAAAGAACTTACAGTGGTAAGAATGAACAGTCTCCCCCAGTTCTTTGTATCTTAAAAAAGCGATAGCATTCTGTCTTCCCTAACTCCACATTCTCTGTTGACACTGTCACTCATCTCCTTATCCCAGATTCACTCCAAAACAAAAAGGACAGGACATCTGAAACTCATTAAAACACTGACTTTCCAAGTTAATACAGTGTTGAAAAAAAAATAGTTTTCTCAATGAAAAAGAAAATGAATCAAATTGAGGCTTGAGCAACATGACTCAAGTACTACATGGTCATTTGGTTTATTCATTTCCTGTGACCCATTTCTCTGTGTCGATGTTTATCCTTTCCTTCCTACTAATTCCGTTGGTTTGCTGTGCTTTTTCACACACTCATCATTGATCACCAGAAATTCTGCACTTTGACACATTGATTTTATTCTATTATTTCAAGTACATAAAAAACATAGATTATATAAGAACTCTCTATCACCTACTTTGGCAAGAGTCACTCGAAATTCTTACCTCATCTATACCTTTGCCCACTTCTTTACCACCACCTTCTTCCCCAATTTTTTTGAAGTAAAAATTGTTATTTGCAATTTTTAATTGTTTTTGCCAATATAACCAGCTCTGTGTTATGTGGGTTCCTCTGTTTTATTTTTTTTTAAAACTTTATTTTATTTATTTATTTGCCTTGGTGTTTGCCTGGAACTGGAACTACAGACAGTTGTTAGCTGCCATGTCGGTGCTGGGAATCGAACCCGGGTCCTCTGGAAGAGCAGAGGGTGCTCTTAACCGCTGAGCCATCTCTCCAGCCCCGGTTCCTCTGTTTTATATATCAGACCATAACATCTTAGTTAGTGGACTTGTATTTTATATGCTAGAAATTTGCAACTTTCAATTATGATTTAAGAACATTTTAACTTTCTTTGTTAAAGATAACAATCTTCAGAGATCTAGGAAGCCCCCTTGAGGTCTTGCTCAAGAGGCTTGCTGCACTTTCTGACTCTTAAAGCAAGGGTGCCATCTACTGGTATGATTTAAAATGCTTTCTCACAGATTGTGATGATTTGAGAATGGAGCCCAAAGAATCGGATGTTTGAATGCTTGATTCCCAATTAGTGAAAATGTTTTGGCAGATTAGGAGACATGGTTGAAGGAGGTATGTCAATGGGGTGAGCTTTGAGGTTTCAAAAGGCCAGGCCATTTCCAGTTCTCTCTGCTTCCTTCCTGGATCAAAGTACAAGCTATTGCTGCAGCATCATGCTTGTATGCTATGATGCTCCTGGCCATGATGGTGATGGACTCCTCCTCTGGGACTGTAAACATCCAATAAATTCTTTCTTCTATAAGCTGCTTTGCTCATGGTGCTCTGTCAGAGCAATAGAAAGGTAACTAAGACACCGATTGAACTTAAAATTCTTAACCATACTGTTCCATTTTGCATTCTGTTATTGTGATAAATACCATGACCAAAAGCAAGTTGGGAAAGAACATGATTATCTCATCTTACAGCTTTACTGAGGGATGCTAAAGCAGAGACTTGGAGCAGGGACCTGGAAGGAGGAATTGAGGCAGAGAAATGCTGTGTACAAGCTTGCTTTTTCTGACTTGTTCAACTACCCTTCTTCTATAACCCAGGCCCACCTGCCCAGGGATGTTACACTCAAAGTGGGGTAGACCCTCCTCAAACATTTCCTCAGTTGTGGATCCCTCTTCCCAGGCATATACATAGATATACATATATGGGGGGGGAGGATCACAAAGAAAACAAATTGTATGAAAACACTGTTGTACCCAGGATTCCATTGACTCCAGTTAAAGCCATAGCAGATGAGAAGATGTGACTATAGTTCCTGTACAAGCAATTCCTCTCTCTTTATTTTGTGATTAAGAATCATTATTCTCGAAAGGCTTCAGAAATTACAACATTGTACTCACCATTGCAAATATTTATGTTTCATAGATTTTAAAAAGTTATTGAAGGCATAAAGGAAACTTATATGTAATAAAAATTACCTACTTGGGCCCAGAAAGATGTTTGAGTAGGTAAAGACATTTGCCTATGGAGTTCCATCCCAAGGCCTATGTGGTAGAGGGAGAGAACCCTGCAGTTGTTTCTAGGTGTGTGTGCACACATGCACACACATTAATAAACATAATTAAAAATTGTAATTGGTGATTTGGAGAAAAATAATGAGTTGTGTGTCTAAGTTCTATAATTCTGGAAATTTTGAGGGCTTTGTCAAGGAGAAAAGGTAGACTTCATGGAGAAGTGTGAGGCTGTTCTGATGTGTTCCTGCTTCCCCTGTGTGCTTCTATGAGGCCTACAAAGCAGGGCAGAGTACAAATAAATGTTCTTCATCAACTCCTCTAAATCAGGTCTACATCTGAGGTTTCTAAGTCCCCTAGGAGGAGTAACGATGTAGCTGTTATCCCACAGGACACTGTGAGTACTGGTCAGATGGTGGGGTAGGACAGCCAGCCCCCTAGAATCAGAGACCCAAGAAAAAGGCCTTGAGTCCCTTCCTTACAAATAACATTCCAGAAAAAGGTACACAAATGACCTCAGAAATAGGGAAGAGAAAACTAGAGGAGATAGCAACATTGTATTTTTTTTTCTACATTCTTATCATCTTTCATTTAGATGCTACAAATCCCATTGAAGTAGGTTTTATTATTCCCCATTTGAGATAAACATAGATTTTTATTACTCTCCAGTTAAAATAACAAAAAGACATTTTCTTTACAGAACTACCTGAGTTCTCAAAGAACAAGCAGTATTGGAGGTAGTTACTCTACCAGCCTGAGATGTTAAATAATTATAAGGGGCAATGACTGCTGACCCATAGTAACCACTGATACTAAACCTAAGATATCTGGAGATGAGACATTATAACTCATGACTTCAACATATTATAACTCATCTACAGACCTGTGTAATTTCATTAAGAGCCAGGTGGGATTATGTGACACAGGCATCTGGTCTGGAGTATTTTTTCAGAATCCAGGTGTCAATTTATTTTAGCATTTCACAAAACACTTCTCAGAACACCTCGCATCCACCAAGGGCTCAGTGCTTTTAAACGCAACTTAATTTAAGAAATTGAATATTTGGGGCTGGAAAGATGGCTCAGAGGTTAAGAGCACTGACTGTTCTTCCAGAGGACCTGAGTTCAATTCCCAGCAAAACCACATGGTGGCTCACAACCATCTATGATGAGGTCTGGTGCCCTCTTCTGTAAAACTGTATGCATAATAAATAAATAAATCTTTAAAAAAAAAAGAAAGAAATTGAATATTTATACACTCATTCCACAAAAAATGCATTTTCCTCCCAATCAAAAACTTATATTATACTACATACCAGAGTTACAGACAAACAAAATTCCCTGTCTTTGTGAAGTTTACTTTCTAGAGAAGAAAATATATAATGAATATGATGGTTTTATATATATACACATATGTATATGTATATATATGTATGGAGGTGGGTATACACATACACATACATATATTACACTAGATGGTACATGCTAAAGACTTACACAGGACAGAGAGGTCAGGTAGGTGATTCTTTGCATGAGGTATGTGTTAGTGTGAGCATGGCCAATGTTGCGCCCACATGCCTGCGGGCAGAGGCTCTCTGACAGGCACACTGCACCACGCCTGGGGCATGTGTGCATGGTCAGCCTTTAAAGAGCCTCACCAAGTGGCAGACACTTTCTTCTCTTCTCCCTCTCCTCCCCCTTCCCCTCCCCCACCTGTTCCTTTAATAAATCTAATATGGCTCCTTGACAGCGTGCTAGTGTGTTTTATCCTTCCATGTGCAAAATACTAACAGTATGTATATATTAAAGTTTGAGAAGTTCTGCTAATCATGGAACAATGATCCATTTAATGATGTGTTGCAAGATAAAGAATAGACGTGTCTGCAAAATGCAAACCAGCTCTTTGGGTGAGCAGGGAAAGATCCCAAATCAGTTTCAGTGGGGGCTGGTAGAGCCTGACACTGACAAGCAGGTATGAAATCGTAGCCCATCCAAAGCTTGGGAGTTTTGTTTGGTTTTTTGAGACAGAATTTCTCTGTGTAATTCTGGCTGTCCTGGAACCCACTCTGTAGATCAGGCTGGCCTCAAACTCACAGAGACCCGCCTACCTCTGCCTCCCAAATGCTGAGATTAAAGGTGAGCACCACTTCCCAGGAGCATCCTAAATTTTTTGAAGATATTTCTTTGTTTTTATTTTAAGGCATGTTCTCACTAAGCAACCCTGGATAGACCAGGATGGCCTGCAACTCACAGAGACCCCTCTTGTATTTGCCTCCCAGGTGCTATGATTAAAGGCATGTACCTACACACTTAGCCCCAAGATTTTTAACCTTACATTTTAGCCATGAGTATGCATGTATTTGTATGTGAATGCTTATGTGTATTCGTTTATAATGAGAAGATACCTTGTTATTTTTAAAAAATACTTATGTTACATATTTTGTTGCTATAGCAAAAATAAACAATAGACCACAAAGAATATATCAGCGAGATTACATTCCCATTTAACCAAATTAAGCCTGCCTCCTATACTCCAAAAGTTTATGTATTACTTTTTAAAATAAACATAAAAATAAAATCCTGAAGCTCTCTATGCCTCATCCCTTAGTCATTATTAAGTGTTGCTTCATGTGCCAAACACCTGGGCCCTTACTTCCTTCCTTCTAAGCCTTCCTTGGCTCTAGTCCAGCCGTGGTTACAGATACAAAGGTTCCTTCAGGCTCACTTTCTTTGCATTGGTAGTGCCTCATCTCAGGCTTATTCCTCTATTTCCAAATACCTCCTGTTCAACTAAGTTTTCTATGTTGTTTTGTTTTCAAGTCCCAAGAGCCTTATCAAGAAAAAAGCAAATAGAGAACTCTCTCTGGGCATTGGTCACAAGAGCCACCACTACAAAAGCCACCACTGAGATGCTCATTACTCAAAATCAAGAGGCCCCTTTGCAAGTAGGCAGTTGTCATCCCGCACATACTGAAATTTGCCGGCTAGGCACTCAGCAATCAGCAATCAGTCTCATCTTTATCCCACGACTGAGAGAATCCGGCTCTGAAAAGCACAGTTCCACATCCTCACACAACCTCCTTCATCTCTATAAACCTGATGGAAAAATCCACTCTGTCTACTTGTAATTCTTTCCTGGAAAGGGTACCCAGCATTCTCTCTGTTCCTTCTTCCCCACCCCACCCCTGACACAGACACCTTGATGAGTTAAAACTCTACAAATCAGAAAAAAATTATCTTCAGACAACTGCTTCTTTCCATATAGATAGCACCAGGGAAACATGCATAAATGACCTTGAGAAATACAGAATAGAAAAAATAAGGAGACAGTCCCATATCAATGTCATCCAGTTTTTCTACATTCACATTTTCTCATATTTAGTCAGCCACACTGACCCAGTGAAGTAGATTTCATTATTCCTCCACTTGAAATTAATGATGGCAAATATGAGACTTACCGATCTTTTCTGGTTACAATGGGTTTTAATGGACAGGAGGAAACAATGTGCTCTTTGACTTTCCCATTTTAACAGCAGATGATCCAGATATCACTGTTTTTTCAGGGCTGACTCTGTTTTAAATTAAGTGATTTAAGGGATAGCTTAATGCTATGCAGGAAAGAGATATACAGAGGTTTTGATGATCTGAACACCAAGTTGCCCTAGACAGGTTCTGGATGCTTCCTGTGGCAATGAGGACTCACACCCAGGTCAGGTACCAATAGACCATCACTTGATACTCACTGTGCTTTTACACTAGTAGGTTCAGAAAACATATCACTCAGAAGAACCAACTGTACAAAGATATGTAAATAAATAGGAATGTCACTTTGTTACTGGGGAAACTGAGGCTTTTTTTCATGGCTGGTTCTTAGTCACTAATAAAAATAAAGGGACTAAGAAAACTCATGCAAAGCTTTACTCAAATTTGAGAGAAAAGGGCAGAACAGAAAATCTTGGCTGGTACCCAGAAGAGAGGAAAGGAGAAGAGGAAGGCTGTGCCTTTTGCAATGAAGATTGGCAGGCAGCTGTGGGCCTGAAGGGAAGGTGGGCTTTGCAGGGATGGGGTGGGTGGGAGGTAGTGGTGGTAAGAAAGCCAGGTGTGTCCAGGAAATGATGCTTAGGCTTTTGGGCTGTGTGGGAAACAAAAGGGCAGAAAAAAGAAGAAGAAAAAGGCAGTCCTGTTTCTCCAGCTCTGTGGTCTGTAACATATACGGCTTGGTTTGTTGGCTCAGGCTGGCCCTACACCACATCTGCCCCAGTCCTCAGTGTTTGGTCGGTGGTCATCGCATTTCAAATGTCTTGGGGTCTGTACTGTAATTGAAGCTTCACATAGATATACATACCCATCCATATATAGAGACACATCTTAAAAATAAGGTATATTGTGTTGTATAACTTTAACAGTGACCACAGGTCTTACTGTTCATTGTTTCTCTTACAACATAGAGTAATAAAGCATAAAGACAGTTCACACAAATAAAACATTCATGAACACAGTCAACAGACAGCTGCAGAATATAACCAAAATTACAGCACACTAAAATAACATAATTACTCTTAATTACATATGAATGAGAGAGCAAAAGGCAGTTTTTAAGGTAGAAGATAGTTCTGATAAACGAAGTCTCTGATCACATATCATTGCAATATACAAAGATGCTTAAAGTCTTGAGATTATTAGTACAATGTTAGCCCACTGAGATTGTGGCCAGACAGTGTTAGGTTGCTAGATTTAATGATATCCACTATAAGGCATGATAAGTCAACTGAGTGGAGTGAAATAAGGGGAGGGAGAGTCCTTGTACCCTTGGATTTCCTCCTGGACATGTGACCAGTGTCACACCAAAGTAATTTGCATGGCCTATAGCAGAGATTTCCTCACTTTGTGGTAACCCACCAAATTGATGGTTTCACTGATGTATTTAAAAAATGCTTTCATTTCTGACTTTCTTTGTTCTTCTACTATAAAAACTCTATAAAACTATTGTAATATTGAAACATGGAATTTGGACTAACCTAAATCCATATGGAGAGAGAGAGAGAGAGAGAGAGAGAGAGAGAGAGAGAGAGAGAGAGAGAGAGACTCACCTTTGAAGAAATAAGAGATAGTTTAGGAATCTAAAGATGATCAATGGCTTAGTAACTTTTGATATTAGAATTTTTCACATTTGTTCATAATTTTGATCTCCTTTTAGCCTACTATAGACATGATTTTTTATATTCAGTTTATCTCATTTTAGGCCACTTAAAGTGGTCATGACATTTTCGTGGTATTTTTGTTTTTTTTTTTTAGTTGCTCTAGATTATTCTTGAAAAAATATCATGCATGATCAACTTGTTCTATGCCTTTCATTTGACTCTAAATCTCTCAGTTCTTCAGTGAAATCAGCAACTTATCCTGAACTTTCCCCAATTTGGTAAGATGCTGATAAACACTTTAATTGTCTGGTGTCTGCTACTCTGGGGAAATGATCTTGAGATGCCTTCTCTAACAAAGCTAGAGTTAATTACAGAATTTAAAATTGTTCAATTATAACCAAATTGACAAGCCAACTGAGGGTACTATGTGCACTTCCCATATGGGGAAAAAGAGAGACAATTACAATAAAAAGTAACTACAAGATAATTATTCATTCTAAAACAAAAGCTAAGATTTTAAATCATCTTGTGTTTTTCCAATGCAACAAGACATAAATTGTTGCCCTAAGATGGGTTTAATTTTTCTCTTACTGTTGAAATTACAACAGTCATTTTAGCATGTGAGAAACAGTGAGAGAAGAAAATATGGACCCCAAGATTCACATTATTGAGGAAAGCCTTTCTATCCTAAATAGTTAGCAGTGTTTTGATCTACATAAACACTGCCTTTTTTCTTCTCTTTTAGAAATAAATAAACTGGGAAAATAAGACCAACACCACCTCAAACCAGATGACCAGGGGCAGTCATGGGAAGACATCTTAGTTTCCTCCCTCCTTGTACATTGTGTGCATTGATACTTCTCCAGTTCTTGTCTTTTTTCCCCACCATCAAATTCAGCAGCTGAAAGTTTCTGGTTAACTGACCAACATAATGTCTCTATTCTTTATGTATCAGTTTTCCTGTTCTTGCCAAAGAAATCATTCTAAAGTTTGATTTATAGCACTTGATTAAAATCTTAACGCCTTTAGAGGGAAAACTCACATTTCTCAGTATGGAATATGATACTCTTCATCATCTGGTCTCTACTTATCTCCTGTCTTCCTCCTTGTTGCCCCAGTTCTCATGCTCTGACACTGGAACACTAGCAGAATGCTCTCAGTTTGCTTGAAGGCCTCTGCATTTCAGCAAGTTGTTATTTCTGCCTGAGAGTGCTCTTTCTCTTCAAATGGTTAATTAGGACTCATCTTCAAAAGCCAGTTCTAATATCCCCTTCATCTGAGATTCATGTCACCCATTCTGAAGTGGCTAAGAGAGATAATCAAGTTTCCTCCTCCCTTGTACTGCACAAATTGTAATTCAGATCAACCAAGTAACTGGAGAGGTAATGTTCTTCTGTGCAGACTCCTGGTTGACTTCCTCTAAACTCCAGTGTGTTAGGTGGTTCCTTAATACCATAGGTAGAATAATTATTACACTAATCCATAAAATATGAGACATTTACTATCTCCCATAAGCATCTTCATAAAATTGATCTTTGTGTGTGTGTGTGTGTGTAGTGTATCTTTGTGCTCATGTGGGTATGTGCATATTTGTGCATGTGGAGGTCAGAGGTCAACTTCTGGTGTCTTCCTAAATGATCTCATTTTATTGAGAAAGATCTTCTGACTGAACTTTGAACTCATTAATTTGTTCAGGCTGACTATTGAGCTCTAGAAACCTGCCTATCTCTTCCTGTTCCCACCTAGTGCTGGGTTATATATGTGCTGTGAGGTGCCCAGCTTTTCCATAGGTATTGAGATCCACATTCAGGTATTCATCATGTTTACACAACAGGAACTTTGTCAGCTGAGCCATTTCCCTAGCTCATCTCATATTTGATTTTCAGTGTCCAGAATTATGCTTGATATAGCTCCAATGAGTCATTCTTGATGGAATAAGTGTGTAGCTGACAATCTTAACAGCATTTCAAACATTCTTTCAAGTTGTACTAAGTTATATACACTCTCAATAAAATATAACGGAGGTTCCTCGTGTTCCACACTGGCAGTAACCTTGTCATTGTCGGTCATTTACATTCCAAAGACAGCAGACAGTCTGTCATTGTATCTTGCTGTGGCCTTAATAAGCCCTTAGTATGCTAATGGTTATAGCTGTAAGGAAAACATTCCTCCCACATTCATTAACATTCTCTAAAACTGCAGATGCAGGGTTTTTTGCAGTCAAACTCTTTCTAGGAGCAGAAAGAAAACCAGAAAGTATAGTACAAGATGGAGAACTATAGGTAACATCATAGAATCAGAATAAAATGGATTTGATACACAATTCTCAAATTGGGGTATTTATATGAAAACTCATTGCATATTCAAATTATATGTGCTGGAATTACAGGTCTCAGAATGCTAATATAGCAGTCTCAAAATTAGTCCTAATATCTGTATTTTAAAATAAACATCCTGAATGAACTTGACATAGTACACAGAATGAAAAACTATTCAGAGAATAGTTTCATATTACAAACTAATTTTTGAGACCACTTATTTGGTTTTTCACCTTGTTAATGTGAAAACCATCATTTCTTCATTTTGTGTGTATGTGTAATAGAATGTCACAAAACTAAAATTCAGACTGCTTGGCAAAGTTTAAGACAGAAAACAATAAATGAAGGTCTCTGATTATGTTGCAAAAGCAACAGTAGTTATGGGGAAGCTCTGTGCTGAAAAAAATACCATTTTGGGATACAAGATTAACTTATAAACCCAGTAGCCTTCCTATGTACAAATGATAATCAGGCAGAGAAAGAAATCAAAGAAATATCGCCTGTAGTAAGAAGTTTTTGACTTGTCTATTTTGACCTAGCCTTGAGGTTTGGACTTGTCTGTAGCCTCGATGCTGTTTAGTTTTAAATAATAACTTAGACATTTACATTAATTATATGTTGTTGGCCTATGACTTAGGCTTATTCTTAGTTTTTGTACTTTAACTTATTTTTATTAATTTATGTCTTGTCATGTGGCTCATGGCTTATTTGAGTTTTTTTTATATATTCTCTTTGGGTGACTGGATCGAGTCTCTGTCTGATTTTGCCTTTTTTTTCTTTTTTTAATGTTTGCATTTCCTGCTGGCTTCTAAGATGCCTTGCCATAGGCCAAAACATTTTTTATTAACTAAATAATGAAGCATATTTACAGCATATAGAAAGACATCTCACATCAATCACCCTTTAAAATAGTCACAACTAATATAAAATATCTTGGAGTAACTCTAATCAAGCAAGTGAAAGACCTGTATGACAAGAACTTTAAGTCTTTGAAGAAATTGAAGAAGATATCAGAAAATGGAATGATCTCCTATGCTCATGGATAGGTAGGATCAACATTTAAAAAAATGGCAATCTTACCAAAAGCAATCTCCAGATTCACTGCAATTGCCACCAAAATTCCAACACAATTTTTCACAGACCTTGAAAGAATAATACTCAACTTCATATGGGAAAAAAACAGGATTACCAAAACAATCCCGCAACTTCTGTAGGCATCACCATCCCTGACCTCAAGCTCTATAAAGCTACAGTAATAAAAACAGCTTGATATTGGCATAAAATCCAACATGTGGACCAATGGAATCGAACTGAAGAACCTGATATTAATCTGCATACCTATGAACACCTAATTTTTGACAAAGAAGCCAAAACTGTACAATGGATAAAAAGAAAGCATCTTCAACAAATGGTGCTGGCATAACTGGATGGAAACATGTAGAAGATTACAAATAGATCCAAATCTATCACCATGCACAAAACTCAAGTCCAGGTGGATCAAAGACCTCAACATAAACCCAGCTACACTGAGCCTGATAGATGAGAAAATGGGAAACAGCTTTGAATGCACTGGCACAGGAGACCACTCCCTATATATAACACCAGTAGCACAGACACTGAGAGCAACAATTAATAAATGGGACCTTCTGAAACTGACATGCTTCTGTAAGGCAAAGGACACAGTCAATAAGACAAAATGACAGTCTACAGAATGAGTAAAGATCTTCACCAACCCTGCATCTCCAGGAGTCCAGTTGAAGAGAGAGAAGAAGGATTATTTGAGCAAGGAGAGGGGTCAAGGTCATGATGGAGAAATCTACATAGACAACTGATTCAAACTTGTGGGAACTCATAAACTGTGGGTGACAGCTGTAGAGCCTGCATGGGCCTGGACTAGGCCCTCTGCAAAAGGGAGACAGCTGTGTAGCTTGGTCTGTTTAGGGGGCTCCTGGCAGTGGGATCAGTATCTATCCCTGGTTCATGATCTTGCTTTTTGGAGCCCATTACTTATGGAGGGACACATTGCACAGCCTTGGTGCAGGGGAGAGGGGCTTGGACTTGCTTCAACTGAATGTACCAGGCTTTGCTGACTCCCCATATGGAAGGCTTTTCCTTTACGGAGATAAGGTGTGGGTAAGTGGGACGGCTGGGATGGAGAGGAGGGATGAGAGAGGGATCTGTGATTGGTATGTAAAATGAATTAAAACAATAAATTTATGAAAAGACATCACTTTAAGAATAGGTAGAATTTGGACTTAGCTGTTATATTAGACAAGTCCTTTGCTTCTCACCTAAAAGTAGTACTCTATATCTGTCCTTATTCACCTTATAGATATATAAGGCTTAAAATGAATGTGAGAATGACTGACAGTAAGATTGGATCACAGAAAGTTATACTTTATAATTATGGTTTTAAATGACACATCTGCCTAAATTAAAGATACATAGCCTTGGGGAATTTATTCCTAGGATAGCCTTTGCAGCTTTCTATTAAAGGGTAATTAGGATTCTAGTAACTGAACTCTGTCATATTACAGTTTAGAAACATATGTTAAGGAAAATCTTGAGTGACAAAGATTTAAAAATTAATTTAAATAGAAGAGGATTTTAAGTTTACTATTACTCTAGATCAGTTTCCTAATCTCTATTATAATTCATAGGACAAGGAATTTTGACATACACCCAAATCTGAGCACCATCGTTCTACTTCGTTGGATGTGGTAGTGGGGAGAAAGTCGTAATCCTTTAATTGCGATTATTTTGCAAACAGCTTTATTATATTATATTATTACTCATATATCCTATCCACTAATTTAAATTGTGGAACTCAGTAGTTCTTAGTATAACGGCATGGTATTGGGGAAACCATCATCACTATCAATTACAGAACATTTTCATCAACGCTCAAAAAGAAATCCCCGACACCAGTTATACTCCATCTCCCACACACACACACACTCTATAGCAACAGCTAATTAAAGTCCATATAGATGTGCTTGAGTTTTTTAAAATATTTATTTATTATGTATACAGTATACAGAAGAGGGCACCAGATCTCATTACAGATGGTTGTGAGCCACCATGTGGTTGCTGGGAATTGAACTCAGGACCTCTGGAAGAACAGTTAGTGCTCTTAACCTCCGAGCCATCACGAGATCTTTTATAAAAATAAGGGCATCATACAGTATGTAGGCTTTCGGGATGAATATCTCTCCTTCTAGCTCTTTCCCGCCTCTGCAGTCGCACACAAATCGGAAAACACAAGGATGACAGCCCCAACACCCATCCGGCTCCCCCCCAGAACAGTAAAACCCTGAGACCCGCCTTCCACCATTCCCCTGCGTCAGCGTGGGGAGCGCGCCCCGCCCATCCCCGCCGTCGCCTCATTGACGTCACTGCTCCAGCCGCAGACTCTCCCTCCTTCCCGGTCGCGGCAGCTTTGACAGCGCGCCATGGCGGCGGCCGGGTCTGCAGGGCTGCCGGCGACAGTGTCGGAAAAGCAGGAGTTTTACCAGCTTCTGAAGAACCTGATCAATCCAAGCTGTATGGTGCGGAGGCAAGCAGAGGAAGTCTATGAGAATATCCCAGGTCTGTGTAAGACTACATTCCTCTTAGATGCCGTCCGAAATAGAAGAGCAGGTTATGAGGTGAGACAAATGGCTGCCGCACTGTTACGACGGCTTTTGTCCTCTGGGTTTGAGGAGGTCTATCCAAATCTGCCTTCTGATGTGCAGAGGGATGTCAAGATTGAACTGATACTGGCTGTTAAATTAGAAACACATGCTAGCATGAGGAAAAAGCTTTGTGATATTTTTGCGGTGCTGGCCAGGAATTTGATAGATGAGGATGGCACTAACCATTGGCCAGAAGGTCTGAAATTCCTTATTGATTCGATTCACTCTAAAAATGTGGTTCTGTGGGAGGTTGCACTTCACGTATTCTGGCACTTTCCTGGGATTTTTGGGAACCAAGATCGCCACGATTTGGATATCATCAAGAGGTTGTTGGACCAATGTATTCAAGATCAAGAGCATCCAGCAATCAGGACATTATCTGCTAGAGCTGCAGCTGCATTTATCCTTGCTAATGAAAACAATATCGCTCTTTTCAAAGACTTTGCAGATTTGCTTCCTGGAATCTTACAGGCTGTGAATGACTCCTGCTACCAGGATGATGATTCGGTGCTAGAATCCCTTGTTGAGATTGCAGATACTGTACCTAAGTATTTGGGTCCCTATCTAGAAGATACTCTTCAGTTGAGCCTGAAGTTATGTGGAGACTCTAGGCTTAGTAATCTGCAACGCCAGCTGGCTCTGGAAGTAATAGTGACCCTATCTGAAACTGCAACTCCCATGTTGAAAAAACATACAAATATTATTGCACAGGCTGTGCCTCGTGTGTTAGCGATGATGGTTGATCTACAAGATGACGAGGACTGGGTAAATGCTGATGAAATGGAAGAAGATGATTTTGACAGCAATGCAGTGGCTGCTGAGAGTGCACTAGACAGACTGGCTTGTGGACTTGGTGGAAAAGTTGTTTTGCCAATGACCAAGGAACATATAATGCAAATGCTTCAGAGTCATGACTGGAAATGTCGACATGCTGGATTAATGGCCTTATCCGCTATCGGAGAAGGTTGCCATCAGCAAATGGAACCAATTCTAGATGAAACAGTTAACTCAGTTTTGCTTTTTCTTCAGGATCCTCATCCAAGGGTAAGGGCTGCTGCCTGCACTACACTTGGGCAGATGGCTACAGATTTTGCACCTAGTTTCCAAAGGAAGTTCCATGAAATAGTGATTACAGCTTTGTTGCGAACCATGGAAAATCAAGGTAATCAGCGTGTGCAGTCTCATGCAGCATCTGCTCTTGTTATTTTTATTGAAGACTGCCCCAAATCATTGCTAGTTCTATATTTAGAAAATATGATAAAAAGTTTACACTCCATCTTGGTAATTAAACTTCAGGAGCTGATTCGGAATGGAACTAAGCTAGCCTTAGAACAACTTGTGACAACCATTGCCTCGGTTGCAGATGCAATAGAAGAAGGCTTTATTCCATATTATGATATATTTATGCCCTCACTCAAACATGTTGTTGAGCTTGCAGTTCAAAAGGAACTCAAGCTTCTTCGAGGAAAAACTATTGAGTGCATTAGCCATGTTGGTCTTGCTGTTGGAAAGGAAAAGTTTATGCAAGATGCATCAAATGTGATGCAGTTACTGTTGAAGACACAATCAGACTTAAATACTTTGGAAGATGATGACCCTCAGACTTCTTACATGGTTTCAGCATGGGCGAGAATGTGTAAAATTCTTGGAAAAGACTTTGAGCAGTATCTTCCACTGGTTATTGAGCCTCTTATTAAGACTGCTTCAGCTAAACCTGATGTCGCTCTCCTAGACACACAAGATGTGGAGAACATGAGTGACGATGATGGCTGGCAATTTGTAAATCTTGGAGACCAACAAAGCTTTGGAATTAAAACTTCAGGACTTGAAGCAAAAGCAACTGCTTGCCAGATGTTGGTTTACTATGCTAAGGAGTTAAGAGAAGGATTTGTGGAATATACAGAACAAGTTGTGAAACTGATGGTTCCTTTGTTGAAATTTTATTTTCATGACAATGTGCGAGTGGCAGCTGCAGAAGCCATGCCCTTTCTCTTGGAATGTGCAAGAATTCGTGGCCCAGAGTATCTTTCACAGATGTGGCAGTTTATATGTGATCCCTTAATCAAGGCTATTGGAACTGAACCTGATACAGATGTACTCTCAGAAATAATGAATTCTTTTGCAAAGTCCATTGAGGTAATGGGAGATGGTTGTCTTAATGATGAACACTTGGAAGAACTGGGAGGAATTTTAAAGGCAAAACTTGAAGGGCACTTTAAAAACCAGGAGTTGCGGCAAGTAAAAAGACAAGAAGAAAGTTATGACCAACAGGTTGAAATGTCTCTTCAAGATGAGGATGAATGTGATGTTTATATTCTGACCAAAGTATCAGATATTTTGCACTCACTATTTAGTACTTACAAGGAAAAGATTTTGCCATGGTTTGAACAGCTACTTCCATTAATTGTGAATCTAATTTGTTCAAGTAGGCCATGGCCAGACCGACAGTGGGGACTATGCATATTTGATGATATCATAGAACATTGCAGTCCAACCTCATTCAAATATGTTGAGTATTTTCGGTGGCCAATGCTACTCAATATGCGAGATAACAACCCTGAAGTCAGGCAAGCTGCTGCTTATGGATTGGGTGTTATGGCACAGTTTGGTGGAGATGATTATCGTTCTTTATGTTCAGAAGCTGTTCCACTGTTAGTAAAGGTTATTAAGTGTGCAAATTCCAAAACCAAAAAAAATGTCATTGCTACAGAGAACTGTATCTCAGCAATAGGAAAGATTATGAAGTTCAAGCCCAACTGTGTAAACGTAGATGAAGTTCTCCCACACTGGCTGTCATGGCTTCCACTGCATGAAGATAAAGAAGAAGCAATTCAGACTTTGAATTTTCT
The DNA here is from genome assembly GCA_004025045.1 of Sigmodon hispidus. Taxonomy (NCBI): domain Eukaryota; kingdom Metazoa; phylum Chordata; class Mammalia; order Rodentia; family Cricetidae; genus Sigmodon; species Sigmodon hispidus. The sequence continues at coordinate 96,846 of PVIH01000489.1, forward strand.
CTGTGACCTAATTGAAAGTAACCACCCAGTTGTGATTGGTCCCAATAATTCCAATCTTCCCAAAATCATCAGTATCATTGCAGAAGGAAAAATTAATGAGACTATTAGCCATGAAGACCCCTGTGCCAAACGCCTAGCTAATGTTGTTCGGCAGATACAGACTTCTGAAGAATTATGGTTGCAATGTATATCCCAACTTGATGAAGACCAGCAGGAAGCTTTACAAGAATTACTCAATTTTGCTTGAAGCACTTTACTACCACTTGAATATCAGCTCTCATAAAATAACTGCAGAGTGTTGTGAGTGGACCCATCGCAAATGGAGAGATGCCATTTCTCCCTGCTAAGCACTTGGCACTTCATATCTCCCCGGGATTAGTGTTAAGGTCTTTTGTTTATTTTTCATGTGTCATCGCTTAAAGAAACTGTGCTTATAACTTGTGCTTCCAGTTGTCTTAAGAGTTATTTGTCACCTTCCCCTTATTTAGTGTGAAATGTATAAATCATTGCTATTTGTTTGAATTGTTGGTGCTGGGTAAACGGAATACTTGGTGCCAAGATGTCTGTGACTATCACTAGATGTAAAAAGCTCACAGAGAACGAGAATGTCCAAGATAAGCATCTTTGGAATTGAGGGAGGAGTTTATTGGCAGACTTACTCCTCCTTGGTAACAGAAGGATGCTAGAGCTGAAGGAGTTTCAAGGTACTGCAGCAGATGTAAGAATTTTTTCCTATAATATAAGCGAACCTTTTCATACAGAACTCCTGTAAAGTAGTTGGAGTATGACTAAATTCCAGTCTCTTGGGTGTCCAGCTGAGAGCTATAAGAATTTAACCAAATTGGTCTTAAAAAATTATCTAGAACTGTGACATTTGTGAGTATGGAGGAGGAAGTGCTGATATATCTAACCCTGAAAGCATGTGACAGACTATAACAGAGCTTAATAAAAATAGTCAATGTTTGTGGGAGTCAGTTACTGTTATGTGTTTTAGCAGAGTATTACTATGTGTTTGTGTGTAATATCCCCGCCTCCATTCCCACCCCAAACAACAAAGGAAATCTTTATTCGGAATGGGGGTTAAGTAGATTTCTGTTTTGAAGCAGTTCTTAGCAGATTCTACAGAAACAGTGAAACAAACTTAATTTTATCTTTAAACATTAAAAGGCAAAGAGCTTTAAGACTAGTCACGTATCAGTGTACTGTTTTACAAAACAACTCTATTAATTTAGGGTTAATTATATTATTAATTGAAATGTCTTTACTGTTGAGGGTGTTTTGTAGAGTAGAAAAAGTTTCTACTTAACAAGACTTCATTCAAAGCTTACAAACAAGAATGTCTGTTGTGATTTCCTAAGCCTGTTGTGAGTGTTGTGTATGTAACGGAGCAAATGTGTCATACCTAGTAAGTGCTTAATAAATTGTCAGTGTTACTATTGTTGGTTGTTTTTCTACTTTGTTCTTTTTTATACTTTAGAATTTGGTTTACATGGAATTTCCCCTCTACTAGATCTGTTTAAACTATTGTAGACAGGGCTATAAAGTTAGATTTTTAGATAGTTCAAAATTTGGTTAAAAGCATATTTAAAATTAATAGAAAAATAGCTACCTTGAAGTTTAAAATTTTTCTCTGGGTGGTAGGATTAAGTGACTTTTCCTTTTGTCTATACTTGACCTACAAACAACATATTTCTGATATAATAAAATGGTTTCTGTAATGTTCAAGGACTCTTGCTATCATCTGAACCTCTTCATGAACTAGAGTTAAGGTTCTTTATACTTATCCGTAGCTCCTTCTCTTTATGTGGCTTAAGAAATCTTTCACCAAAATGTTGTTTTCAATTCATAGTCTTGTGAAACTCTGGCAAATGATTTGTAATTGGGTACTTGAGTTTTGATGTAAGAGACGTTTTAAATTTGAATCTTGGCAAACTGTTTTCTTAAGTGTTCTGTTCCCCATCTGCAAAATAAGGGTAAATGGATAGAAGATGTGAATGTTGTAAGAATCAAAGGAGATAATGAATATAAAATGCACAGCACAGGTTTGATAAATGGAAGCTATTGTGTGAGAATTTTGAAATAGTTCTGATGGCTAAAAAGAAGTGGGCATTGGAGTTGGGTAGGCTTTAGATTCTTGAGTTTTGTCAAAAGAAATGAAGGAAGCCCAACCAGACATATTTGCCACTTGCTGAAGTCACTAGTCCCTAAATTTTTCCTCCTGAGGTTTGTCTGACGGGGAGGAAACCATAAATACCAGATGAGTATATACATGTGTGTAAGTCTGCATGTGTGAAGAAGAGTGTAAGTACTTCAAAAATTCATGTTAGTGTTTCACTATGATTATCTACAGCTGGTATTTAACTTATCGAGTCCCCAAAAAAGTTTTAAGGCATTACATCTATCAGTCCTTTAAAAGTCTTTGTTTATACAGAAGTAAACAATCTTGAAGGTGAAATTATCTCAACCATTTATACATTTCATGTCCAAATTGCATTTCTACAGTTTTGGTTTTATGTATCATTCCAAGTTTCAAGCAAGTAAGTCTGAATATTTTGTGCACTAGAAAGCAGTAATACCTACTTTATATCTATTACTAATACCTAATTAATATTTTATTAATATCACCCTCATTTTATACAATATGTAAAGTAATATGAGTGATTCCACTTTTTAAGTCATTTAAAAATAAAAAAATATGTAGCGAGATTGTTAAAGCCACACTAATGACAAGATGTACAGCTTAGAATAGAATATTATGTAGAGACTTTTTAGCGAGATTGCATTCTCTTAATTGTTAGTTGAACTCAAGAATCCAGGTGTTTTTCGGTTTTAAAATTTCAATAGATAAACAGGATTCGGTTTAAAAATGTGTTTTTAAAAATGTTAGCTGGGAACTGGAGTTTCGAGAACTAGAGGTCTACAATCTTCTACTCTTGCGGAGTCCTTAAACTTCCTTTCTAATCTTTCTTAAATGTTAGTTTTATGTACAAAGACCGGCAGTAACAAGGGGGGAGTGCAAAGATACTGTTTTACTACGGAGAGGATCCAGTTTTGTGCATTCTCGTTATCCATTTGTTCTTAATAAAGCTTACCTAGTAACTCCTTTGAGAAAACTAATACGAAAACTTTCAACTTTTAGCCCCCTTCCCAAGCGTGTGCACCGGCGCAGGCGCTCTACTTCTCCCTCCACTCCACCCCTTACAGAAGCCCGCATGTTGATGACATCATTGACCCGCCTCCACTCTCGGCCTCCTGGCAGACGGACGAGCCAAGTCCTGGCTTTGGCGTAGCAGGGCGGAACGAAAGGGGGCGGGGCCATTCTGGGCCACTACGCATGCGCGCCGAGAATGGCGACGGAGCTTCTTTCTTTGCTTCTCTACAGGGCTCTCCCCGGCCGGGGGGGCTGAGTGCCCTCCCCCTTTCCTCCCTGCCCCTCCCCTTACCCCCCCTCCCCGCCCAGCGGGGCTTCTAACTGACAGTTGTCGCCGGGCCCGGTCCGTGCGCCGCCTCCTCCTGCCCAGGTCCCCCGCAGGTAGCCGGGGGCGGGAGGGGGTGTGAGGGGGAGGAGGAGCCGGAGCGGCGGCGGCCGGGTGCTGCGGCCCACTCGGGAAGGAGTCCAGCCCTCTTACTCCTCGCCCCCTCCCAGTGCCCCGCCGGCCCGGGAGGGGGTGGGGCGCCAGGGCCCCGCCGGCCCGGCCGGTGAGCGAGCGGGCGGGCGGGCGGGCGAGCGAGGCGGGGTGCGGAGGGTGAAGCCGGCGCGGGCCTCGCGCCGCCGGCCGGGGGGAGGGGAGAGGAGGGCACCTAGGCTCTCCTCTCCCCCCTCCCCCGCGCGCCATGTAACCCCGCCCCGCGGGCGCGAGCCTGAGACCCCCGCGCGGCTCCGCGCGGGTCCCGGCCGGCGACTGGAGAGCGAGCGAGCGAGCGAGCGAGGCCCGATGCGGCAGGGGCTGCGCGCCGCCTCGGATCCCTGAGGAAGCGGCCTGCGCTCGCGCGTCTCCCGGCGCCTCGAGCGGTCACTCCTCTCAGCCCAACCTGGGCCTGCCGGGGACATGAGCGTGCCGGAGACGCTGGGGGAGATGGAGCGGGCCGCCGAGGAGGAGCGGCCGTCACCGACGACCGGGGAAGGGAACCAAGAGGAGGTGGCAGCGGCGGCCCGGGCCTCGGAGCTGGTCCGCAGGAGGAGTGCCTCCTCGTTGGACGACGACGAGGAGGAGGAGGAGGCGACGGTGGTCGCGGGCGGTGGCTGCAAGGAGCAGGACCTGACCTATGAGCTGCAGCAAGCCTACCGCATCCTGGGCGAGTTCCTGCAGGAGAAGCACCGCGGCCTCACCGCCCCTTTCCTGCAGCCCTTGGGGGGCGTTGCCGCCGGAGAAGAAGAGGTGGCCGAAGGGAGGCGTAGCGGGGCCCGGGGCAGTCGCGTCCTCCCGCAACAGCCTGACCAGGGCATGTGTCTGTTGAAGATGGAGGAGAAGTTCTCCAGCGGCCAGTACAGGGGCATCACCGAGTTTGTGGCGGACTTCAGGTTGATGCTGGAGACGTGCTACCGCCTGCATGGAGTCGACCACTGGATCTCCAAACAGGGCCAGAAGCTGGAGATGCTGCTGGAGCAGAAGTTGGCGCTTCTCTCTCGGTAAGCGAGCCGGGTCCCTAGTGGGACTGACAAACCGACACAAACACACCCGCACACGTGTCCGAGGAGGGGCTGGCCCAGGGCCTGGGGGCGGCGCTGATAGGTGCTGAGTTAGTGCTGGGACCTCGGGAGGAGGAGCAGCGCTGGGCTCCGGACCGACCCGGAGGGGTGTGGTGGGCATGGCCAAAGGGTGAGTGCATCCAGGTAGAAGCCTGGAAGGAAGCCCAGTCCCTGGGACCCCAAACTCCCAAGAACAGGTGATGTAAGAACCACACTTGTAAGCTGAAGGAAAGCCTTTTTGAGATAGAAGTCGAACCCCCTACTTTCAGTGTTACCATGGCGATTAAAACAGCATGTAAAAACCTTTAGAAAACTGTTTTGGCTTATGTAGAAAGATGGTCACTTAAAATTTTTATCACCTATCAGCCATTGAAAATTTATTGTTGGGGCTGGAGAAATGGCTCAGCGGTTAAGAGCACCATCTGCTCTTCCAGAGGACCCGGGTTCGATTTCCAGCACCCACATGGCAGCTAACAACTGTCTGTAGTTCCAGTTCCAGGCAAAACACCAAGGCAAATAAATAAAGAAAAGAAAGAAAAAAAAACCGAAAAAAAAAAGAAAATTTATTGTTATTAAAAGTTTGCATTTTATCTGAGGAAGTTAAAGTTTTGTAGTGACACGAAATGAATGCATCAACACATCTTTCATAAGTTTAGAGTTGCATTGGGGGGGGGGTGTCTGTCTGTGGGAGTCTTTTTCTTCTGCCAGTGCTAGATAGAACAGAGAATTTCAAACATATCAGACAAGCACTGTACCACGGAGTTCAGTACCCAGCCTTAGAAATTTATCATTTACTAGAAAATATAGGTAATTCAGATTGTACCAAGCTTTTGGTATTCACTATATACTCTCCCCTTTTTAGGAAGAGAAATAAGTTAACATAGGACACTACAATTATTTTATACAATAATCACTATTGTGGACATGAGTCCAGATAATTAAAATTTTTCAGTAGTAGAAACATCTTTAAATATTAGAAGTGTTAATTAAGCTGAAGTAATTTATTACCAAGATTTTGTATTTCTTTGTGTGTGAGAGAGTATGTGCACCTGTGTGTGGAGGAAACTTGATCACCAAGTGGAAGCCAGAAGAAAGTGTCTAGTGTCTGCTATCATTATCCACCTTTTCCTTTGAGGTATGGTCCTTCCCTCAAAATGGGGCTTGCGTTTTCTTAGAGATTGGAAGCTAGTCAGCCTCAGCCAGCCTCCTGTCTGCATCTCCTTTGGAGCTGAGGTTATGGGCTTGTTCCGTGGTAATGGGATCTGAACTTGAGTCCTCTTGATTGGACATTAAGGACTGTTAACTACTGAACCATCTCTCTAGCCCCTGGAATAGGAGTTTGACTACTTATTAGCTAAATGAACTTGACTGATCCACTTTTTTGGCCTGTTTCCTTCCATATAAATTGGGGACACTATCATCTACTTAAATTCCTGTGAGGACTAAATGATTTTTTTTTTTTTAAAGCCAAGTTAATGTTGTTGGTCATGTAACTCAATGTATTAATCACAGTAGTGCAATAAACTGAATGTTATCTGAACTCTAAACTTGGGCATTGTACATATGTAAAATAATCTATTATTCATTTGTCTTTGGCTGCTCATATACTATTTTCAAATCTACTGCTGACAAATTTCAATAAAAGTAATATAGTGAATGCTTACGTCATTAGAAGGCAAATTCTCAAACAAACTAAAGTTATTTTGCATTTTTCAGTAAAGTAGAATTATTTGATAATAGGTTAACTATTTATGAATTAGCTTTGTAGATGATTTTTAATATTTGGTGATTGATATTTCTTACTGTGTTTGTTACTCTTTACAGTGCATTATGGCAGATATGGTACATATTAAAAAACAGTCCATTCACTTGTCATCATTTAAAAAACTTTTTTTAAAAATGTGTGTGGGGTTGAAGGCTGGAGAGATGGCTCAGCGGTTAAGAGCACTGACTGTTCTTCTGGAGGACCCTAGTTCGATTCTGGCCATTCACATGGCAGCTAACAGCTGTCTGTAATTCCAAGATCTGACACCCTTACACAGTTATACATGCATGCAAAACACCAATTCACATAAAAATAATAAAAAATAATTTAAAAGGGGTGTGTGTGTGTGTGTGTGTGTGTGTGTATGTGTATAGTGTGTTAATGTGCATGTGAGTGCAGTTGCCCTTGGAGGCAGAAGAGTTTGTCAGAGCTCAAGTTACAGGTGGTTTGAGAGCCACCTGAAGTGAGTGCTAGGGATCAAACTCTGGTCCTCTGGGAGAACAGTAAATACTCTTAACCATCTGAGCCATCTCTCCAGTCTCACATGTCATTATTTTTAAATAGGTAAATATACTCCAAACTGATGTCACAGGTTTTTAAAGACAGAAGGAACCTTAAAGTTCTTGTAGTCCATCTAGCTTTACAGATGGAGAAACAGGCATGTAGAATGAGATAGAATAGCTGCATGGAAATTCTAGAAAGTAGCATATAGATAAAGCTAAACTGTAGATCTTTTCAAAATTACTGTGTACATAACAAATCTTTGTCCTCCAAAAGGACAAGTTATTCTTTTCTCTTTTGTATAAAAATTTATAAATGCAATTATGCCCAGAAATATTCCTACATGGTCTCATGGTGTCTATACTTAAAAATTAAACTTAAAATGTTGTAAAGTTAACAAAAATATATATCTTTGATCTATTAAGCCAAAGTATGTCTTGCATTTTACTAGCAAAAGTAATGTGATAATCTCAGATAGTTTTGAGTCTCATGTTTTTGTACCAGTATTTGATGTATGCAAACATCTTATAAGTGCTAGACTATATTTGTGGATACTAAAAAAAAAAAAAAAAAAACTTATAATACATTAGCTTAAAATCTGAGTCATAACTGAGTAAATGTTTTAAGTAGGCAGAACTTGGTGAAAGCTACAGCTGCTTAGACTATAGTAAGTTAGATATATAAATGTTCTAGAACAGTATTCTATAGACCTTTGTGTGATTATGATTTTCAGGAAATAGATGACTTTGTGAATATCTTAAAATGATATGTCGTATGTTAGTAATTAAGCCAGTGTCATGTATTATTTGTTTTCATTTGTCTTCTGATGTGTATTTCTTAAGACACCTTGCTAAATCATTTTCAAATGGTAAAGATACCATTTAAAGTTGCTACATGCATTAAGCTGGCAATAAGACTCAAGTGAGTAAAGGCACTGTTCCCAAGCTGAGAACCTGAGTCTGATCCCTGGAATTCATGTAGTAGAGGGAGAGAATTGATTCCTAAAAGCTGTCCTCTAACTTTAACTTGTGGGGATACATACCCCTGCTTCATAAATCAACACAAAAATTATTTTTGAGCTACTACACACACTTTAGAGCATTCTGTTGAGTATCTGATGAGGTATATTAGGTAAGGAGGATGCCACATTATCATTAGAGAGCAGCCTAGTGGTATTGGTCCTAGAACATGTTGTATCAAGTCTCAATTTCTTCATTCATACACTAAAAATGTCAGGCACACCTTTAATCCCAGTACCAGGAGGCAAAGGCAGGCAGATCTCTTGAATTCAAAGCCGGACTGGTTTACAGAGCAGGTTCCAGAATAGCCAGGGCTACTCTGAAAAATCATGTCTCTAAATCCAATGGGGGGGGATGAAAACACCACCCCCAAGTGGTATGCAAGCATTTAAAATAATAATTTTATATGATTATTCTAATAATTGTGTAACAGATATATAGAACAAGATTTTAGAGGACATTGGCTTAAAGCCAAGGGAGAAGGGAGAGCAGGAGTGGCAGATGAGAGGAGGAAGGGAGAAGGGGAAGAAAGTAGTGTAAGCTGCTAGAGGGTTTATTCTTGAACTGTTTCTTAAAGGGGTTGAGTGATGTTCTTGGATTTTTCAGGAGGGTTATATGGGAACATTCCAGAATGGTAAATTATAGTGAATGCAAAGTATGAAACAGTTTCTAAAAAGTACATATAGTTCTGTATACTTTAGTAGGGACCTAAATCATATCTATAGCACAGAAAGGTATGTAGAATGATCCACTAAGGAAGGGAAGAAGATATGAGAACTTGAGTATGTTCCATTGTTTTGGCTTATGTCTTTGTGGCATTTATAATAGAGCTAAACATAGAACTACAAACAGAATTTGTATATGTTACTAAATTGTTTCTTTCAAAATTGGCTTGAGACTCGGATCTGTTCTTTCAATTTCCAAAGCCTGTTAAATACTTGCATGCATTCTAAATTGAGCTACAGATAAGTATTTTTTTTCCCTTAAAGCAGCACCTTATTTTTGAAAGGCTCAGCATACTTTTTTAGTAATTAGTTTTAAAACTATACTTTATGCCACGTGTCTTAGTTTCTGTTGCTGTGTGAGAACATCATTGCAAAGCAACATGGGGAGGACAGGTTTTATTTGGTCTTAAAGTTCCATAGTACACTCCATCACTGAGGGAAATCAGGGCAGGAACTCAAACAAGGCAGGAACCTGGATTCAGGAACTGATGGAGAAGTCATAGATGAGGGCTGCTTACTGGCTTGCTCTCCATGGCTTCCTCAGCCTGCCTTTATTGTTTGTTTGGTTGATTGGTTGGTTTTTTTAACCATCCAGGACCATCTGCCTAGGGTAGTACTGCCTCAAGTGAGCTGGGCTCTCCCAAATTAATCACCAGTCAAGAATAAATACTACAGGCTTGGTTAGCAGGGGTATTTTCTAAATACAGATTCCCCTTACTAAAATGATACTATCTTATGTCAGGTTGACAACTGAACAGGATTCTTTCCATTCCTATAAACTGTTTTCTCTTTAGACAATGTGTGTATTCTTAAGAAAGTTAAATTGTAGAAGGAATATCATTTAGCATTAGAGGCAACTGAGAAACACCAGTTAGCATTAGAAATAGGGATTAAACTGGGCATGGTAGTGCACCCCTTCAGTCTCATTCAAAAATTAAGAGACCCCCCCCCCCGTGTGTGTGTGTGTGTGTGTGTGTGTGCATGTTCTACCAAGATATTTGTAGGCCAGCTGGAGCTACATAGTGAGACTAGGAGCTTCATACATAAGACCTTGTCTTAAACTATAGATAGATAGATATAGATATAGTTATGTAAGTGTAAGGAACTAGATGTATAATAGGAAGTTATATGCAAGGTTTAGGAAAATGGGCTGAGAACTAGGTCAGCAGTTAAGAGCACTTGCTGATTATTCTCCAAAGGGCCTGAGTTCACATCCCAGCACCTTGGTCAAGCAACTCATAGGTGATCCAGTGACCTCTTTGAGCTTTTATATGCGCGTGCACACAAACACAAAAATAAAGAAAGATTTTTTAAAAGAAAGATTCAGAAAAGTGACAGATTTTACAATTCTTTCAAAAATTGATCAATAGAGGTATTTTTGAAAGTTTTAAGAATATTTACATGGGGCTGTAGAGATGTTTCAGTGGTTAAGAACACTGACTACTCTTTCAGAGGACCTAGGTTCAGTTCTCAGCACCCCACATGGCAGCTCACAACTGTCTGTAATTCCATTTCCATGGGATTAACATGCATACACCGACAAAACACCAATGCATATAAAGTAAGTAAATCACTTTTAAAAAGAAGAAAAGAAAAAGAATACTTACATGTAGTCCAAGATAGCTTTTTTTAGTTTTAAAAGGTTGATATTATAAAATATTCATCATTGATCACACTAATGCAGGTGAATTCAGATTTTTGCACTTGAAAATTTCAGATATTTTTGATCAAAATAATCTTAAGTATACTTATTAAGTTATTCTTTCTTTCTCAATTAAATTGATATTAAAGAGATACATGTATGGGCTAAAATATCTCTTAAAACCTGTTCTCAACCATGCTAATGATGCAGCCCTTTAATACAGTTTCCCATTTTGTGATGATCTCCAACTATAAGATTATTTTCATTGATACTTGGTAACTGTAATTTCACTACTGTTATGGATATAATTTTCTGATGCTCTTAAGTGACCCCAGGGAAAGGGTCATTCAAGTCCTCAACCTCCAGAGGTTGCGACCCACAGGTTGAGAATTGCTGTCTTAAAATATAGCTGAAAGTTAGTTTAGTAATTGCTTTTTAATTGGCAAAATATTTTTCCTTGAAAATAGAAATATAAAAGGATTGTTATGGACAAAATTTTAAAAATTGCAAGTAGTAATTGAATCAAAGGGAACCTTTTAATACTGTACAAAGTTTTTAAATGAGGTTTATTTAAGATCAAAACCTAGAAACTGGCTGGAAAATTTGACACCATGTCTGTCAATCTTGTTTATGAAAAAGTGAAAGGTTTATAGGAGTTCAAGAGAACCCAAAATATAAAACTCTTTTATAATATATATTTAAACATTGGAGACTTTTGGTTTTTAGTAATAAAATCTGGACCTGCCTCTTGTTCAGAACTATAGAATGTTAAGAGTTTGATATTGCGTATAATTCTAATTATAACTGCCATTTGTTTTAGAATAGTTTTACTTAGAAAAGGCCCTGAAAATATTTAAATGTGCATGAAAATAGGAGAACTCAGTAAAACACTTACTGATCGCTTCTTTTGTTCTAGGTTTTGAGAATACTCCCTGTTTCTAAAAGATTTAAAAAAAAACACATACACGAGTGTGGTGAAAGATGAAACAAATTTTGTGATTCTCAAAATAGCTCCATTGACAGAACACACTTAGGTGGCATAATGTTATATTCACAACACCCTGAAATTTTGATGTAGTTATATATCACTTGTTTTTTTCTAAAAGATTTAAAAGGCTTAAGACAGTTATGGGAGGAAGTCCCTCATGGAAGAGAGTCTATCTAGACCTTATCCGTTTTTCTACTCCATATTGAGAAAAGCAATTACTTGATGAAGGTCGATTGATAAATTTTGGCTTAGTTTGTAAACAAAGTACTCTGTGTGTTCCATGAGAGCATATTTTAGGACTACTGTGATGTGCTATGTTTTAGCGCATTAAAGATATGTAGAGGTGACATAACTACTGGTGTTGGGGCAGAGGTGGAGCTTAAAATACCTTACTATATTCAAGACATTGTATTTTTGAGCTAGATGAAATTGGTCTTATTGAATAAGTGTTTAAACAGTTCTGTACTCCTAGGTATGCCATCAGATGTCTAGATATGTTGGCTAACATGGTCTTTTTCTTTTAGGTAGATAGGTGAAGAAATCACACAGATTTGGAGACACAAGAGTACAGTGCTGGACAAGAGTAACAAAGCAGAACTTGATTTGAGAATCAGTTTTCATTACTAGTCTTTTAGGAGAGAAAAAATTACGGAAGATTGTGGTTAAAATGAATATACTACATGTTAAAAGCTGGACTGGACAGCTTGATAGGTAACCAGTGAGGCAAGAAAGAGTATATTATGCTACCAGTAAAAGGTATTATTTTTAGTACTGTAAACTTTATTGTCTAAAGCTTCTATTTCAGTTGAAAATATTTGAGAATTTTGTAGATTTCATATAATAAAAATGCCTCGGTAGAGTACACTGTGTTTTCCTTTGTAGTCCATCAGTATGTTTGTAAGTTGTAGTACTATGGCCACATAATATCTGAGAAAAACAACTTCAAGACATTTATTTCATTTTATACTTGTATTTTAGCTTTCAGGTCATTTTTAAACTAGCTTCTTAAAATTAGAACTATTCAAATAATTTTATTTTATTGTCTGCAACCTTGCATAATATTACAAATCTTTAAATTTTTTATTAAATTACCTGCAGTTTGTTTGTCTTGCTTTAGTTGGGAAAGACTAATAATCTCAGTGGTAGGTAATACACTACCAAAGGTAGGTACCCAAATCTTTGGCTGTATCATCTTCCTGTTGAGACTTGTAAATGTTCTAGAATTATTCATTCTTAGGTCTCAGGATATTTAGTATATATACTTTGAAACAAGGAAAATTAACAAAAGAATGATTGTGGTTATTTCCAAGAAAAAAGTTGCTAGATTTATCCCACACACACACCCTTCCCCCCCCCCCAAGAGTCTCCTATGTATCCTAAGCTGGCCTTGAATCCACTGTGTAGTCCTACAGTACACCCAGTTTATGTAGTGCTGGGATTGAACCCCAGGGCTTTATGCATGCTAGGCAGATACTCTACCAACTTATCTACATCCTTAGCCCCTTTTAAAATCTTTTTCTATGTGTATTCCTAGAGTTTATATAGTAATGTATAAATTTTATGTTGGAAGATTTTTATCGAAAAATATTTACAATTTTACAACTATATAGGTAAAAAGTTGAATGTGTGAATAATCATGGTGATATATTATACTTAGAGTATGTAGTTGTAACTACACAGTAGAACTGTGGGTGTTTAATTTGTCTTTCTGTTCTTATTTTTCTGCAAAAGTGTGTATTGCAGTTTTATTTTATTTTTTTTTAATTTTACTCACTCAAAATAAAAAAGTTTTCTAGATGTAGTTTTAAAGATGTAGAATAGCTAGTAGGGCTAGAGAGATGGCTCATCTGTTAAAGGCTAGGCTCACAGACAAAAATAAAATAGCTAGTACTAAGGATTGAATCTAAATTTTACTGTCTAAAGCTTTTGAGTACTGTTTTGAGTATAAGAAAAACTCTTCTGATAGTGTTTTTATGCCTTTACAAATGTTAGTGAGTCTTAGAGTTCACATTTGTTCATTTAATATTGGAATCTAATAGAAGATAAAAGTGCTTCACCTTATAAATGTTGCTCATCTGTGAGGTTTGTCTTTTGTATTAAAGTCAGTGAAAAGCAATGCTAAGAGAAAATGCAGGAAATGTTTGAATTGATAATTTAGAACATGAAATGTGCTTGGGATCTTTCCCAAAGATAATCCTTTTCAGATACATTCCATTTGTTAAGGATGAAATTTCTTTCAAATGATAGCAACATAATTTGTAAAAGCTACAGCCTTGGTTTACAAAAAAATTTCTAATCTAAGGCAGTCTCACAAAGGCAGGTTATCATATGATTTTTTTTTCTATGCAGAATGGCAGGGACATATCATAAAAGTAAAAGTTGGATTATTAAGCATGTGAAAGGGTGCAAATGAAGAGTCAGAGGTAATGGATTGAATATGATTAGGTACACTATATTCATATATGGAAATGTCACAGTGAAACACCCTTCTACAATTAATATTTGCTGACAGAAATAATTTTTAAGAGGAAAAAATTGGAATGGAAAGATGGCTTAGTCAATAAATACCTTCCCTGGAAAAAAGCATAAAGACCTGAGTTTGGACCTCCAACACTTTTGTAAAAGCTGATTATGGTGGCACTCGGAGAAAAATAGGAAGATGCAGAGACAGGCATGTCCCCGGGGCTTTCTGATAAGCCAAAGTTGTCAACTGATAAGCTCTGGGTTCAGTGAGAGACCCTGCCTCAAAACAGAAGGTAGGAAAAGTTGGAGAGACAGGTGCATATACGTACATGCAAGTAAAAACACTTGTAAACATAAAATAAAGTAAGTCTTGCCAAAATAGTAAGATGGAGAGTGATGGAGAAAGACACCAAGCCTTGATCTCTGGCCTACATGTACATGTCTGCATTGAGTCATACATATACACATGTGCATATACACAAGTTTTTTTTTAAGTGAAGAAATTATGATTTACCAGTGTAGTTTGTTACTTTTGTTGTAATATAGTTCTTAGCCTTTTTGATTGACATTAAAAAGAAAACTTTTCCACAAAATATGCACTCAGAACATTATTTTCCCAGGAACATTCTATATGTTTTGGGTTTATTTTTCTATTTATTTCTTACTGTGCTTATACTGTTGTAAACTCAACAGCAAGCATGTAGAACAGTCAGCTCCCTTTTGATCAAGTGTGTCCTAGCAATCAAACTCTGGTTGTCACACTTTCCTCCCAAGCAATCTTACTGGCTCAGATTTTTGTTTCTAAAATTGTTTTTCAGACAGGCCTAATTACTTTCAGACAAGCCTATAATTCCAGCACCTGAAGGAGAAAGGTAGAATAAGCTGTGTAAGACCTGCTAGGCTTTATGAGGCCCTACCCTGAAAAAAAAAAAAATGAAACAAAATACTATACCAAACTTGGTGGAGCATACTTTAAATCCTAGTGCTTGATTGTGGAGGCAGATGAAAATCCAAAGAACTAGAAAACAAACAAAAAAATCTTCTTTTGAAATTTTACTAAATAAACAATTCCTAGAGAGAGTATTTTCTCAGGTTTGTCCTAAAAAAGGAAGAGTCCCCTTTATTTCACACTCAATGTAATGAGATATTTAAAAAACTCATTACATACTTTGTCCTACAGTTACAAGAACGTTTTTGACATATCTGAATATTTTAAATTTTAAGATGAAAATATTAGAAAATAACAAAACTGAAGACATGTTTAATATTTGCTTTTAAAATATTTGTGCTTGTATTAGGGAATATACTTCAAATACATTCCTTCCTGACTTCTTTATTTTCTTTTCTCATGCTGCCTTATCTATAATTTTCTAAACTGTCTTTCTTAAATCATTTTCTTCTTCTGGGTCATTATCACTTTTATATTTTGTTCATAATAGGTTTTTTTGTTTTGTTTTGCAGCCTAACTCATAATGTCATTTGGTTTATGTAATATATAACACATTTCTCTCCTCTTAGTAAATATAAACTGAGCAAGGGACTTTTTCTACTAGTTTGCTGCTGTTTAACTTCCGTGAATATTCACGAAATTAAAAAGTAGTTGGCTCTTTAAGAACAAAGGAATTCTATAATTTTTTGGTTATAAAGAGGCTCCATAGTCTCCCTCAAGGAGTGGTTACCTTTTTAGAAACCTGATAAAATTCAAGTTTGAAATTAGGTCATCCTGGGCAATTGAGTGAGACACCCTGCCTGGGATGGGTTGAGTAGCAAGTGATACTGAACTTGCCACAACAAGGTGCTGGTGGGTGCAGAAAGAGAGAAGGAGGGAGAAAATAACAGATTAGTCATATAAAGACAATCAAGTATGTATATAATAAAAAGTAGACTGGGCTGGAGATGTTGGTATTTGCTTTTAATGCCAGCACTTTAGATAATAGAAGCAATAGGATCTCAAGTTTGATACCAGTGGAGCTATGCAGTGAGACCCTATCTTTAAAAACAAAAATGAAAGTATAGTGTGTGGTTAATGTAGGCTGGAGTCTAGAATGCTGAAGCAGCATTCATTTCTCTCTGCTTCCTGACTTCAGAGCCCATGTGACTAGTTAGTTGTCTCATGTTCCTGCTGACATACTTTGCCTGCCATGATGGACTGTTCCCCAAACTGTGAGCCAAATACCACTCATTTACTTAAGTTGCTCTTGTCAGGATTTCTTACATAAAAAAAAAAAAAAGTAACTAGTATAGTAGAGCTGCTAAGAAAGAAAAGAAAACCACTTTGACCAAATCAGCTTGACTCATTAAAAACTAAGTTGGTGTCATCAATCAAGCCACAATAATTTTTAAAGTATTATAAGTAAAACTACACCTTACAAATATTTTTGATGTTTCATGTCATACAAAATTAGCTATATTTTTAGTGTTTTCATTACTTGATGATAATTTATAACAGTCTAGAGCAGTGGTTTCTCAGCCTTCCTAATGCTGTGAACTCTTAATACAATGCCTCATGTTTGGTGACCCCCTCCCCACCATAACATTTTTTTCATTGCTACTTTGTAACTGTAATTTTACTACTTTTATGAATTGTAAATGTATCTGATATGCAGGATATCTGATATATATCCCCCGTGATGATTCCTAAAGGGGTTGTGACCTAAAAGTTGAAAACCACTGGTCTAGAGCAAACAATAGAAAAAGAACCTGTCTTGGTTGTTTTTAACATACAAAATTCTAGCAAAAGTTTTGAAACTACATTTTGACATAATATTTTAACACTCGTTAACATTTATTATGACTGCTACCTAATTTGAAGGGCTTTATATACATCGTTATTTTCATAGCTCTTAAGATAACTATTGAAAGGCCAGAGAGAGGACTCAGATTAAAAGCCCAAGCTCCTTTTGTAGAGGATCCCAATTCGGTTCCATGCACCCATACCAGGTCTCTCAGTACCATCTGGAAATTCAGTTCTGGGAGATCCAGTACCACCTTCTGGCTTCTTTGGACACCGATACACATATAATACACATGTATACATGCAAGCACACATATGCATAAAATAAAATACTTTTTAAAGATAGTTTTTATTTCATGAGCTGTTTTACAAATGGAAAAATGAAGACACCAGATTAGTTTGCCCAGACTCATTAGTGGCAGGACCCAGGTGGTTTGATCTAAAAGCCAGTGTTTAACTACTGCACTTTGCTGCCAAAAAATGTAGGGACTGAGAAAAAGGATTCTACTGAGAGACAGACTGGGGAGGAAAAGATTATAAGGAATTTCAAGGAACAGGGGTCTGTAAGAGACCTAGAGTTGTAGGATTGACAGTATTCACAATATTATTTTAAAAACATAGGCAAGGTATAGTGGCACATGTTTTTAATCCTAGCACTTGGGGAGGCCAAGGCAGATGATCTCTGAGTTTGAGAGCTGCCTTGTCTACATAGTGAGTTCTAGGCTAGCTAGAGTTCCACAATGAGACTCTGTTTCAAAAAACCAAACCAACAGCAAACCACATAAAATCACAATTAAGGAAATCTAAAGAAAATTATTGAAATGTATCTAATGTATGTTGAATAATTAGGAATTCAGTGGTTAATTTTTGCATTGTTATTTGTTTATTAATTTAGGAAGTGGTATGTGTATCTGCTAGGAAAAGATGGTATAAGAAGAAAGTAAAATTTTTCTGAGAAGTATCCTTGACTAGGAAATTGGCTTAGGAGGTAAAGTGCTTACTGTATAAGCTAAAAATCTCAGCACCCACATAAAAACTGGGTGTGACAGTGTATTCCTGTAATCCCAGTACTGGGAAGCAGAGATGGGAGGATGCTGAGGAGCTCAATAGACTAACCAGTCTAGCCAGTAAATGAGCTCCAGGTTCAGTGAGAGATCCTGTCTTAGAAAATAAGGTAGAAGCACTTGAGAAATACACCAGATATCTACTTTTGCCCTCCATATTCCTACACAGAGGCATGGCCCTTGCACACATATGTATATTTTGCACACATGCACAGTTAAACAAGTAAATAGTACCTCCTTTCACCAGCTGTAGGGTCTCTTACAGTTTTGAGGCCACAATTATTTCCTAAATCTAATTGGTATTTAATAACCATTTCAGACATGTTCAAACCTGTTCTTGTGTCTTGTTTTGCTATGGTAGTTATAGTTTTACTGTTGCTAAGCCTATGTAGCTCTGGCCAAAAATCTTGTGTTTTTCAAGTTTCTTTCAGTTTCTTTCTTTTATTGAAAATATCAATTCTGAGCTTGTGTATTTCTAATGTTGCTGCTTAAGTTCAAGCCATTACCATTTTTTACCTGCAGTTTTTTTAATTTCTGCATTTTCCTTTGAGTTAATTGCCCATCAGCCATTTAAAAAATATATATTAAGAGAAATCAATAAGTACTCTTTTCTTACAGATAAGTGCCTCACTGACATTTTGGGTATATTAAAGAGTTTAACTCTGTTTTTCCTATATACCTGCCAGATCACCTACTCTTTCTGTTATTTACTTGGTATTTCGGTGAGTGTGCTGTGGCTCTCGAGTGGAGGTCGATGGTCAAGCTGGGAGAGAGTACCCTCCCACCACATGAGTTCACATGGGCTCACACTTGGGTCTTTAGGCTTCACAGCAAGCACTTCATCCCACCACTGAGCCATCCCACCACCCCTTAGGGTGGGTTTTTTGGGGGGGAGGGTCTGTTTTGATTGTTTTTTTGCATGATTAGCTCCCCTGTCACTTCCTGACTGAACTAAGATTATGTAACTTAGAACTTATGTATATGTTTGTTTACTTTGATTTTATATATTTTTACTATCTATATATTATATCTTTACTATAGCAGTTGTACCAATACCTAGCCACACTGCCTGTAACCTTTAACTAATGCTGAATGAAGGCATAAATAAAATGAAAAAAAGAATGGATTTATCTAGGATTTGTTAGTCAAGAAATGAAGTTGAATTTCAGATGTTTTGTTATTCTCACGTGCAGCCAGTTGTTGCAATATCACTTTTCTCCATTGATTTGAAATACTATCTATAGTGTATTTTGAACCCTCCACTCTTTTGCTGATCTTTCTTCATTTGTGGATGTATTTTTTTATTTTTATGACTTTAAATTTGTGTGTGTTTGTGTGTGTGTGTGTGTGTGTGAGAGAGAGAGAGAGAGAGAGAGAGAGAGAGAGAGAGAAGGAGGGAGGGGGAGAGAGAATGAGAGAGAGAGAATGAGAGAGAGAGAATATAGAGAACATACATATATATACATATGTACTCTGCTCACATGTGTGTGGCAGCCAGAGGACAAGTTTGGAGTCATCCTCAGGAACACTGCCCACCTCTTTTGAGACAAGCCTTTCCTAGCTAGCTGACCAGCTAGCCCCAGGGATCCTCCTGTCTCCACAGTATTGGAGTCATAGGTACATATCACCCCACCCAGATTTTCTTACCTGGGATTTCATAGTCAGACTTAGGCCCCCATGTTTGCAAAGCAAGTGCTTTGTACTGATTGAGCCATTTCTTCAGCCCCTAAAATCTATTAGTATCTGCTAAAATGAGTCCTTTGCTGAGACAAGCCCCCTACCCACAGTTGCTTTTCTTTTATTTTTCTATAACAAGTGTGTCTTTTAAGTAACTCAATAGATTCAACATTTGCAAAAACTCATTTTTGGTTCATTGGCACAAGAAATATATGAGAAAACTACAAATTACTGGTTTGTAGCGAATAGAAATGGTATTCCCGTTTGTGAAATGAAAAAGGAAGAGAACAGTTGAAGTATTAGGTATTTTCTGTAAATACACACTATTCAGTTGCCATATCCTCTTTATTTCAATTTTTTTTTTTTTTAAGTTTTGCTAGGTTCCTGTGTCTTTGTTAGGACTTATTATTTTCTTACATGTTGGCAAAAGCAAAGCTTGGTGTTTTGTGCCATTATCTAAATCTGAATGTTCCCCAAATTTATAATCTATATAATCTATATCAAAGCCTTATTAGTGCTTGGTAGATGTAGAGAAGAGCCAGAGCCAGGAAGCTAAGATGTCTACCTGCTTCAAGTATCTTCTAGATAGTACCAACATATTTGACAATGAGTTATTAACTCACTTCATAATGAGTTTATTTATGTCCTTTTTTTTTTTTTTTTTTGATCAGCACATTTATTTATTTATTTATTTTGTATTTTTTCAGACAAGGTCTCACTATGTATCGCTGGCTATCCTGGAACTGGGTTTATTTATGTTCTGCCTACAGCCTGCAGTGAGACCTTTTGAATTATTCTGTGTGGCAAGGAATAGCTCTAAGTAGTAGAAATATGTTTGGGAGAGCAACCCTAACTAACTAAAAGTTAAATTGTCAAGATTGGGAAGGTGCTTTTCAAACACTTTTTTATGTAAAAGTAGAGAACTTTTTACCAATGTATCTTAAATTCAAATAAATAAAATGAAGACAGATTTATTCTAAGCACATTGGTAGTTTTAAAAACTTACAATGGTTCTTCTTCAGTTTGGGGAAGTATGTTTATATAAGTGCTGCTGTTTCTGAAAATGTCCAACACATAGACATGCTAAGCTTATAAGGGTCTTTGCAGTTAGGTCCTACTCAGATTGTCTTGACTTTTACTAATAATTGAATGCCTTCTTTCTCAATCCTTGGCTTTCACTTTGTTCTTGCTCAGTCTACTTGGCAATTCAGAGTTTAGATCACTTAACAATTAAACTTTTGTCTCTTTTTTGCATTTTTAAGTTATTCCTTAACCCATATTTTTAGTGGGTTTTGGCTAGGTTTTTTTCTAGTTTCTATAGGTAATTCCTGCAATTATGCCTTTAGAGCTTATATTTCTGCATTTAGTCCTCTAGTTACATTATTTATTTTCCATGGCATTACTTACTTACCATAAGATTTCCAGGTCAATATTTTAATACCACCCTCTCTTTTAAAATATATTTTATTTCTGTCTATAAAACTTTTCTAGTTATATAACTGCTGCCTCAAAAAATGCTAAATATTTCTAACCCAGATCTCTTTGGGTTTTCTTTTTGGATGTTCAGATTTTTTTGGGCTTTTGTTGGTGGTGTCACAATTGTTTCAACCCGTTATATCAATCATCTTTGATATTTATACCTTTAATTCTATATTTACAAATTGTCAATATGTTCATTGTTGAATCTTTATTGTTTAGTAGGTAATCTAAATGAATTTGAATTGTATGGATGGATTTTCCTTCTACTTTTTTATTCCCAAAAGTCTTGATTGAGATAAGTTAGAGTTAGTGGTCTTGAGGGAAAAGTGACTAGGTGACAGAGAGCTTGAGCAAAATAAGAACATTGGGAAGAATGGACAGTGGAGTCTGTGCACTCAGTTGCCATGGTATAGAAGACTAAGATGTGACACAAGGACTAGCAGTTAGGTTTGAATATTTTCAAGGGGAGTGGCTGTTTTTTTAAACAGACTTGGACATAAATTTATGCAAGAGGAACACACAGAAGAATCCTTGAAATACAAATATTGGAAACCTGTGTAACAATTGGTTTTGGATCAGACATTTTCACTGAACCATAAAGATATGCCTAAATTCAGATAGCCTTGGTTTTTCAAAAGCAGAAATTAAAGGATACCTTACTTAAAAACACCTTACTAATTTTTAGTGGATGATAGGGTGAAGCTTTTACATAATAATATTAGAAGTGGCTGTTGTGGAAAACAAAAGAGGATAGTAACTGCCTTCAAAGAGATGATC
Organism: Sigmodon hispidus; assembly: GCA_004025045.1. Classification (NCBI taxonomy): domain Eukaryota; kingdom Metazoa; phylum Chordata; class Mammalia; order Rodentia; family Cricetidae; genus Sigmodon; species Sigmodon hispidus. Next base: position 118,370 of record PVIH01000489.1, read on the forward strand.
TTTGATAGGCTGAACCCAGTTTATAGCTAGAAAATAAAGTACAAGGCTTTGTTTTGTTATCAACAGTCATGCTATAGTAGTAAAAGTATATGAGCAGAGGAACTTTAGGGTAAGGTTTAAGAAGAGTTGGCAATAAGAAAAATTGTTAATGCATTTTGAGTCCCAGCTTATTTGTGTGACTAGTGAAAAGAAGCTGAGTTATGTTAGAGCAAATGAAAGTTAAAACAAGATACTACTTTTCTAGATGAGCTGAGAACTTCAAGGGGACTAATAATGACTGAGGAAACAAAAGGGAAAGAACAGTAGAAATAGTTTGTGATTAGTGCTTTCTTGCAGGTAACTTTTTTTCTGAAAAAAATCTTTAATATTAAGTAGCTTAAAGATGAAAGCAGTAGTCTCCAACTTTTTTTAATTTTTAGCATATTATTTGTACAACATGATTGGTTTCCCCAAGACATTGTCAGGTCTCTAAACTTTTATAAGCTGATCTTTGGAGGAGAAAAAAAAAATGAATGTGTGTACTATAGTATGTTTATGCTTATTTATAAATTGCATGTAAGAATTCCTCTAAGCATTAATAATACAAAAATTATTTTTATGAGAGCATTGTGACTTGTTTTTGTCAAAGTTTAGTTTAATACTTGGCTGTTGATATTTGAAAAACTTCTTTTATGCTGGTTTATTTGGATACTGGGTTTTAATAATTGGTGCAGCTCGGAGCTCAGAAAGATACATATAGAGGACACTGCCAGCTATAGTGACTATGTTGCTTATCTATCAAATGTGCCTAAGTTTTTGTAGAAGTCCCTAGTAAATTCTGTCTTTTCTAATTTCATTCAGTAGTTCTTAAAAACTAATACTCAGGTTGTGCTATGCTGTTAGTCATCATATGCTTCTCCAAATGCATTCTCCACCCTTGTATACTCTGCTCTGTGCCCCAGGAGGCTGATTTCTAAGGACTGCATCAACTGGTCTGCCTTGTCCCCTGACTTCTGATTGGGTTCAGCCAATGGAAGGCACTGACAGGAGGACCAAGAGGTAGGAGTATTTACTTTAACATCTTCCTCTTTCCTGGCCTTCAAGTTGTCAGTAGCTATGCTCAGTCACTGTGTGACTTTCTTCTTTAGTTACAGCTCTCTTGGTCTAATAAATATTCTTTGAGGCTTACAGTATAACTTCTTGTTATGGCTGATCCAGGAGCACTTCATCATCTCTTCCTAGCTTCTCTTAGCCTTGCCTATACATTTGTAAATAGACCCTGCATTAATTATCACTCACTGTCTTTTACATGTTCTTTCTTGCTAGGACCTTTAGGCTTACAGGGTTATAGTTGAATATAATTATTATTACTATTATTATTAATGAACTGAGTTAACAGTGAAACTTTTCGATTAGATTATTAAACAGATTATATAATTGCAGATTGTGTGTGTGTGTGTGTGTGTGTGTGTTGAGGATTGAACCCAGAGCCTTGTTCATGCTAAATATTTTCTCTACTGTTGAGTTCTACTCCATACAAATAGTTGTACTATTAACAACATTCACATTTTTAAAAATAATAACAACCAAAAAGCCCTTACATAATAATGGAAACATTCCTAGATACCTATTTTTAAATAGGAGGCAGTATCTGTTTGTGTTGATTATAAGTAAATATCAAGTATATTGTATATTTTAAAGTATCAGTTATTTAACATCAGTTTGCTTCTTGTTAATACTTGTTTCAGTAATTGTAAGTAGAATTTATAATTCTGAATTCTGAAATTTGAATGTGCTAGCATAGATATTTTATGCTTTAAAGGAAACAAACAATAGAAATGATGGCAAAAACTCGGTGAGTCACCTATAATTACTGCCGAGGTTTTGTGTGTAATTGGCAGTATATTATTTTCAAACTACTGACATGGATTTTATGAAATAATTTTTCTCATAGGAAGAAAATAGCTTGGTTTTTTGTTTTGTTTGGTTTGGTTTGGTTTGGTTTGATTTTTAAGGGAAGACTTATTTTAGTGTGTTTAATCCTTGATTATGTGATCCTTCCCCATTATAGGTAAGGTGAGATCTTTTCATCTTACTTTATGACATTTTATTCTCTAATAATTAAAAACCAAATAACTTGTTTAAGTGGGACTTTCAGTATGGACAGATACATTGATTAGAGTTTTTTTTATATATTTGTAACTTAAAATGTGAAACAGCTTGGCTCGTATCCTTTCAAAGATATTTAAACATACAATACAACCACACACATATGTACACATATATACATACTAAAGTTCAGGGTCAGAAAAGTACAGTCAGTAAAGGAGAAAAGTCTCTTATATTCCTGGCTCTTTCCTTCTGGTTGGGGGAATAGATAATTTTTTTAATTGGAAAAAAAAATTGTATACACTTTTATATCTACTTTTTAAAATCTCAACATAACTTTGAACATTTATTCTGCTCTTTAAAGCTTTTCATTTGGTTCTTATTCTATGCCAGCCTAGAGCAGCATTGCAGAATCTTATATTTTTATTAGTGAGCCTCGCCTTTAACGGCTGAGCCATAAAAAAAAAGAAAAAGGGAAAAATTGTATACAATATATTTTGAGTGTGTTTATCCCCTTTCAGATTCTTTCCCACCTCCTTACAAACCCAGTTTTATGTTGTTTCTTCCTCCCTTTCTCTTTAAAAAAAAAAAAATCAAGAACAGACATTCATATAAAACTCATATAAAAACAGAAGCCAAATTATACTTGCAAAAGACCAAATACAAAATGCTCAAACAAAGCAAAACGAGACATAAAGTATAAGAAAAAATACTATTGAATCTTTTTTTTGTGTGTTGGGCAACTTCTCTTGGGTCTGGGGCCTTTCCTGTAGTGCTTGCAAATATTAGTTGCAGATAAACTTCTTGGTTGGAGTGGATCCTGTATCCAGTTTTCCCCTCAGTGCTGTCTGAATTGAAGCTGTATGGGCTTTGTACATGCTGACACAGTCTCTGTCTGCTTCAGTCTTGTTGTGTCTCGAAGACACTGTTTCCTTGGAGTCATCTATCAACTCTGGCTCTTACAGTCTTTCACCTTCTATCTTGCCTAGATCTCTGAGCATTTTTCATGTGTCAGGTGGGGAGGGATCGACAATTATTAAATGAATGCTAATTAACACAGTGTGGTAACAAAATAAAAACAAACCAATATAAGAGCATAGAGTGATAGGGGAGCTGTTATTAAAAGTCACAATCAGAGAAAACCCTCTCAGGTTTGGTAACATTTGAAACATGATTGAAATCACCAACCTACATGGATATCTATGGAAGAGGATTTTTATGGAAGAACAGAGCACAAAAAGTCTAGGGAAGTAGATGTGTTGAGAATAGATAGAAGACTAGCTGAAATGCAGAGAGCAAAGACTTAGAAATGCAGAAAGGGAGGCCTTAAGGAGGTAAGGACCATATCACACTAGGTTTTTTAACAATGTCAGATGTGGTCTAGGTATGACTGGAAGATTTTAGAGAATAAAGCAAGGTAATGACATACTCCAAGTAATTTTTAAAAATATTGCAGAGGTTTCTATGTAGATAGAGCAGAATGAAAGGAAAAAGCCTTGTCATGAATCATTTATAGTAATCTAGGCTAAGGGTTTGGACTCATATACACAAACACATACTTCTAGACACCATTTATATTTATGCTATTTGTAGGTTAAATATAATTCATTCAAACCCCTTTTTACATTTAGCATATAATGTCTTTTTCATCCTAAAAGGAACATATACTTCTTTTAGATGAACAGTTCATATTCTCTGGTATATTAATTAATGTGATCTGGGCTTTGGAGATGGCTCACCAGGTAAAGGTATTTGCTACAAGTCTAATAACCCGAGTTTGTTCCTTGGAACCCCCGTGGTGGAAGGAAAACCAGGCTTTCAAAGTCATTCTCTAACCTCCACATATACCTACCTACCTGTGTACACAAATAAATAAATAAACAAATAAATAAATAAATGTAACATTTTATTTAAAGATGGAAAAATGTACTGACATTTGAAAGCAATCCTTTAATCTCTACAGGCATAGTATGGCATATGTGCTCTTCAGTACACAATAAATGTAAATAATTTTTAAGAAAGGATAACAACAGCCTCAAATAGCACACTAAATGAATCCAAATTCTTCATTATTAGAAAACTAATGTTTTTATTCTATGAGAAGCTATGTCAGTTAGTACCATCTCCTTGTAACAGAAAAAAAGGAAAACAATAGTACAATAACTTAGTAGGCTCTGTTCATGGAATCCAGATCCTAGTGAAGGTAAGATTGATAAGTTATCCTAATTTACAGTCATAAACTGATGTGGACACAGTTTAAGAAGGGAAGGAGTTTGATTGTATCTCATAGTGTATAAGTCTATGTTCTATTGAACTTTTTGACAGTTTTTAGGGCTGTAGTAGTCACCATTTAATTCATAAATTTTTTTCATGTGTGGTTTGTTTAAACAGAGGGAGTGTAGATTTATTAATGAAAAGTAAGAAAAGAACATCCAAGAGTGGAAGGGGCTTAAAGGGAGGAAAATCCTCATGTAAATTATTATGCAGTATTTTGAGTGATTGCCTTTAGAACTGACTTTAGTTTGCCATTGTAAAAATAATGTATGAAATTTTCAAAGGATTTGGCATATCTTACAAAAATAGAAGAAAAAGTTGTTTTCCATGATTTTTTTAAAATATAATTACTGTTTGTATAATAGGTACTAACTTAGAAATCAATAGTTGGACGAGCCTCTAAAACTTTGCAAGGTCAATGTTATATTTCTTTTTCTAGTGTAAATATGTTTTTATCGACTTTTTTTTTTTTTTTTGCAGTAGTGTAGTTCAATCTTTGGATCTAATGCTTGCTGCCTCTGAGCTACATCCCTTGATCTATTATAAATTTTTTTAAGCATTTTAAATTCATTAAGGTGATTTGTACACAATTTAGTGAACTACTGGGATACTACTTTTAAGCATTAGACCAGTATCTCAATAAATTAATGAAAACATCATGAAGGACATATTTGCAGTGAGATTGAAGAGGAATATTCTAGAGTTCTAAATTCTGAATCTGTTCAGTCAGAAGACATCACATTGTTTATTCATATTTTTATTAATATATTCTTTCATTAGTACTGATAAGTAATAATGTTGCAGAATTAGATCGCTTGGTAAAAACACATTTAAAAAATCTCTACCTCATCTATTCAGGGTTTGTTATTGTTGGGCAGCTGTTTTCCTTGGGCCTTATAATTCCTTACTCTCAGGATCCATGTAATATATTTGCTATATATTGTAATGCTGTCCTTGTTTATAATCTCCCCACAGTGTTTATATATCAGAAATCTTCCCAAAATGTTTTTATATCATTGTATATTTTCTCATACATCAAAAAACAGTATGATATCTATTGTGAACAAAAACTTTCTATTAATGTTTTTCTAATAGAATTAGTATTTTAGTACTTGATTTGAATGCTTCCTGCTTATATTTTTTAAAGGTAGAGAAGGGACTATCTCTCAATGAATTTTGTATGAAATAAGTTAGAATCTTGTGTGAAACAGATAAAACTCTGGAACATGGCAAAGAAAGATTTAACTATTTTGTAATAGTAGCAAAAGAAATTCTACTTAAGGTACTGGTGAAAGAGTGTGTTGCTTATCCAGAAGATTTGACCTTGTGAATTGACTTATTCTTCTCCAAGGCACTTGAGAGAAAAGACAACGATAGCAGTTACATCTAGAGGCTATTATGGATTGGAGGAGGAGAAGGGAACTGCATGTACTTCAACAAGGCGCCGGTCAACATCTCGAAGTTTGGCAGGTTTGACAAGTGGAGTTTTTGAGTCTGTAATGGTTCAAGTTTTGAGACAGGAAGAACAGCTGAAAGCAAAAGAAGAAAAAAGGTAAATGTTAAATGTTCAGATTTCCAAGAATTACTTTTTAGGGAATAGCTACATTTGGTCCTGTTTTAGTAGTAGTCTGTATTTAGCAGATGTAGAAATAACGCACTGTCAACAAAATATGAATTGTTAATGAATCACAGTGAAATTTGTTTGAAAGTGTAGTTTTAAATCTTGAAACATTATTTTGACAATATACAAAATTAATTTTTATAAAAGATTTTCAAGTTTTCTAGAAATATTCTCCAGGGAACTTCAGATTAAGCAATTTTTCTACACACTCATGTATTTATAATAGAATCACATACCATTAAATAATTACCAACTCCAGAAATAATGATGTTCAAGAATGACATAAATGCTGGAAGTACTTGCTGCTTCCATAGGAGATCCTAGTATCCACGTGTTAGCTCACAACTATCTTACTCCAGTTCCAGGGAATCCAATGCCCTCTCTGGCCTTGTTGAGGGTAGTAGGCATGCATATGATGCACAGACAAACATCCATGGGGTCAAAACACCCATACACATTTAAAAAATTAAATTTAGATTAAAAAAAAAAAAGACATCAGTACAACTATTCCATTCCCTCCAGTAATATTAACTTCTTGGATAACTGCTTGTTTTAGACTCTTCAGAAAAGAGTCTTGTATTCAATTAGTGGTACTATTTTGTTCCCATGAACATAAAGTAATGACGTTATATAATGTTTTGTATGTAACAAAAGGAAAGTAGAGCCCCAAGAGGTAAGTGAAATCAAGTTTCTGTAATTTACTAGTGATTTTACACCAAATAATCTCAGATTGTGCAAGGAATGTTTGCTGACGTAATTAAGATTTGCTAATGCTAGCTGCAGCCAACTTAAAATATTTTTTGCTCTTATATTAATAAATATAACTTGCTTTGATAATTGTAGGGCCAAAACTCAGCCATGACACTTTCAACAATCATACCTTTTAGAGCAGTGATTAATTTGGGGAAAACTATGAAACACATTTCCCCTCTTGTTCAGTGCCCAGTTTTTCTGCTATAGGAAATGGAAATTTTTAGAAAGAATTAAAGTTAACCTGATAATAGTACATAATTGATTAGAATGGGAGGAGGCAAAAAATTGTAAGACTGATGGAAGAAAACACCTCATTACCAGTTTACCAAAATAGAAACTGTTCTGGGAAGAGTTAACAGAACTTGGTATCTTCGTTGATATAAGTAGAGCAAGGGAAGAGTAAAAAGTGGAACACAGCTGGGAAGGTGGCACTTGCTGTTAATTCCAGGAAGTGGCCCTCTGTGGGTTTGAAGCCAGCCACACACAGTAATGACACTATTGTGATAAGAGATAGTATTTGTTTACTGAAACAGACTTAGCTCTCAACATGAGTAGTAAACTTGTATCATGAGTCACAGAAAAATAAAGTAGTTTTCCCAAAGTCACATAGTTTTTGAGTGGCTCTTGGGCCCATGCTACTAAGCAGTCCACCATCCTGTGATTTGTAAAACAGCCAAAATAGCAAAGAAATGGTAAATTTGGAAATTTGAGCTGAAAGGGAAGGAGCAATGACTTGTCTAAAAGTAAAGGGGTCAAGATGATGATGGATGCTTAAGCATCCAAGTGTGACTGTACAGTGGAAAGCTAGAAGAGCCCCAAGTCATTTTTATTTTTCAACTTTACATGTATTTATGTTATCTTTGCCACAAAAAAAAAAAAAGTAGGAGAATAAGCCATGGCACAATATTGTCCATTAAATGGCCCATGCACCACCACACCCAACTGCTATATGTTTTCTTACTTAATTGCAAAAATTCTTTATATATTTAAGGTATAAGTTCTTTGCCAGGTAAATATGACTTGCAGATGGTTCTTCAGAAATGTGTCCTGCTAGGTGATAGTGGCACATGCCTTTGATCTCTGTGAGTTTGAAGTCAGCCTGGTATACAGAATGAGTTGCAGGACAGCCAAGACTATTATAACTGCATCTCAAAAAACAAAAACAAAAAAACTGTCCTACCTTTCTGTTTTCAGTGATTTTTTTTTTAATTACACTTTTTTTTTGTGACCAGTATAAGAAAATGTAACATAACTGGGGTTATGAAATTTTTTTCTGATATTTCTAAGTTTCCATCTTTATGACTATATTCAGTACCTAATTGAAATTAACTTTTGTGTGTAGTGTGAGAAAAGAATAAAGTTAGCTTTTTTGTTACTGGTAGCTAATGCCAATATCACTGTGAAAAACTGAATTCTCTGTCTTTATTGAAATTAACTGGGCATGTATTTGTAAGTCATTTCAAACTCAATTATGAATAGATACATTATACTACTACTGCATTAATTTGATGACTATTTTACTTGATACTATTACTAAATACTATTTAAGTTTATAGAAGGCTTTATATAGTAAGCTTTTAAATTAAGTGATATGAGTCTTCCAGATGTATTTTTATTATTTTCAAATTTGTCTTACTATTATTTTTTCTTTTCCATGTAATTTTAAGAAGATATAAGGCTTTATATAGTAAGCTTTTAAATTAAGTGATATGAGTCTTCCAGATGTATTTTTATTATTTTCAAATTTGTCTTACTATTATTTTTTCTTTTCCATGTAATTTTAAGAAGATTTGGGGTATTATTGCATGGATATTATTCATTATTTTCTGGGTAACTCTTTTCTTTAATCTCAGCAATATTATGTATTATAAATCATTTTAACTTGTAGCTATGTAAAAATTTATAACTATGTTGTGTAGTGACCTTTTCTATTTCTTATTTCTGTCAGATTGCACTTTATCTAATGTAAAATGTTACTATGCATAATATGCATTTATTTATTTATTCATTCATTCATTCATTCATTCATTCAGACATGGTTTCTCTGTATAGCCCTGGCTGTCCTGAAACTTGTTCTGTAGAGCAGGCTGGCCTGAATCAAGCTCACAGACCCGTCAGCTTCTGCCTCCGAAGTGCTGGGATTAAAGATATGTGCCACCACTACCTGGCTTGCTTGTAATTTTTAAATTATAAAATCAACTCATTATTGTACAGGTTATCTGTGTGTGGTGGTTGCACACCTTTAATATCAGCAATTGGAAGATCAGGAGTTGGCTACATAGGGAGTTTGAGGGACAACAGGGTCTACATCAGATCGTGTCTCATAAAATCAAATTTGGGTTAGAGAGAGAAGTCTTAGTGGGTAAAGTGCTTGCCGAGCAAGCATGTGGACCTGCATTTGATCCCCCTGTAAGGAAAGAATATATGTTGTAGACCTCATTTATTGAACAGAAAAGTATGATCACTTGAAAAATAAAATTTGTTAAAAGGACATATTGATTGTCTTTACATAAATTCTGTTAATCTGAATTTTTATTATTTTTTGTGCTTGTTTGTTTGTTTTAGTTTCTTTGTCTTAAGGGACAAGTGTTGAGATCTCAGGCATGCATCATCTTAGGATAGAACATGACATTATCAGATAGTAGTTTTGCTACCTTAATTGTAATAAAAATATTCTCACAATTGCTTTTTGTAAAATTTAATCTTTAGATTACCAGAAACTCTATCCTTTAATATTTATTGTTTCACAAACTTATATAAACTAACTCATCTTTTGATTTGGAAATCACCATAACTAAAGCAGTAAGTGGTTTCTACATTTTTGTAAAATAAAAATTCTAACTTCATAATCTATTATAAGTTCTCTAACAAAAATAGTAATGTAATTATAGCCACCTTGGATTTTTTTTATAACTTTCCAGACTTTTGCTAATTTTCCATACAAATCTTGACATTCCAGGACAAATGCCAAGAATTTTATATTCTTATACCCACTCACATCTAAGGTGAGGACATGTGATCAGGTATATTTTGTACATAAAACTGTATAGACTACATGAAACAGGAGATAGGAGACTTTGTATCTTTGCAGAAGTGGTAGTAGGAGTTTCTGATTATTCCAGGTTATTTTCAGAAGTGTGAAATACTACTGGGAGTCTTAATTCTTCTGGTGAAGTACATAGACATAGTTTTGGGTACTTTGTGGCTTCTTTTAAATATATGTCTCTTGACTTTACACAGGGCTTCTGTAATATTCCCCACTAAACTTTAAATTCCTTTTTTGTTTTAACTGTGAGACTCTGTTGTTAGCAGATAAGTTAAAAGCATGTCTAATAAATTTGACATAGGTAGTTAATACTCTTAGAATATATAATATATATTACTCATTTTAAAATGCAAGTGCCTTGCCTTTCCTTTGTCATGCTTACACAGCATGACTCTTTATGGGTAATTTTTAATTGAAGCTTCTATGTTTTTGTCTAGATTGCAAACTCTTGGGGGGGTCTGTGTTTTTTCTTTCTTCATTTATAAATAGCATTCACTAAAAGTTTGTAAAACTAATAAGGATACTTTGGAGTGTGGTTTTTTTTTGCGGGGGGTAAGGCCATTCATTTATGCTTTTTCTAAATTATGTATACATGGTTAAAATAACACTAGGTAGACTTTCTGTTAGTATTTCATACAGTAGCAGGTAAATGTTCTCCAGGCCTATAAGGAACAACAAAAAAGCTTATCTAGGAAAAAGAGAAATAAGGGCCAGTTTTTTGTTCATTGGATTTTTTTAATGATCCTTAGTCTTTTACTATTTCCCCAAATAGTATCTTGAATTTATATTTTAAAACCATATATTGCTTTCTTTTATTTATTTATATATTTTTAAACATTTATGTATTTATTATGTATACAGTGCTCTGTCTGCATGTATGCCTGCAGACTAGAAGAGGGCACCAGATTTCGTTACAGATGGTTGTGAGCCACCATGTGGTTGCTGGGGATTGAATTCAGGAGCTCTGGAAGAGTAGTCAGTGCTCTTAACCACTCTCTCCAGCCCCAGCCAGTGCTCTTAGCTGCTGAGCCCTGCTTTCCTTTATTTTACTACTATGCCTTTAAACAGATTTTTGGAGAGCTGGTCTAAAAGTCTGTTTTTATCAGTAAAATATGGTTAGGTTCAGCCTACCTGTGTTTACACACATACATACACCCCTGCCCCCTTTAAGACTGATCTCACCTTTGACTGGCCTGTAACTTGTAAATCATGCTGGTCTTGACCTCTAGAATATACCTGAGCAGATGTTCAGTGTTTAAGAGCACTAGCTGTTCTTTTAGAAGGCTGAGGTTTGGTTCTCAGCAACTAATGTCTTCTGCAAGCATTAGGCACACATGTGCTGCATATACATGCATGTAGGCAAAACATTGACACATACAAGATAAATTTAAATTTGGTAGATCAAAACATTATCTCTAGAGTTCTAGATACTAAGACTCCCCCATTGTTAAGAATCAATTGAAAGACTCCACATTGCACAAATTCTATTTAGAAGTATAATAAAAACTATTTAGTATTATAAATAAAACCCAGAGCCAGATATTGGGGGAAAGCTGGAATATCAGAGACAGGGAACAAACCACAGCCAACAAACCAGTGAAGCCAATTGTCACCCAGTGAACTCCTCAGGCTGAACAGTGCGGGTCCTATCTTCTGGAGTCCTCAGAATGTCAGGGCAAACAGGCAAAGGGAGAATCTCTGCCTTCTCCTCCCTTACGTTTCTTTTCCCACCCACCTATTTTACTTTCTCACTCAACATTTCTGAAGCTAGCATTAAAGGTGGGTGCCATTTGGCTTTGTTTGACCTTGAACTCACCAGAGTTCCAGAGTATTTCTGCCTCTCAAGTGCTGAAATTTAAGGCATGAGTTGCCACTCTCTGACCTTCATTTCATGGCTTAGCTCTGTCCTCTGATATTCCAGGCTGTTTTTATTGAGTATATACCACTAGAGCTCCACATTTCTGTTTCCAGAGTACTAGTTTAAGCCTGGAGTGGTGGATGCTACTCATCTACCATTCCAGCACTCAGGAGACAAGCTGGGAGACTACTTTAAGGTCAAGGCTGCCCTGGGGTATATAGTAAGCTCTAGGCCATCCTGGGCTGAATAAGGCAGACCCTATCTCCAACAAAACAAAATAAACAAACAAACTCACTGCAGCTATGTACCTTTTTTCCTTCTTTACCCCTCCTTAGTAGATTCGAGCATCCTTACAATTCATGAGGAGTAGCACTGCAAACAGTATTCTTAAGTAACTTCGAGTAGTACCCATAGAGTTGGTAGCATGTTTCAATTGCACAGTGGCTCTTCTAGCAGCCTGATCTAACAGAATGTATATGGTCTATCATTGTCTAATTTATTTCCATGAGTAACTGTTAGCATCTCCAGTACCTCCAGCTACCTCCAGGGTCCTGTGGTCGCACATGTTCTGTCAGTACTCAGGAATCTATACTAGTCAGTCCAGGGTCTTATAGCTACTCATGAGTTGCCAGTACTTAGGCAAATACCTAGGCAGCACAGAATTACATGGGCTATGCACATGCAGTCTATGCACAGATGCTAAATCCCCTTATTAAAGGCAAGTCCCTCTTCATTTCTCTCTTCCTCTTCTCTTACCAGAAATATTGGTCCAGTCTGCACCTCCCTCCTCTCTTTTTCCTCTTCTTCCCTTTCCCTCTTTTCCTCTTTTTCCTTCTCCCTTCCCTCCCACCAAATAAAATTATCCAGTGAGCATTGTCTACATTGTCTGCATCTCGAGTCTCTGTCTCTTGGTGGGGCACCTTGATTCTAACCCACCAAAGTCTTTCTCCTGCCATTTTTAAAAATGCTACAGTAACCCAATTGATGTTAACTTTAGCCTGTCAAGTAGGCGATACACTGTCTTACACTGACTCTCTGTGAGATTTTGAAGAAGTCATCTTCTCACTATTCTATGTGTGTTGTTAGTATCTTCATTAGGTGAATAGTTTCAGAAATTAACCATGTCACTAACTAACAAAGATTGCTTATTACTGCTTTGGGCAAAAACAAGTCCATATTTATTTTTTCATCTGTTTCGATTTCCTCTTTTATTCTCTGAAGCATTGGTTAAGTGCTTAAGATTCAGAAACGTAATTTTTCTCTATCAGAACAAAGAGTAATTCATTGATATTAGTCATTTATGTGTTGCCTCTAGAATCCAAGAATTCTTTTTTGTTCTTTTTATTGATATCATCATTGTTATCATTTTATTTTCTTATCCTCTATTCTAGTATTTAATGCTCCTTCATAGGAGCTGAGCATACTGGATTTAAATTAAAAAGCTTTATTGTTCCAGAATCTGACACCACCACAAATGGAAAATTCCATACCTGATGAAATTTACACTCAAATTTAAAAAGTTTATATGAATGGGTTACATTTAGTGTACAGGTTTATTAAAGTGCTACATATCCATAAAACTACCTTCAGACAACATGTATGTGATATATGTGGAACATGTTTCATGCTTAAATTTGGATTTAATCTTCAAGATGCTTCATTTTATGTATATGCAAATACTGTAAAATCCAGAACATTTTTGTTCCCAGCATTTCAGATAGAGATATTCAACCTATGAATTCATTCTCTGAGAAAAACCAAAATAGTACACATTTTGATTTTGTCAAGTGTGTTTTTTATTGATTTTTATTTTATGTGTATATTTTACATGCATATATATGCATATATATATGTATACCATACATATGCCTGGGTCCAATAGAGGGCATTGGAAGGCAGAAGAGGGTGCCTAATCCCTTGAAACTGGTGTTGCAGATAGTTGTGAACTGCCCTGTGGATATGAGAACTGAATCTGGGTTATCTACAAGATCAGCAAATGCTCTTAATTGCTGAATTATCTTTCCAGCCTTGAATTTGTAACTTTTTAAATTGTGTGTGTGCTATGTGTATGGGAGAGGAGTGTAAGTCGGAGGACAGCTTTACCTACTGAGCCACATCCCAGGCCCTTACATTTTGATTTTAAAAATAAAAATCAATCATAAATGTCATTAAATTTTGCTTGTGTGTACAGTTACATAGAGATGATATGTAGACTTGGCATCTGAGATATTTCAGATATAAAACCACCAAGTGATTTTACAGTAAGTTCATAGTCAAAGCTATAATGAAAGCTTGATCAGAAACAGTAACAAATATATCAGTAAACCACCCTTGTGATGTTTTATATCTAACAGACACAAGATCGTACAACAGACTTCTAAGTTCTTACTTAAGTTTTATGGAAAATGACTCAGAACCTTTTATATAGTTAACAGCAGGATTTTGAAGAAAAAGTATTAGTTTATAAATCTATAGAGAATATATTTGTTGGTAAAATAAATAGAATTTGTAATTTAAATAAGATAAACAGTATCTTCAAATGAACTGACTCATCTGTAATTTTTAAATTTTTGATGTAAGATTTTTTTTGTTTGCTTGTTTTTCAAGACAATTTCTCTGTGTAGCCGTGGCTGTCCTAACTTAACTCTGTGGACTGGCATTGAACACACAGAGATCCTCCTGCCTCTGCCTCCCAAGTGCTGGAACTAAGGGGGAGCACCACCTCTGCCTGGCTGGTTGCAGTCTACCTGAATGTCTGCACCTGCCTTAAATATCTTCTCGGCCCAGTTTCATTCACTTCTGTTCAAATTTGCATCATAATCCTAGAATTAGGATTAAAGGTGTGAGCTACTACTGTTTATTTTTAGGCTTTGAACTCACAGAAATAAGAAAGATGTCTGTCTCCTGAGTGATGAGATTAAAGGCGTAGGTCACCACTGTCATTCCCTACTGAGTTTAGAGATGTGAGTTGCCACTCTGACCCTCATGGCTTCACTGTGGGTGATTTCTGTTCTCTGATATTCCAGACTGATTTTATTAAATATAAAATATATCACCACAGTTTCACTGCCTATTCTGGGACTCACAGAGATTCACCTGCCTCTGCCTCCCTTGTGCCATGATTAAAGTCATGTACCATCACTCCTAGCCCCTATTGGTTTTATTAATAATTCAGCCATCTCATTTTACCACCAAACTAAACATTACTTTTTATTAATACATTTACCCATATGGCTAACAGTTTATTTCTAATCATTTTTGTATTTTAATGTTTCTTTCTATGATCATTTTCTTAACTATAGTCCATGAAATTATTTTCTTCTATGCATTTTTATATTCACTGGTCTTTTTTCCCTGCTACCTCTAAATGCCATTAATGCCATTTAGTCTAGTTTTTTAATCTAAAACATTTTAACTTTTCTGTAAAAGTTCAATTTGGTTTGGTTTGGGTCTTTTTTTGTTGTTTGTTTGTTTGTGGGGTTGGGGTTTAAGACAGGATTTCTCTGTGTAGCCCAGGAGGTCCTGAAACTTACTCTATAATCCAGGCTGGCCTCAAGATAGATCAACCTGCCTCTGCCTCTCCAATACTGAAATTAAAGTTGTACACCACTGCCCAGCATTGGTTTTTTTGTTTTGTTTTGTTTTTTGTTTTTTTTTTGTTTAAATACATTCCAAGTTAAGTGAAATTTGGGGGGTTTTTGTTGTTGTTCCTTTGTTTAAGACCAGATCTCGGGGGTTGGAGAGATGACTCAGCGGTTAAGAACACTGACTGTTCCTCTGGAGGACCTGAGTTCGATTCCCAACATCTACATGGCAACCAACAACTGTAATTCCAAGATCTGACACCCTTACACAGTTATACATGCAGGAAAAATTCACATAAAATAAAAATAAATATATTTTTTAAAAAAAAAAAAGATCAGGTCTCACTGTGTAGCACTATATCAGACTGGATTTAAACATGAAGCAGTTCATCTGCCTGTGCCCCTAACTGTTGCAATTACAGGCTTGACTTGAACTTGACTATACAAAATGCAGTTCCAGTAATGATGACAATGTTTGCTAATTCTAACATCAGTATTGTTTCTATTGATTTTTAAAATATGTTTATTAATTTTTTGAGTATTTCTGTATAAGCAATCCACATGAGTTTGTTTAATGGGTAATTAGGACTTATAGAGAGATGAATTTGGGAGATATACTTATGAATACAAAATGAAGTGACACCTTGCCTCTAGTTTCCCAAGGAAGGATGGGGAAAGCTTCAGACCAGGTCTCTGAACTTTTCTTCAGGAAGCTTTCCACACCAGGCAAAAGAGCAAGACTCCCTTCTTCTTCCCTTTTCAAGAGTCACATAGGCAGGCAAAAAGCACTGCCTCCATCTGGGCCAGATAGCCCAAGGTCATGGGTGAAGCAAATACCCACTACAAAATTTATGCAGTATAGTTTGATTAAATTTATCCCCACTCCTCCCTCTAACTCCTTCCAAATTTACCTATTACCTTCTCCTTCATGTTCTCTTTCTCTTTTCAAAATAACCCACTGAGTCCAATTTGTGCTGTTCATATACTACTAGTGTGTCAACAGCCAGTGGAACATGGCCAACTTACCACGGGCCACACTCCTAAAGAAAACTGACTCTCCCTCTGCATGGGACCTTATGCCACAGCTGCTATGAGTTCTTGAGGGCATCATTCCTGTCATGTCCAGAAGACACAGTTTTGCTTTTGTCCTCTCTGACCCTGGCTCTTAGAACTCTTTTTCCTACCCCTCTTCCACAGTGGTCTCTGAATATTGGGGTAGGGTTGTGATATAGTTGTCCTAATTATGGCTGAGCATTTCACTAACACATATTTTCTTCATTTTGACTAGTTGAGTATTCCTGTGTTTGCCATCATCCACTGTTCATCTCTTAATGAGGTCTGATAGCTATTCTCATCTGTGTGCAGAGAGAGAGAGATTGAGATTTAGAAGGCAGGTTGATACTCTATCCATTTAGCAGAATGGATAGTACTTCTAGTACTATGAAAGCCATCAGAAAAGAAGTTTCTGCTCATTACCAACTTGATTTTACCATTTCCTATCATGTGTGTGAGAGTGTGTGTGTGTGAGTGAGAGAGAGAGAGAGAGAGAGAGAGAGAGAGAGAGAGAGAGAGAGAGAGAGAGAGAGAGAGTGAGTTTCAGCAATGGGGTCCTTTAATTAAGTTCTAGTAAGCTCATTCCTGGGGTCTGTGAACTGCTCTACTATGGTTTCTTAGCCAAATTGGCCCTACCAGGTACAGTAGTTAAGGTTTCTGTAACTGTAAAGAGTTACTATAATCACAAGTCTTATAAGGGAAAACATTTTAGAAGTTTAGTACATTATCACCATGAGAAGCATAGCATCCTGCTGGCAGACATGGTGCTGGAGAAAGAGCTTAGAGTTCTATATCTTTATCTACAGGAAGCCAAAGCAACTTTTGTTACACTGAGTGTAGCTTGAGCAAAGGAGACCTCAAAGCCCATTCCACAGAAACACACTTCTTCCAACAAGGCAACACCTCCTAATAGTGTCACTCCCTATCACGGCCATTTTCTTTCAAACCATCATACCAGGCATTCATTTTCTTCTGTGGAATAAACTTTACTAAACCCAACCAGAAAGTAGTTGGTTATCCCCATAACATTTGTACCACCATTGCACCTATGAGCATGTCTTGCCATAGTGGTTATTATTGTAGCTCACAGAGTTCTCAGCTGGGTGATACTGTTGGCTTTTTTGCCCAGCAGCCTACATCATACCTTCCAGTACTATGAAAGCCATCGGGAAAGAAGCTTTCTGCTTAATACCAACTTGATTTCACCATCTCCTATGACCTATATATGTGGTGTTTTGGCAATAGGGTCTTTCTGTCAAGTTCTATTAGGCAACTAAAAGCCATGTCAATAGCTTGTATTGTGTTGAGGGCCTCTGGGATACCTCTGACCAACTACTCAGGGAAAGTAACACATACCTGGAACTAGGCTTTTTTTAATTTGGCAGTGTATGGCTTTGTGGGGAAGCGAAATTCCCCATGTTGGGTAACTAATTAAATGCTTATAAAATGGGTTTAGGTATGGCTTTAAAAAATATCCTTAGTGCTAGTTATAGATAGTGTATGCCTCCTGACAATCTATTCCTGATTTTTTAATTTAGCTTCCTTCATTCTCTTGTTTAAAAGTTTAACATATTCATAACTTTATTTTTCTTCTTCCTTTTTAAGTGTTGTTTCTTCAGGACAATACTTACACATTTATTTTGCAGGGCATGTGAAATAACTAGACACTAAGTTATGGATGCTTTGGTCTTTGGCTTCTGACCATTGTTTAAGGGTTTTCTGACAACAAAGCATAAGACTGAAAAGTTTATGGATTCTTCCAGCCCTTTGGGGTATGAACAGCATGCTAAGGCACAGCTGTAGATATCAGTCTAGAAATATTTTCTTTCCTTCCTTTTCCTTCCTCTCCCTCTTTCTATAATAAAGTTGAAATTGATTGATCTCTTTATAAAAGAAAGAAACGGGGCTGGAGAGATGGCTCAGTGGTTAAGAGCATTGACTGTTCTTCCAGAGGTCCTGAATTCAATTCCCAGCAACTACATGGTGGTTCACAACCATCTGTAATGAGATCTGATGGCTCTTCTGTCCTGCCGGGGCACTATATACATCATAAATAAATAAATCTTTTAAAAAAGAAAGAAAGAAGGAAAGCAAGAAAAAAAGAAAGAAAAGTGGTGTTGTCTGAAGGCAGACAAAGAGAGATTGGGAAGGGCAGGGGGATACATGGAAAAAGGAAAAAAAAAAAAAAAAAGGAAGAAGCCAGCTTCTACCAGCATACTACTCCTGCCACTCCCATGTAAAAATAAAATTCTTCAAAATTATAAGCATATTTAGATGGAATATTTTTGTTCTTTTTTGTCTTTTAAGTCATACTATCATAAAAGTTAAAGAATTTTTAGTGTATTTGGAAGTCAGAGGACAATTGTGGGAGCGGATTCTTTCCCTCCTAGAGGTCAGTGCAGGTCATCAGGCTTGGCAACAAGTAGCTTTCCCTCTAAGCCATCTTGTTTGCCCTCAACACCTGCATTTTGTGAATAATAACATTTAACATTGTTTGGATGGCCAAATGTACACACATACTAAATCACTTGTTATCTGTAGTAATCTTATTTAATGAGCTAAGTCTATAAAAATAACTGCTTACATTTTTAATGTGAGATAGCAGTGTAAACTCTTAGCCAAAACCATAAAGTAGGGTTATTTTGTAAAAGAAAAACAAAAAAAACCTCTTGATACTTGTCTTAAAAGATTACAGTTGCTGAAGCCCTGAGTTCTTCCTGTCTATGTTTTTGGTATTTTTTGACTGCATTCTACTCTCTATTTTTCCTGGTCTCTTGTGATCATTATTTTATGTGTTTCTTCCATTAGAATGATTTTGTAGTTTCTACAAATGAGTAAAAACTTGTACCCTTTATGTTTCTGTATCTGGTTTATTTTTCATACACAATGATTTCCAGTTCTATTCATATTGCTGATAACAAAAATTAATTCCTTTAATGGATGAATAAGTCATTGTTTGTACATTACCACATTTTCCTTATCCATTTATCTGTGATGGGTGTAATGGCTCATTTTATATATTGGCTAATAATATAATTTCTTTTTGTGTTTGTGGTGTGTGTTTATGTGTCTGAGATGTGTGTTCATGTATGTGCAGGTGCATGTGTATATAGAGACCTTAGTTCAGCATCAGATACCTTCCTTTGTCACCCTCCACCTTATTTTTTCAGACAATATCTTTCTCTAAACCTGTAGCCCACTATTTGGCAGGACTGTCTAGTCAATGAGATTCTGCGAGCCATCTGTCATTACCACTCTGCATCCCCCACCCCCACATACACACACACACACACTGGGCTCACAGCTGCAAACCACTGTGCTCAGCTTTTGCATGAGTGTTAGAATCTGAATTTACAACCTCATGCTTCTGCAGCAGTCACTTTACTGATGGAACCATCTTTCTGTCTAATAAAGCTTCGTGTAACACTGACAAGCACATGACTTTTTGATTGAGTTATTATTTGCTATTATAATTTTTTCTCTCTTTTTGAGTCAGTGTGTCTTATATTCCAAATTAGTCTCATACTTACAAGATAGCTAAGAATGGCCTTGAGCACTCAGTTTTTATGTAGTGCTAGGGATCAAACCCAGAGCTTCTGACATGCTAGACAGACACTCTACAAACTGTCTACACCTCAAACCCCATAACTATAAGTTTATGGAAATGAGATAATGTGATTAAAAACAAAGAATAGAAATAACTATAATCAAAATGTACTGTGTTTTATTAGCTAAAGTAGATATACATTATAAGTTAAAGTGTTTCACCCTAGAGATGATGTTGGTGACAATTCCCCATTCATAAAACTGAGAATACAGGGGAATATGTATTCCATATGGGAATTGAGGAACAACATACTTTTAAATGGGGCACTTAGTACTGATGTAGAAAGCAAAAAGAGTGGTCTTAATTAATGAAGATAAATATAACTTTAAATTTCAGTATTTTATGCTACTGTCTTTAATAGTAGTATAATTTAAATTTTGTTTAGGCTTCGAGAGCAAGAAAAAAAAGAAGCAGAAGAAGCTTGCCAAAAGGAAGTAGAAGAGTGGGAAAGAAAACTCCTTGCTCAAGCAGCTCCAGCCTGTATGGAGAACATGTGGGAAATTCCAGCCATTGGGCATTTTCTTTGTTTAGCACAACAGATTCTAAACTTGCCAGAAATTGTCTTTTATGAACTGGAACGCTGTCTTCTGATGCCTCAGTGTAATGCCTTTCTATCTAAAATAATGACTTCTTTACTGAGTCCGCCTCATCGTAGACCTACTTTACATCGAAGACCTACTTTGCCTTACAGGACGTGGGAAGCAGTGCTGAGACAGAAAGTCCAACAGTGGTACACTGCTGTTGGACAAACTGAAAATCCTGATAACTGTGCTGAAAAACTTGGCTTGTGTCCTCAGTTTTTTAAGGTTCTTGGAGAAGTTAATCCATTGGAAGAAAAACCTTTTCATGAGCTACCTTTTTACCAAAAAGTATGGTTACTTAAAGGACTCTGTGATTTTGTGTATGAGACGCAAAAAGAAGTTCAAGATGCTGTGCTTGGACAGCCCATTCATGAGTGCAGGGAAGTTATCCTTGGCTATGACTATCTGGAGAATGCTTATGTGCACTTTCCACAGTTCTGTGGTGCAGATGTACGGATTTATAAACAAAGACCCTTTCAAGCCCCAGAATTTCCAGTCCCACCCATTAAAGTAAAAAGAGTACCTCGCATCAAACATGAAAAAGTCAAGTGTGACTATGTTGGTACAAGTAATGGAGAACACAGATGTCATAGAGAAAGTCTGCCCTCAGTCTTCAAAAAAGAGCAGGAAATTGATTTTGATCCAGCCTGTTGTCCTGCTAATCATGACATCTCTCTTGAAATGGAAGTAAAATCCAACTGTGACATTGAAGTCCACAGACCCTGTGAAATTGCAAAAACTGAATGCTGTAAAGAAAACTTGGAGAAGCCCAGAAGTCCCGGAGAAGTTACTGGCTTTGGAGAGCCACTCAGTCCAGGTGAAATAAGGTTTATAGAAAATCAGGAAAGATATGGTGAAGCTTCTAGAATAAAGACAGAATCTAGTCCATTAAAAGAAAATGCCCTGAAATCTTGCCAGATTCATATAAATGGAAGTCACATTGATCATCAAGATATTAACTGCCACAAAGTTGTGAGAGATATATTGTTAGAACATTCACTACAGAGCCACAAAAAACTCAAGCTAACTAAAATGCGGGCAAAAAAGAAGAAAAAGAAAAAAAAGAAATTGAAAGATGTTTTGAATGAAAATTTACAAAGAAAGCGTGAAGGTCTTCATTCTCTTGCCTTCAAGTCTTACAAACCTGAGATCCAAAATAAGTTATTGATCATTAAAAAGAAAGGAAAACACAAGAAGCACAAATCTGGTAAGCTGACCTATTGAGCAAGACTTATGTTTAAGTGCGATTACATTTTTCTTTCAATTATGCATCATGGAAGCTCTGATTGACAGAATGAAATGCATGTATATATTTATGTCTATAATGGAGGTCAAGTTTTATTTCACATGATTAAAAATTCATAGCAGGAAACATTTTTATCTACTAACATTTTTATCTACTAATTTTTATCTAGTACAATACATTGGAATGAATCCCAATTTGACATATTTAGGTCTTATATTTTTATATTTTTTCCTGTAAATGATGTGTGTTGTCACTTACATTAAGTAATTATTTTTTTTCTTTTAAGGTAAGGATAGCACAAGCATAGCAGCTCATTTCTTTATCTAAATCATATTATTTGCTAGATCTGAATTTATTCTTCATAGTGTATATGTTTTTAACACTTTGTTTTCAGTATATATTTTTATATCTAGAAAAAAAAGCTGAACCTGGAAATAATGCCAACTAATAAAACACCAAGTATATAGCAAACCAGGTTGTAGTGGTGCACAACTTTAATCCCAGTAGGCAGAAGCAGGCAGAGCTCTGTGATTTCTAGTTAGACTTGGTCTACAAAGCAAGTTCCAGGATAGTCAGAGCTGTTACACAGAGAAACTCTCTTACTGTGTCTTAGTATAGATTTGTGGTACATTCTGAGAAATTATCACATTTGTTTAGAAATTATTTTTAAAATCCTACATCAGCTCAGGACTGAATTTGTTATGCATATAAAATATTTTTAAAATGTTTAGTTTTCAGAGCCTTTTTAGACTTAAAACTTTAGATAATGATTTGGGGTCTATATATTAAGAATTCTGAAAGACTTCAAAGAAAAGAAAACATTTTGATTAATATTGTATTCTCTTCAAGTTTTTTTTTTTTTTAAATATCTGAAAACTCCAGGGATAGTGGCACATGCCTTTTTTTTTTTTTTTTAACTTTTTAAAACTTTATTTATTTGCCTTGGTGTTTGCCTGGAACTGGAACTACAGACAGTTGTTAGCTGCCATGTGGGTGCTGGGAATCAAACCCGGGTCCTTTGGAAGAGCAGACAGTGCTCTTAACCACTGAGCCATCTCTCCAGCCCTCAAGTTTATTTTTAACATATAACTTTTCAAAGAAATGGTTAGCTAATATGCCTTATAGAATATACTTTGGGATAAGCTATCTCATCTATGACTGAGTTATGAAATTACACTTAGAGTGGACTAAATTCTACATGTGATTATCTGGTCAACAATATTTTAGGGACTACAAACTTTAAATTTTGAGATATTTCTTTAGTTAAACTTATTGTTGTGATGGGAGATAATTTTTTTTAAATAGATGGTGCAAAGGCAAATCGATTGAATGATTTGATAATTTTAGTTCACTTTGATTCAGTTTTGTAATTTTAAAGCATTTTGTCTGCTTTTCAGACTTGAATTTTTATTTCTGTTTTCTAGATTTAATTTTTTAGTCATTTATGCTTTTATTTCAGGTGAACATATGAAATTAACTGAGAATGTACTAGAAATAATTCTTTATTTTTGAGAATACATGATTATGTATAGAATATGTGTATCATTTTTGCTCTACACTTTCTCAGCTACAGCTCTTCTCATGTCCCCTTAATCTCTTAACCTCACAACCTTATTGTTTTATACACACACGTGCACACGTGTGCACAAACACATAAAATACAACCTGCTGAGTCCATTAAGTATCTCACAAGGCCTTACCGCTAGATGAGGAATTGCAAGCAATTAATAGCTGCTAAGAGGAAGAATCAGTCTTTTCTAGTGATGAACCCCACCCCCACCATCAATATTTTATCCACTCATAAATAGTCATCTATAAACATGTACATATAAGCTACATTAGATGGAAATGACTTTTTCAGAGGAAAAATTATCAAAGTTTAAAAAATAATTGCAGTTTCTTTTTATATTTACTGTTGGAAAAGCAAACGCAGCACATTTTGTTCTCTTAAGCAAAAAAAAAATTAAAAATTTAAAGGTTCTTTCCTCATTCTTTTATCACTTAAGGAAACGTCCCATTATTTTTCTAGGTAAGTTTTTCTTTTTTGCACATAATTAGAACATCAGGCACATCTTTATAATGCTTTACTAATGGTGGCATTTATTTCTGGTATATTTTGATTAATGTCTCAGTTCGACTCTAACATTTTTGAAGACTGAAGGATTATTTCTGCTTTTGCATCCCTAACACTTAGCACCATTTTCAAGAATCTGTCAAATATATATGTATAGTTTCCTCAGATACATGTAAGATTGGCCTCTTACTGTGTGTGGGTTTGTTCGTTTGTTTTCTGGTTTTTTAAGGCAGAGTTTTTCTGTGAAACAGTCCTGGCTGTCCTTAAACTCACTCTGTAGACCAGGCTGGTCTATCTGTCTCTGCCTCAGTGTTCTGGGATTAAAGGTGTGTACCACCACTGCTCAACTTTACTCTGTATCTTTAGTATCATTTTAAGACATACATTTTAATAGGATTAAACTATACATACTTATTTATTTATTTATTTATTCTCACCTTATAGAATACATGAATAAGTGTGTGCAATAAATAGATCTTTAATGGAAAATTTTAAGTAGCTGTATAAGATTTTGTATTTTTTTTTAGTTTGTTGAACCCCTCCTCCTTAGTGGATGTTTTGGTTGTTTTAGTATTATTATAGATGTGTGAAGCAAATACATAAAATTAATTTAAAATATAAAGATGTATTTACAATAATAAAAACATAAGTTATCCATTTTAAGCTAGTTTTAGTATAAAGAAGTTTTTTTCTTTTAGTAGTCATTCTTTTCAACCAGATCATTTTCTGACACTTAACAAACTGATCCAAATAGATAAGGCAAGTAGTTATATTTTCTTATACATTAAGAAACTGTAGTTAGCGAGATGGCCAGGTTGAGTAAAGAGAGATGCCTCTTGATGCCAAGCCTGATGAGGTCATTCTGAGACTCGTAGGGTAGAAAGAAAGAACCAACTCCTCCAAGTTGTCCTTTGACCTAAACACACACACACACATTCTCTCTCTCTCTCTCTCTCTCTTAAAAAAAAAAAAAAAGTATGTGTGAATTTTTTTTTTTATTTTTTATTTTTTGCTTTTGAGACAGGGTCTCACTCTAGCTCTGGCTACCCTGGAACTCATATAGACCAGGCAAGCCTTGAACTTGAAGAGATCCACCTACCTCTGCCTACCAACTACTGGGATTAAAGGCATGCCTGGCTAATTAAAAGAGAAAGAGAAAATTAAGTTCAAAACTGGTAAATATGGTTCTGTGGAGGTGGTTCAGCTATTAAGAGCACTTGCTGTTCTTGCAGAGGCCCTGAGTTCCTTTCTAACATGCACAAGCTCACAGCCATCTGCAGTTCTATTTCTAGGAGATCTGACACTCTTCTGGCCTCTGCTAGCTCTAGGCACACATGTGGTTCACATACATACATGCAGACAAACACTTTTAATATATGATATTCTTTTAATATAAAAATTATAATATTCTTTTAATATAAAAATCTTTTTAAAAAACCCTGATAAATAGCCTTCTCAGTTTAATATTCAAGACCATACAATAAAAAAAGGAAGCAAACAGGAAAATTCTGAATGTGTCTTGGGAAGATTTCACAAAGAATGAAGGACCTTAAAGAATAATTAGGCTTGAATAGGTAAAAAATGATTACTGTCATGAACAAAGTATACTTATAGTTAATCAAGTTGTTAAAAATAATATACCACAATAAAAATCTAAAGTTGAGGTGCTAGAACCTATTTGATACTATGCCATTTGGGAGAGACCTCTTTCTAGGCGTATGATGCTAGCTTAAATAATTGAATCAAGATCTCAAGAGCAAATGAATGAGCTTTAGATGAGATATGTCAGATATATAAAAGGCAGTTAGCTTATAAAAAGTAACAAATAGTATAATTCACAATATTTGGTTACTTCTAAGGCCATATGTGTGAAAAATTTGTAGAATCCTATATTGATAGCACCTAGAACCTAAGTACCAACTAGAGACCAAGATTATGTGAGAGTGAAGGAATTCACTAGTTATCTTGTTGGCTTATTTTTATTTTTATTATTTTGCAGTACTAGGAAAGAACTCCAGGCCTTTATGCATGTCAGGCATGTGTTCAACCCCATACAATTTTTTTTCAGTCCCTTCTTTTTTTTTTTCCCTCAGGAGAATTAATATTCATGTAACACTAAATGTTAGCCTTTGTAGATTTTTTTTAATCATAAAACTCTAAAAATATATACCTATTGTTAGTCTCATGTATTTATTTATATGTATTTTTGAGGACTTACTTTATGTGTGTAAGTGTTTTGCCTTTGTATATGTGCATCACTTGGGTGGCTTTTCTAAATGAAGCCAGAAGAGGTATTGGATCCACTGGAACTGGTATTAGAGATGGTTGTGTGCTAATATGTGGGTACTAGGAACCAAACCCTGGCTCCCTATAAGAATAACAAGTGTTCTTTACTGCTAAATCATATTGCCAGCCCCAGGATTTATAGGTGTTCTTTAAAATGAGGAACAAGAAGACCTATTTACTTGTCCAATATTGTACATCTAATGAATGGTGGCATTTGAAGAAAACCTATAATTCAGGTGCCATTAATTAGCCATGAAAAAAAGCTGGTAGAATTTAAATGAAGAGCTAGAAGATGACGTGAAGAGAAAATTAAACACAAATAAGAATGCCATGTAACTTTTCTTACATTGGCAGGAAAAATATTCTCCACTAAGAGAGATGTACAGAAAGTAGCAGCACTTGACATCTTTTATTTTTTATTTCTTCTTTTTCTTCCCAGAACTAATATTCATGTAACACTAAGTTAAAGAGAAAGTTATTGACTATTCAAGAGTTACCATATTGTGTGATTAGGTCAAAGAATTACCATCATAACAAGAACATTCTTCATAAGTAAAGAGAACAAGATGAAAATCAATTCTTTAAATAAGAGCAAATTGTTTATTTACAGCAGTTCAGGAACTTCTGTATACTAAATATTAGCTTAATAGATGTATATGTATTAAATAAAACACAAAATAAACTTTACTTCTGTGGCTTGACATCCCAAGCACTTCCCAGACCCACTATTTAATATCATGTAATGTCCTTGGATTTTTTTACTTTAATAGTAACTTATGCCTTTTACTTAATAATATTTCTAAAATGAAAAAGCTGAGGAGGTAATGAATGTGTTGGGAGAATTTTAAATCATGAAAAGGTTAGATCTAGAAAAGAATTGTTGAAATCTTTGAGTAGCTCTCTGGGTTAAGGGATGAAAACAGACCTGGGTAAACAGGTAAAGGGTGGGAATACAGATAAGGAGTAGAATGAAAGAAAGGAAAATTGAATTTCAAGTTTCAGATTATAAACTGAAAGAGGTTTTGTGCCTCAGAGAATAATATATTTTTAGTTATAATTTCCTTTTAAGTGGAGTATAAGTTTCATCAACATGGTATTTTAAAAGCTTCATTAGATATACTATTGTTACATTAATTACAAAGTTTTATTATTAAGGTATTCTTATATGTTTTTCAAGCACAAATTAACTTTTTGCACATAACCATGTTTTAAACTCAGTGGTGTGAGATTAAAATATCATTTTTTTATATTCTGCTTGTATTTTAAACTGAGTTCTGATTCACACACAGTCTTAGGTCTGGATTTTGGTTAGTTTTATGCAAACAGATGATTTGAGGCTTTGGGAATAAAAACCTTGAGTGTGCTCAAGCCATGAGAATGCCTCACTGGTGGCAGTTAGTATATGCCTTATTCTGAGACAAAAACAAGGAACCAAATACCTTGAATATGAAGGTGATCTGACTGTGGACTCATTCATTCTATTAATCAGCCAGAGTTGATTTGAGTTACCTGGCAAGCCAGACAGGTGCCCCTTTCTCCCTCACAACTGTTATGTGTTCCTTGCAAAACTGCCTGCTCAGTGAATAAGGACAGCTTTTGCCTGAAAGAAAAGGACCATTCTTCAGTTGTAGCTGTAGGTGTCTATACTTCATTGCTAGCATCTCCAAATAAACCCAAATTCTAGCTATGTGGTTTTGTACTAACCTATACTTCATATAAAAAATAATGTTTAATTTTAAAGGCCTGAATTTTAGCAAATGAGAGAAACAAAATAGCCAGAATATCTTTTTAGGTTGCACAAGGTGTTAAGTAACAGTGAATGTACAAAATTTTCAGTCCTGATGAAAAGATTACTCTGAAGTAAGTCATAAGCATATTTTATTCCTGCATAAGTCTGGAAGGAAACTGAATTATGTTATCAAATAGCACAGCTTTGAAATGAGGAAAATGTAGCTGATCATATCTGCTCCAGTACATAGCAGCTATAAAGCGTCCACTGGTTTGTTTATAGTCTGTTCATGTGTATAAATATGCTAATACAGTCTATAGCTTGCTAATTTGGTAGTGAGATAAATTAGAGTAGTAAGTTCATAAAACCTATCATTCCTGTCACTTGGTTTGAAGTAAGATTCAACAAAAGGTAAGTGATTTTTGTGAAATAGAATTACATAGGGGAATGTACCTACCATCAGGGCATCACAACTAATTGTATTTCCCCATTATGCTGTGACTTACTGATAGAAATTCAGTAAGATAAGATAGGGGAAGGAACTTGGACTTTGGAGTTGGAATCCCTAGGTGTGGTGCTTACTTACTGGCACTTGAGTAAGTTAACTAATCTTTTTGATCTTTAGTTATCTCTAGTAAAATATTGGTTTCAACAGTTGTTTTGAAAATTAAATAAAATAATTTGTATAAAAAACATTTTAGTAAGTATATATCATATAGCATATGACAATTTCTTAATAAATATTAGTTCTCTTATTACCACTATAGATATTAGTCCTCCTACATCTACAGTAAGTAATATAAATTAAACCAGGAATGATCATGCCCACCTGTTATTCTAGGTGCTACAGAGACTGAGGCCAGAGAATATCAAGTTTGAGGACAACCTATGCAACTTACCAAGACCTTATCTCATATTTAAAAAAAAAAAAAAAATGGAGCTATAGCTTAGTGGCAGAGTATTGTCTAAGAAAGCATGGTCTTTTGGGTTTAATTTCTAGAACTGAAAAAGAATATTAATTGCTTAAAGTAATTTCAGTGTAGTCTTCAAAATGGACTCATGAATGCACAGAATAGTTAAGATATAACTTGCCTCTCTTTTTTACTACCACTATACTGTCAAAATTTCTGATGAAAAGTGTGATTCTAGTATTAATAAGGATCACCTCTTAGAAGCTATGCATTGTATGATGAGAATAATAGAATTTTTATCAGTAAGTCACAGCATAATGGGGAAATACAATTAGTTGTGATGCCCTGATGGTAGGTATATTAGTGAATTCAGTGTAAAATTGGAAATTATACATTGTGTGTCAAGAATAATATAATTTTTACCATCAGTAACTCACAACATAGTGGGGATAAACATTTTAGTTGTGATGCCCTGATATATGTTACATTAGTGGAGTTATGGTAAAAATAATAATAGCAGGGAACCTAGACATAAGAACAAAGCTATGAAGAAGAAGCAAGGAAAAAAAGATTAAAAAGTAAGATTTACAGGGCCTAGTGAGATCATATTAGTTAAAGATACTTGCTACCAAGCCTGATAACTTGAGTTTAATCCCCAGAACCCACATTGTAGACAGAACCAGTTTCCATAAGCTGTTTACTGACCTACATGTTAAGGTTATATTGCTAGTAGGTGACTATAACAGATATCCAAGTCCACATAGCTTGGTTCCAGAACTCAGTTTTAAAGCCCTCTACATGACTACTGAGTAGCAGTAAGTCCAGGAACTTAATAGCATTTAATCAGCCTAATGAATAAAGGAGATAACCAAGTGAATTTCCTAAATCCACTTACATAGACTGACTATTAGAATTTATTGAGAATTTACTACTTGAGTTGAAAAGTCCATGAGACAGCAGTAGGAAATGCATTTGACTGTTAAAGGTGTTTGTGTTTACAGGGTCAAATGAATGATTTTAAGCTAATTGGGGAACTCAGGATATGTGTGGCTCAGTTGGAAAAGTGCCTGCCCAGCATGCATGCATGTAGTAGCCCATGCATGATCCCCAACATTGTACAAAAGGCATTGTAGTGTACATGCATAATCCCAACAGTAAGGAAACTGAGGTGTGAATTTCCATGAGTTTCAGAACAGTTGGGACTACCTGGCAGTTCTCGGGGGCGGGGGGGGGGGGGGAGTGGTGGGAAACCTGTAAGATGGCTTAACAGGGTTAGTAACCTCCTGCCAAGCCAGACAACTTGAGTTTGATCCCTTCTTCAGCCCACATTGTGGAAGGAGAAAACATACTCCCACTAGTTGTCCTCTGACCTCCCAAGTGTGCCATGACACATGACTACCCACATACATGGACACATGTGCATTATATAAATATTTTTAAAATAAAGAAAATGCTTATTATTAAGCAGTTGGAGAAAGGGTCAGAAATTGAAGGTTGTCTTCAACTCTAACATCTAGGCTAGCATGGGATACAGGAAACAGTGTCTAAATAAATAAAGCAAGCCTGGTAAAGCAATAAAAGAGAAGGGATTGGGAGAGAGTTTTCTTTTGTTCAGATTGTTTTAAAAGCCTCTCCACAAAATGTAGGGCAGATTTACTTTTACTTAGTAAGTCTTCCTATGAACTTTCTTTTTAAGAATGATATTAGTGAGATGGCTCAGCAGTTCTTTGTTCTTGACTCACTTGTTCTTAAGAGGATCTGAGACCCACATGGTGTCTCACAGTATTCTGGCAATTCCAGGGAATTCAATACCCTCTTCTGACCTCCTTAGATGCCAGGCACACATGGAATACACAAACATACATGAGGCAAACCACTCATACACATAAAAATAGATAATATCTAAAAAGCTTTAAAATGATAAATAGAAAAGGCATTTTGGCATTCAGATTTCAAAGACTCCTTTGTTAGCTATATTTTGCAGACATTAAGAATTTAGTCATTTCTGCATGAGAGTTGTTTAACAGCTCACTCCTCTAGTTTCCTTGATTTAGTACTGTTATAGGAAGCAGGGTAAGCACAGAAACAATAATGGTGATAAGAAAGAAAATGTATGTTTTATGTTGAGTAATTATATATTTATTTAATTAAACCAAGCATCAAATGGCAGCAGATTGATACTTAAACCAACAGTGAAATCTATATGAACTTAAGCAACTCAAAATTTACATATTTCATTTATACTATACATACATTTTGGGTCAAATGTTAGAAATTATCCAAGTTGTACTTTTGTGATTTCATTGAAAGGAAATACAGAAAATAACAATTTTATGGTAATTGAAAATTATTTTAGTTGGACGTAGTAAAATGTTGCAACAAAATTAACATCTTTCATGTGAGATCTTACCAATTTAGAAAAATGTTTAGATATTCTAGAATTATGAACTTTTATTTTCTCTTTTGAAGGGGTAAATATTAAGTTGATTATAGCCTCGAAATAATTGTGAATCAAAATTAACAGTAAAGGACTGAAAATGTAGCTCTGAGGTAGAGCAGTTGCCTAGTATGCTCAAGGTTTTAGATTTAATCTCCAGCACACATCAGAAAGTTTAACAGAAATATTTTTGTGCTCTTAAAATTGTGAACTCCTAGAAAACAAGATCTCCTTTTAATAATTCCTTATTAGCCTCATAAACTAGTGTCCTCTATATGGCATTCGTTGACAAATAAGTATATTTATTTTTGAATTTCTATTTTGTTTATGCATGTATGTCTGTACATGTGCATGCAAAGCCTGTGAAGGCCAGAAGATACATCTAGAGTTGTAAGCCACCATCTTTGGTTGCTGGAAATGGAACCCAGGTCCTCTGGAAGAGCAGCCAGTGCTTTTAAAACCCCTGAGGCATTTCTCCAGCCCACAATTAAATTTATTATTTAATATTAAATAAATATGTTACTTGTTAGTTACACATAAGAGGAAGATGTGGTAGTGTACACATGTAATATCAACTCTTGGGGTCTTCAGGCAAGATAATTTTTGTGAATTTGAGCCCAGCCAGTCTAGGTTACAGTGTGAAATTTTCAACATTAAAACAAAGTAAGGAAAAATTTTAGCATGCTCCTACCAAAAGTGCATTTATCTATTTTTTATATTGTGACATTAAATACAAAGAAATGGATATATACTTCTGATGTTTTCTAGAAATTGGATTCTTTAAGGATGAGGTTTATTTTTCCTCATGATTTCCAAGTGTACAAAGTACTAATTGCACATTAAAGAGCTATATTAATTACACTTTTTAAAACTTCCAATATCAACTACTGCCAAAAGCAGCCCATTAAACAAAAGCAAAGCTAAAAGAAGGAAAAAGTAAGGGGTTTCCACTTTTGGTTGAGTAGTCCATTTTCTTTAGATAAAACACTTACCCAGGTTCCTAACTGCACAAGTCCTTGTTAAGATAAGGTTCTTTTCTTTACAGTCTCATGTAATTTGTGAATGTAAATTTGAACTGAGCAGTAGTTTTGTTTCTGGCTTTTATGCCTACTCCTTTTAATAAACTAACTTTTTTTGTATCACCTTGAACAGTGTAATAATTTTGGTTCTTATATAAAGAAGCAGCTTTGTTAATGTGTCTGTTACGGGTAGTTACACTTTAATATTTGCTTTCACTGAAGCTTGTTTGATTCATTATTTTCATTTGACTTACTAGCAACCATCTGTTAGTTACAGTTTAACTTTCAAGGCTCTATGTAATTTGGTTTCTGTTAATGAGGTGCTGTAAACAGCATTATAAAGTTTTTCTTTTTTCATCTTGAAAGGAAAAAAATCTATATCCAAAAAAACAATCACAAAGAAGAGGAAAACTGTCACCAAGTCACCTGCTGTGCCCGAGTTTCAGGTAAATGTTTCAGCATTGTCACCAAATTCTTTTGTTTAATTCTTTGTTTTAATGTCATCTCTTGAGAGAATGGCTGAATTTCAAGAAGCTACAAGGTATATACGTTTAATGACTATTTTTTACAGTGTGCTTTCCTTTACAGTATAGGTGTAGGCAAAATGTAATTTTTTTTTATCTCTATCTTTGACAAACTTTGGTATCTTTCATTTCCAGCCTATACTAACTTTTTGTAGATGTAGTTTAATGAAAATGTTTATGTACATATCTCTTTTCTTTATGCTTGTATGCATATTTTCCTCCATATATGTAGAAAATCTGTAAGTGGAAGTCTTCCAAGAAAAAAGTCATGATTTATACACAGTAATATTACTCTAGTAAGTCATCCTTATGTATTTAACCAGTATAGAAAGTGGTGGACTGATTAACTTGAAAAACAGGTATTTTGCTATAAATAAACTTCAGAGAGAATATTTGGTAAAGGCTAAATATAAGTCTTTAAACATTTTTGCAAAAAAAAAAAAATTGCTGCCATATGTGAAGTGCTAATGTTGAAAATAACTTCATCATAAGGAAGTATACTTTTATTTTCTACTCATCCAATGAGTGTTTTCTTCAACAAATGACTTTTTCTTTTAAAAAAAAAAAATTCTTTGTAGTATTGTGGTCAGTTCATTTTCAAAAATTTTATAAGCTCATAAGATAAAAGTGAAATATTTGAATTTGTAGGTCTCAAGTAGTTATGAAATAAGGGTAAGAAAAATACTGTGTAACAGCATCACACATCTATTTTGAGTAAAAATTCCATTTGTGGGAAGCTGAAAATTGATTTAAAAAAACAGATATCTTTAAATAATAAAATAATATATATATTCACATAACAGTAGACTAATAAATTACAATAATTTATTATTTAAAAATTTTTATATAACTTGTATATAAATATCTAGTAAAGGATAATTTACTGTTTAATTGGAAGACATTCTGGCCAATTCATTACTTATAACATATAATGATATAATATTATATTTTTATGCTTCTACTGGTAATCATGCTAGCTTATGTTATTTTTCTAGCTCATTTTTTCCTAAAGTTCTCAATATTGAATTCTTTCGATCTTAGGACAGAATGGCTGATTTTTCTATTTTCTTTATTTCTATATTAATGATTAGACTTTTGTATGTAATAGTAACACAGACTGCATAGCAGTGCTTTGTATAGTTGCAGGTAATATTAGTGACATATGAATCAACTTAGTGGATTTGATAACTAGTGTTTCTTTTTTAAGTTATCAATATTAAAAAAGAGTTTATCAGTATATCACATATTCAGTGTGTCACATACAATACCATGAATATGTATAGTCAATTATGTTGTTTTATGAAACTTTGGTTTTAGTTGCCTCTGTGTGTATGTGTGTTGACATGCATGGTAAAATGTATTTTTACTCTGACTCATGGAAAAAAGTTGGAAAACATTGTTGTAAGTGATACTTCTAGTCAGTTATTGACCATTTGCTTATCACTTAGAAATTTAAGGTCAAAAGTACATGTTTTGTTAGATTGAGCTGTTCAAAATAAATAAAGTCTCTTTCCTGGTTCTTAAGGCATGGGGGTAGAGGATTCTCTCTCTCCTCTCTCTCTCTCTCTCTCTCTCTCTCTCTCTCTCTCTCTCTCTCTCTCTCTCTTTCATGTATATGTGTTTGTCTGTCTGTCTATCTTAGTGTTGAGCCTATTTTGGGCTAAGGTGGCTCTTATTTCTAGTTTGCATTGTGAATGCTGTGTTGTCATTTATGAAGAGATACTGTCTTCTGAAATAGAGATTGAAGGGGCTGGGGAGGTAGTTCAGCTATGAGGAGCTTCTGTATTTGCAGAGCAACAGCTTTGGTTCCCATTCCTAGCATCTACATCGTGACTGTCAATCATCTCTACCTCCAGTTCCCAGGGATCAACACCCTCTTCTAGCCTCCAAGGGCAGTAAGCACATGTGTGATATACATGTAGGCAAACACTCATATGCATACAGTAAAAAATAGGTGAATCTTAAAATACCAATTATTATATAATAAAGAAGTAAATTTTTTTCTTCCCTAAAGTACTGGCAGTATATTTAGCACCTCATAGAAATACTTTGTAGAAATAGTTAAATAAGATTTATTTACTTTTCCACTTATTTATTGTTTTTTGAAAATCAATATCAAACTTTATATAAAAAAGCAAAACATCCAGGATAGGTTTTGAAAGAAAAAAGTCATAACAGTAAAAAAGTTCTCTTTTCTCTAAAATGCATGGAACATAAAAAATAAAACCTACAGCTTCTCAGGCCAGGTTAGGCTCAGCTACAGATGAAGAAAGCACAGTAGGTCACAGCTAATGCCCACAGGTGCTCTATGGCCACCACAAATTTAAATAAGATTTTAATAGTAGTTATTCTAAAATAAAATATCTATTATTACTGAAAATAAAATTTTGATGCATAAATGTTAAATTGCTTTTATAAAACCCTACCTATTTGCTAAAAAGCTGGTCTTTGATAGAAAATGTGAAGGAGGAAGGGGATCAGTGGAGGATATGAGAAAAAACTTCATATCTTTTAGTAAGTTATATTCGTGTAAATATGTACAATTTATATAAAACTAGGCATGTCTGGAAATCTGTAAAGTACTTTTAAAAAAAACAGAAAATGTGCTTAGAGAGAAACAATTTAAATAATTAATTTTTTAAAGTCTTTGTGAGCTAAAAAAGGTGAAATGTTTTGACCTCAATTTCTTTGATAGTATTTTTGTTGATTTGTTAAACACTAGATGTTAAATCTGCCTTTTTTACTTGCTTTCATGAGAATCCATATTTATATGTGCACTATAAAACTCCTTGTCAGAAGATATCTTCCCATTTGTATTTAGAATATGCACTGGGGACATTGAAGTGATGGCTTTGATTTCATTTTGTGTGTATATTGTAAAGAAACTAAGAGTATCTGTGTTAATACTCCCTTGGTTCTTAAAAGTTAATAAAATATTAAAATAACCCAAGGCCTTTATTAAAAGTGAAGGTTCATCCTCTCCACAAACCTTAAGTGAGTAGTGGATATCAGTGATATACATAGTACTTAAAATGTAGATTCTGGATCTCGGCTACTTGAGTCTGAGTGCCAGTCCTACCTCCTGACTATTGTGTCACCTTCGGTTAGCCAGCCTCTGTGAGTCCACTTTTCCATCTACACAGAGGAGTGGTAATAGCCAGTACATTCTTTGAGTTGTTGTGAGGATTAATTTCAGAGCTTACTGTTGTAGCTGTTCTTACTTTTTATTTTCCAAATAGGCATAGACTTCTGTTGGAAAATACTGCATTTTAATTAGGATAATTAATTAGGAATTTACTTAAGAACATCTATTGTGCTAAGTGCTAAATGACTTTAGCACTTTTCCAGCTACTTAATGACATTGAAATAAGCCTTGAATTCGGTCTCATTAAAATAGTACTTGATAGAAACTGTAAGAATTGTAAAGTGAAAAACCAAATAATAACATCTGACCACAGAGCTAAACTTGGGCTCTTTTACTCTAATGTCTTGATTAGTATAGAGTGAAATATCAGTAGAATTGGGGGATTTATGTATCAGCAGTAACTGCAAAAAAAAAAAAAAAAAAAAAAGGAAATATTTTTGAAGTTTCAGATGATTAGACTATTGATAATTTTAAGTTTTATATCAAATTTAACAGTTATGAATTTTATAATTTTTTTTTTATTTTGTAACATAAAGACTTAGATTCAAATATCAGTTTTCCTGTTAAAATTGTTTTTTGCCATCCTGAGAGCCTTTTTTTTTTTTTTCTTTCAGTAGTAAATAAATTCTTTTTGTGCTAACAAGTTAGAAGGTATTTTTAAAACTTGGTGTATTTAGTCTCTGTAAAGCACATTTGTGAAGGATCTGGAAAGGTGGTTCATTGGTTAAGAGTAATCAATGCTCTTCAGGGACCTGAGTTCAGTTCCCAACATTCACCATCAGGCAGCTCACAAACTAACTGCCTGAAACTTTAGCTCCAGAGGATCCAGTGCCTTTGACCTCTGCAGGCACCTGTACTCAACATGCACAGACACACAGAGAGATAAACACATACACATAATTAAAAATAATTAAGATAATTTCTTAAAGTTCTAGTAAGTGAAGGCTGAAGAAATGGCTCAGCATTTAAGAGCACTTGCTGTTCTTTCAGAGGATACAAGTCCCGTTCCCAGAAGCCATGTCATAAGTGCTTGTAACTCCTGCTGCAAGGGATCTCATGCCATCTTCTGACCTTCAGGT
The DNA here is from genome assembly GCA_004025045.1 of Sigmodon hispidus. Taxonomy (NCBI): domain Eukaryota; kingdom Metazoa; phylum Chordata; class Mammalia; order Rodentia; family Cricetidae; genus Sigmodon; species Sigmodon hispidus. The sequence continues at coordinate 155,285 of PVIH01000489.1, forward strand.
ATTCACTTAAACAGACATACATAAATAAAAACATAAAATCTAAAAATATAAGAATAATTAAGTGGCCTTAGTTAACATGTTTCTGATTTTCATTGATAATCCCACATACACAAACACACAAAATGCTTTTTTGATGAATATGTACTTGGAATCTGTTCTATACATTTTATTTATTCTACAGGTTAATTTGCAAAGGAAACCCACAATCCATATCCTAAAACGTACACAGTATCTTTTACAAACATAAACTTTTAACTAAGAGTCCTGAAAAAGGAAGTTTATTTCTCCATCTAGCCAATTAAGGAATAAGAAATCAAGTATTATTTTTATGTAACAAATTGGGGCTAAAATTGAAATTAGAATTTTTAACTTTTCTATGTTATAAGGACCTATAGATTAAGTCGTATTTTCATTGCTGCCTTTTAAAATACATTTTCAATGTAACTTCAAGATAAATATCATTTAAAAATATTCTGATCCTCCATTTTAAAAAATTATATTTAGAACTTAGATAAGGTACTTTAAGAACTTTTTTAACCTAAAAGTACCCCACCCCCTAAATTCAGAAATTATTTTGAATTTTCATGTTCACCAGAATGCTTTAATGTTTCAGTAGCTGTGCTAGTTTGTAATTCACAGTCATTATTAAGTATATGACTACTCAAAAGTGTGATCCACTGACTATACCTGTAAACCTGTCAGATATGAAACATGCTAAACCCAAAACTATCAAAGTTCTCCTATAATTCTTATGTGTGCTGAAATTTGATGAGTTGATTTAACATAGCTTATTAACTATATAATGTATATATAATAACTATATATATAACTTTGTATAGCTTTTAATGCTTTGGCCTCAGCTGTGTTCCAGAAGATGAAATATAATTATTTGTTGATGTCATTACTAACTGATATAAAAGAGCTTTAAAGTTTTAGGGTGTGTTTAGTTTGTTGAGTATATGCCTTCATTGTTCCTGTAAATTTCTACATGCTGCACATAAAGCATCCTCTTACCTATTTTAGATACCTAAAATATAAGGAAATTTTCTCTGAGCTTTACCATATAGGTAAGTGGAAAATCTATACTGTGATATTAACCAGTATACCAAGTTCAATGAAAAAAGACAAATCTGATGTAGCAGTAATAACAAAAGGCTTTAGTATGTATTCACCCTAATACAGTTGTTCTATAGCTTCAAAGATCTAGCTCAGTCTGTAGAGCATGACACTCTTAATCTCAAGGTTGTGGGTCTGAGCCCCACGGTGGGCACCAGAAGAAGCAAGGTCCTAATTAGTCTTAATAAAAATTCAGAGTCAGATATCGAGGGTGAAAGCAAATAGAAGCTGAAGATGTTACCTAGTTGTAGAAGTACTTACCTAGTTGACTTGTCTACTGTTGGTTATCATCCTTTCTCTTATAACCAGATTTAACACATTGGGATATGTGATTTCTAATAATTATCAATTAACTCTCCCATTACTATACTGTGTAATGTTTTGTACTCTGAAATTGTTTTTGTTTTTGTATTTTGAAAGTACTCTACCACTGAACACATCCCCAGTCCTAATATTGTTTAATTTGGATTACTTAAGTATATACTTCTCCTGTTTTATCAATGCATTTGAAGCTCTATAGATATTTCTAATAAGTAATTATTAAGACTAGTTATGGTATAGTATCTATGATCATTTTTCTTAATTTCTTAGGTTGTAGACAAATGTATTTCAGAATTTTTTATAGTTTTTGCCAAATTTAAAGAATTCTTTCTTATCTCCTGTTTTAATCACTCAGTAGCAACTAGCATGTATCTTACTGTGACCTACTTTTGCTTGTTACTTTTGTCTGATTTTTCTAATAAAATAAAGTGTACATTTTAAGAAAACAGTAACTTTACATTGAGTGTAATAAGCACAGTGATGATAAAGGTTGATGATAATTTATAAATATATAGAGTATTTTGAGGTGTGAACAACAGGATTTTCTTGGGTCTGAAACTTTTTGTTTATGTAGGTGGAGTTTTGTTTCTGAATTTTCTGTTACCTTAGGTGCTCTTAAATTGTTTAAATTATTTTAGGCAAAAGTTAAATATACTAAACTCAATGGAAAAATTCAGTATAATTTTACAGGAACCAAATGGAGTAACTAATATTTTTGTTAGTTTTTCTGATGCTTCAGTTTATATAACTATAGCTAATTCTAGCTGGGTCATTTAATAACTAAGAATTTATCATTTTGGTCATTTTTCAGAATTAACCAAGTATAATAAAATGAGCCACACAATTACAGAAGGAAATAGATACTGCCCCTAAAGATGGCTTTATTAAAACCTGTTAATCTCACTTGGGCTGGGTGACACATGTCTGAAATCTAGCACCTGGTGGCTGAGCAGGAACATCCTGAGTTTGAGGCAAGCCACAGGATAAAGTAAGACCCTTTCTCAAAAGACAACAAAAAGAACAACAACAGTAAAAACTATTAAACGCATGACAAGAATGTGTAGTTAATTTTATTTCTGTCTTTGACTATATTACACATAGTTTCAGTCCTCCTTTAGAACCACTGCCAGCAGCAACAGCTCAGCTTGTTAAATTACTTAACTAGCAAACCAAAGCAAAAGTAGAATGGCCACTCTCACGGTGCTGTATTCACCTGCTTGGAGACTTGCTGGGTGCTGTTATTTCTTACAGGTGATTCATTAACTTGTAAAATCTAATGAGTTTCCAGATCTTTGTCATTCTGGGCTGAAAGTTAATAATACTAAGAAAGTAATGGGATTATAATGAAAGCTTAGAGGTGTAGGATGAGGCTATCAATGTTGTAATTTTAGCTTATTTTATATGAAGTCTGAAGTTCAAATATCATAACAAATAAATACCTCAGATAGTAACTGTGGGGCTTTCCTTGCTTTTTATTGTTGCAGAGAAGCATTCTTAATTTCAGTATATGTTAAACAATTTCTGTTACCACATTTTTGGTGTTTTATATTATGTGTTATCAAGCTGTGTTTTTGTGTTTTATTTTAGCTTATTTGCACTAATCTTGATGAACTCAGGGAATTAATCACAAAAATCGAGAATGAACTCAAAGATCTGGAAAACAGTAGAAAAAAATCGGTAGGTGTTTATCCAAAAGTTCTATCTATTACTGTCAGCATTAAAATTTATTCCTGCTTTTTTCCAAAGTTTTTAAAAATCTGTTCTCCTAATTACATGAAAATTTACAATTAAAGATAGAGGCATTGTTTCTTTTATTTCTCCCATGTGGTCTAATTTTTAGTTTTAATACAAAAAGATGGTATAGGGGCAAGATTAATTTTCTTTGCCTGCCTTATAACAAATATAGTCTTAGATATTACTCAGTATGCTGATTGTTTTCTAACAGGTAGCTTTTTAGATACTGCATATTCTTAATTATATATCTTTAATGGAAGCCTATTGCATAGTAACGAACATTTAATTATGTGTAATATAAAACATATATCAGACCCCAAATTCTTTTTATACTTACCAAAGGGACTCCTAAAAGTCTGTTAGGTTCTCTTTTTTAGACTATAGGTTTTTTTAAGATTAATTTTTTACTATATATCCTAACAATAATTGATCAACTCATTTTCTGAATTTTTCATTGTTAAGATGCTACATTATGGGAGTGTTACATATGTGCTCTCACTGGGTAAAGTGCTCCATGTTTTTCTTTATTAAATAGGTCACACCTACTTAACTGGCATTTATAATTGGATTATGTTATAGAAGAAACATAATTATATACCAATAGATAAATGGGGAAAGTATCAAATATTTAAGAAAAATAAATTATAAAAAACTTACCATAAAAGCACTTTCTTTGTACTTAAAACCTGTTAATATAAATATGTATAATTATGATGACTGATTCAGCAGGCTTACAGGAGCCATTTTCATGTTGTTAGGAATTATATCTTGGAAATACTTTGAAGGGATCAAACTGAAATAAAACTTCAGTCTTCTGAAGTTATTTAAGACAAGAGTGAAAGAACCTTAAGTATTTCAGAAGTCTGTCACATGATACCTCTGAGAAGATCACTGTGATGTTCCAAATAGTCATCAGCCGGATGTGGTGGTGCACACCTTTAATACCAACACTTGGGAAGCAGCACCTAAAGGTTCTCTATAAGTTCAGAGCCAGCCTCGTCTGCATAGTGAGTTCCAGGCCAGCCAACACTACTTAGTGAGACTCTGTCTCAAAACAAGAGCAATCTCAACAGTCATCAGTTAACAAGAAAAACCTTACGGTCTGTATACCATCAGAGAATGAAGAAACATTTTAGAAATACCTCATTTAAAAATAGTTGAGATCTTTATGTTTTGATACGTACTTTAGGTGTCTGGGAAGTTTCTTGATGTGGAAGGCTGCTTTATTAAAATTTACTACAGTAGTATGTTCTACAAAGAAAATATGTGAGAATATCTTAAGCCAAAAGTTTTTTTCACGTTATTTAATATTTTATGTTCATAAAAGGCTGATTCTTTAGTAGGAAAAGATTTTTTTTTTAAATTGAGGCCTAACTTGGAGTTTTGCAGAAGCTATTGCTTTTAGTTCTTGCCTCCGAAGCTATTGTTTTCATGTTTCACAACTAAGCAGAGTTCTGTAAATTGCTAAACGTTATGTACTTCACTTAAGCATAACTGTTTTGTTCCTATTGTATAGTTTTAAGCATACGTGATTTAAGTACTCACATCACATATCACAGGAGGAAAACTTTTGCAAGATTTTCTGCAAAGCTGCCCTCTTCCCTTTCTTAGTGAAGTGGACTGCAGTGTAAGCACATTGCCTTCCTTCTTAGGATCAAGTAGAAGAAAAGGAAAGGAAACAAACTGAAGCACTGCCAGTACAGTTAGTCTTTGAGAATATGTTTCTTAACTGCTTCAGACTATAGAGAGTTTGATGGTTTCCCTTCTGTGTCTCCAAACTGCATCCTTTGGTATTTGCAAGTTGTTTTTAATGTTTCTTGAAAAATGGGGTTCTTGGAACTGTACTTTACTAGGGATAATTTTACTGAAGTAACAACATAGGGTGTAAACTATTTCCTCTTGACTTAAACTGCCTAAAGGATTATTATGTAGACAATTGTTTCAGCCAGCGAATATGACCACAGAACATAAATTACAGAAATTAATCTTTTCACCCAATTAGTTACTATTTAATACCAGCCTGTATTTGCTTGGTATTATTTAAGAGGAATGCACTCTACTTAACAGAATTTTTACATAAACTAAAACTTAAACATAAGTAAACATAAATAATAGCAGTTTTTTTAATCATTTAATTAAGCACCTTTGTGCCTCCTGCGTTCTGAGCACAGTTTAAGCCTTTGTAATTAACTCCAGGGTCACTGTTGTGAATATCAGTTGTCTTATTGTAAAAATCTGTTGCTATCACTTGTTCTTATATATTTTGAAGGATTATTTTGGTGTGTTTGCTTCTTGTCTTTTTTTTCATTCTCAGACTGTCAGTTATTATCTCTTACTGTGTTTATTTATTTGCTCTAGTTGGAATACTGTGGATTAAAAAAAACAGGTAACCATACTTTACGAGGATTGGGCTTACAGTGAAGGCCATTGCAGGAAGGCTTTTCATAATGATATAATGTATGAGCTTCACAATATAGACAGCTGCCTTATCTTATTCCTTATCCTGTATAAGTGAAGGATTAATATTTATTCCCTGAGGATTAATATCAAAGCAAAAGTAATGTTTAAAATTAAAAAAACTTATATTTAGTGATGATTTTTATTATTTCAATAACAGTGAATAACAAAGAAAATTGTAAATGTTTAGCTTCCCATAAGTGTCACTACTGAAATTAGGAATTTCACATGGTATATTGATATAATACAGATTTATGTAATAAGCACCTAGCTATTTCAGAGGGTTCTTCTCTCAGGGGTTTGTTTAGATACTATTTCCTACCAAACAAGAAAAGCCTGGCAGGCATGCTATACATCCCTGTAATCCGAGGAGTAAGGAACAAGTGAAGGAGGATCAGAAGTTCCAGGTTAGCCTCAGCTACACAATAATCTTGGAGCCAGCCTGGAACGTGACCTTTTCCTGGGGGTAGAAAATAACCAGTTTTTTTTCTGGGAGGGTTTTTTTCTGGGAGGGTTTAATGCTTTGTTAACAAAGCATTAAAAAGGATATTTTTGTTTTCTGATTTAACAGACTTTACATTGTAGAACACTTTATAGTTAAAGGACTTTTTAAAATATCTCAGGTTTTGCGTTGAACTGTTTTTTTACAATGGACAATTATGGTTTCTTAGAATCTAGATTGTTTCCTGTGAACTCTGTATTGCTGTAGTTAATCATCTGCCTCAGCTTTGTCTAAAGTGAGACCTCTGGTTGAGATGGAGACAAACATAATTTGACAGAACCTTTTCATCTTTCTCATCGTAATTGAGGTCCCAGGAGTTTTAATGTTCTAAAGAAGGAATCCCATTTTCCTGCTTTGTGATCTTGGGGCTTTAACTGACATGAAATTTCCATTGTCTTGAATTGTATGGGAAACAGTCTTTCTAGTGTAATTTTTTTTTTTAATTTTCTTGAAAGTTAAAGCATGAATGTCTTAATACATTTACTCAGCCTTACTATATTTGAAATTTGTTAGACATACTACATTCTAGGTAGTTTTTAAAAATGAAAGCTTTTTGCTACTTTTTTTTTAAAAGTATTCATGTGAGCTTTTTTTTATCATGTTTACTCAATTTTTGCTTTCTCACAGTTTATTCAAAGAGGCATCTACTTTTAAGCAACGATTAGCATAGAGACTGAACATAAGAAAAAAGTAAAAAATGTGTATGGTCTTTTTTCTTTAGCGAAGATTGAGCTGCCTCTCTCTCACTAGGAATGTGATTTATTTCTCTGTACAAAACAGTAATGTTATCACAGTAGTAATTGTGTGCTTTTGTACTTGATTTTAATGCTAATTTAGAAATATAATGAAATGTGAAAAATACTGCTCAGTATGAGACAAGTGAAAATTGGTGAGAGTATCAAGAAAAAATTTTATTCTAGCATTGTTAAAAAACTGTCTTAACTTTTCTACAGTAATTTGCAGTCATTTCACTATATTACCAAAACTAGCACTTTTTTAAAGGTACTATATAACAGCAAGATTATCTTCTAAACTGAATATGCAGAACTGTGGAAATGTGGAAGTAGTTTCTCTAGGTAAGAAATTACAAAAGCAGAAAATATTTAATGTATGTACTATTAATTTTTAACTTAAAATTGATTACAAAAACTCAGTTTATTAAAATAGTTTGTGTTCTGGGGAGGTTGGTTTTTTGTTTTTGTTGTTTTTCAAGACAGGTTTCTCTGTGTAGCCCTGGTTGTCTTAGAACTCAGAGGCCAGCCCCTGGGACTAAAGAAGTCTGTCACCACCCCTGGCTAAAATAATTAAATTTTATTTGTGCTATTTACATTCACAAGAGTTTACATTCTTTACAAGCCACCTTTGGATTGGATTTGCTTTTAAATGAACCATCATTGGTCATCAGGGATCCACTGACACTTTAACAGTTTATTTTTGTTTTTCTCAAAAATTGTAATGCAATGATAATTATAAATTGGCAGTCCTTTTCCATCATAGGATTTTTGTTCCTGGTAAGAATTGGGCCTATAATACAAGTACTTTGCCTTGTAGTGGATTTTCTTTCTATGCTCTAACATTTGTAAGCAGAAGCATTTTAAAAGTAGCTTTTAAAAAGAAATTCTTATGCGTTTATACATGATTTAACTTTCTTATAATATGGATAATAACCTTTTTTGATCATATACAACACTACAAAAATTTTACACAATAAATGGGATGGTTTGTCAAAGCATCTGAATTTATTAATATGTAAACATGTCCATAACAATGAGATACTTAAGTCTAGAGTTTGTTACCCTAGGTTTTTTTCCCTCCAGTGTCTCCAATATTAGTAGATTGCCAGCTCCCTCTTTATAGCACCCTGGCCAGTGTTAAGTTGTCACTGTCAAATCCTCCCAGATTACTGCAACAAGATGGAGTTGTTCTTTAGTTACTAGATAAGTTACATACTCATTTCACACATTGAGATACAGCTTTTCATTTTACAGTGTTTTGTAGCTTGTAAGATTGTTTCTTTCTTCATATGATTTCTTGGGTTATTAGTGCATTATACCAAAAAAACCTTTAGGAAACTGCATATATAATAAAAGACTTACCTTGTACCATAGATTAGCTTCTTTTAATAATATTCCAAAATGTCATTTAAAAACTCCATGGTCTGGTAGTTGAGTATCTAATACAAAGAGAGCTGGCAATCTGCAGATTCTGTGGACATTGGATGAGAAACAGTGAAAGGTAAGCTGCAAATTTAGACTATTGGCTGTTATTGGGGTTTTTTGCATGCTTGAAATTCATTATTCACATAAAGTTTATAATCTGTTAATTTAAATATATATTATTCTTTGGGCTGGAAAGTTGGCTCAGTGGTTTAGAGCAGTTGTTCTTGCAGAGGACCAGGTTCAATTCCCAGCACCCCACCCAGTGCTTCATAACTCCAGTTCCATGGGATCCAGTGCTCTCCACTGACCTCCTTGAGTATGAAGTACACACATGGTACACATATACATGCAGGCAAAACACATATAAAGTAAAATGAATGAATACATCTTTTATAAAAACTACCCTATTTTTATTAAAGTGACCTATAATGTTCATAATACTAAATATATAATGCATTTGAATTTTATTTTTAAAATTTTTAATTCCTAATGATCAGAATTGTGATGACAAAAAAGGTTCAAATTTCCCTGTGTTGACTTACTTGCTTTAAAGTAAGTAATCAGATTATATGCATAATTTATATTAAATCTTACACTAAATGTATTTTTACTAATGCTTTAGCACTATAGTACCTGATGAGATGCCCTAAATACCAGTCCTGTCTGTTGATCTGTCTACCAGTTTGATTTTTAGTTCTATCATTAGTACACATGAAGATTTTGTCTTTATTAAAATCAATGAATCTTACATTAATAAAGGTAAGGGAGCACATTGTTTTTACTCTTACCACACACTGTCACCCAGGCTAACCTCAGACTTGAAGCAGTCCTCTGGCCTCCAGCTCCAGAGTGCTGGGATATAGACTTGTATACCAGGCCAGTTGTTGTTCTCTTTTGTTTTAATTTAGTTTAAAATGCATCACTTTTCATTTCTATTATGCTTCTACTTAACATAATCTTTAGAGATTATAACTCATTGGAAGGATATCTGTACAATGTAATCTATTAGTACTTACTTAGGAATATTAGTTACACAATATAATCTACTTATACTTGTATTTGAATTGGCATTGTGGGAACCAGGAAAGACAGCATGGTGTTTTAGAAGAGTAAATCTTAACATTTGTGAGATGCTGAATTTTAGTCTGAAGTCAGTTTTATTTTACAAGTATTTCCTGAGGTTATTTTAAGACATGTTTCTTCTAGAATATTATGCTCTTTTAAGTTTTAATAAATCAATCTTGGGAGAAATATCAAAATTATTTTTCTCTTTATGTATAATAAAGTTGATCAGTCAGCAGATTGTTATTAACTCTGATTGGTTATTAAAAATGGATAACTTTTATGCTTTTTGTAATAGTTCCACTGTATAATGAAAATGAGTTCATTGCTCAGTAGAAAGCAGCAATGTTAGGACTAAGGAGTTAGTTTGGTAAAGTGCAAGGCTCAGGATTCAGTTCTTACACCAGTGGTGTGGGACACAAGATTATTCTAATTGCATTTGAATTCCAAGCATCTTGTTTTAATCCAGATGACACATGAAGCTGTGAGTTCCCTCTTCATCTGACTAGTTGAGGGAAACCCCTTGCTTTAAACACCAATATAAGCAGTGATTCTGCTATTTTAGTCACCTCAAGACTATGCATTCACATTTCCATGGCAGTGTATAAGGTTCCTTTCACTGGAATTGTTATATTTTTGTAGTTTTATATATTTTTATTAATCTTCTGTGATAGAAGACCATAGATATTTTAAAACAGGTTAATGGATAAGGGAGTTTTATGAGAATTATAAATCTGTCTCTGATTAAACATTTAAATTTCCTTTCTTGTGTATAATCTTTTGACTTAGTATTTTTGTAGACATTAATTAATTAAAAATTAATTAGAATTAAATGTATATTTTTAAAATCTTATAATGCAAAAATTAGTAATTTAGCAGAGACACCACTCTATCAATGTCTTGATATAAAAATTTGTAGCTATACTATCTGCCCTTCCTGTTCCTCACCTACACTGACCTACCTAACTGATGTCACCTGCGTTCCCCATACTGTCACCACTGTACTTAACCCAGACAGCAGCTGTGCAGCCAGCTTAGTCGTGTAGGTGTCTTTTCTCCTTTGGTCCCCACTAGTTTTCTTAAGACTTTAATACTTTTTCTACTGAATATTCTTCCTGCTTTCTCTCTTCTTGTAAGTTTAAGAAAACTTGAATTCTATTCTCTCACCATTTTCTTTTTCCACCAAGTAGTTGCTGAGCGAATGAGTGATACCTGTAATCCCAACACTTAGGAGGCTGAGGCAGGAAGCCCAACAGTAACCAGACTAGCCTGAGCTACATAGCAAGTCACAGCATTACATAGTGAGATCCCATCTAAAACCAAAAGAAGTATTTGTCCTAGGTGAACACTATCTTGTATTTCATTTAATAGTTTTCCTTCATGGATTAGAGTAAGCATTTCATGTTATCTCACCAATTCTTTTGAGAAAAACTTTAACTGTTAAAGTATATAACCCAGTGCTTACTTGGGTCTGACTTACACTTTTCTTAGAATGTATTTCAAAAGAAACAAGACCATTAAGTTTATTAGTGTCTCTCAATCTGTGGGTTGTGACACCTTTGAGGGTTGAACAACCCTTTCACAGGGGCTGCCTAAGACCATCTGCATATCAAACATTTACATTACTATTCATAAGAGTAGTGAAATTGTAGTTAGGAAGTAGCAATGCAAATAATTTTATGGTTGGGGGTCACCACAACATGAAGAACTAACTGTATTAAAGGGCCATGACATTAGGAAGTTTGAGAACCACTGTGTAGTAGGAAATTAAAATTTTCTTAAACTGGGTAGTGGTGGCTCCTGTGTTTAATCCCAGTGCTTAGGAAGCAGAGGTGGGCAGATCGTTTGAGTTCAAGGCCAGCCTGGTCTACAGAGAGAGTTCCAGGATAGCCAGGGCTTTTCAGAGAGACCCTGTTGGGGGAGGGGTTTCTATTTTTTCCTTAATACCATTATTTGACGTCCCATTAAGATGCAAATTAGAGATGGAAAGATAGCCACAGTTGTTAATATGTGCTGCTCTTGCAGAATACCTGGATTCAGTTAACCAGCACCATGTGGAGGTGCACAAGTATCTGTAACTTTAATTTCAGAAGATTCAGTTTCCTCCCCAGGGTTAGGGTTAGGGATTACATACCCTAAGTGGATTACATACATGTGCTACACTTATATACATGGAGGCAAAACACTCATACACATAAAATAAAAGTAATCTTAAAGACATGAATTAGTATAGGGTTCATATTTGGTGTGTTCACAGCCTATATAATCTTACATCTTCCTATTCTTCTAATAGACAGTTCCTCTTCTAAGATTCAAAAACCTCAGAAGAAACATAGCTGTTTGTGTTTATGTAAATACACATTCTTTTGTTTTAAAGTACTAAAACATTTTGGTTATTAAGACTTGGGGTCATAAAGTTATGGAATTGCCATTTGAAATAGCAAAGATTTTATGTATGTGTATGTGTGTGTATTAAAAAATTGACAACTCTGTACAACTCTAGAATATACTTTTGCTGTTGATGATGGCCTTATTTTTCTACCTACACATGAGCAAATTGACTCAACAGTTGCTTATAGGAAGAAGTTTGATTTTGTGTATGTTAAATGTGATCTATAGTATATAATTGTGTGTCTTTCATTAGAAATGAAACATTGATTATGTGATGCAAGATATTTTCTCCTCTTGTAAGCTCCTGCTTTAATTGCTTTTGTATCCTAACAACTGCTAATATAATTATAGATAATACCTGAAATCATAGCAAGTTGGAGGGATATCAGTAATAATTTTAGTGTAGTGATACAGGTTTTAAAATCCAGGCTGGAGAGATGGCTCAGCAGTTAAGAGCACTAACTGTTCTTCTGGAGGACCTGAGTTCGATTTCTAGCATCTACATGGCAGCTAACAACTGTCTGTAATTCCAAGATCTGATACCCTTTCACAGTTATACATGCAGGCAAAACACCAATTCACATAAAATAATAAAAATAATTAAAAAAAAAAAAAACTGTTGCTAGGGCTTGGAAAGGTCACTCAGTGGTTACAAATGTTGCTATAGAAGTAGGAGGACTTGCTGCCTACGGTCCTCTGATTTCTACCTCTTCTGCACATGCGTACACATATACCACCTCACATAAAATAAACAACAGGTAATGTTTTAGTTGTTCTTCTCTGCTAGAAACTGCTGAAATAATTTTAATTCCTAAGGAAGTTTGTTAAGAATTCTCTCTCCCCCACCTTCTCAGAAGTTACAAAAACTTTACTTCATGAGGTATATTTACTTATTGGGTGAATTTATTTAAATATTTGTAACTTTACATGGTTTTGTTTATTTGTTGGTGGTTTTTCTCCCCCACTTTGGCACTGGAGATCAAACTCAAGACTAGAACATGTTTTGAAATACAAGATAGTGTTCACCTAGTAGAAGTATTTCCTGAGGTTATTTTAAGACATGTTTGATAAATGATTTATTGAGATATTTATAGCTGACATAATTAGAATATTTTTAAATATGTATTTTCTGCTTAGATGATAAACATTTGGTATTCCTTCTGTAGAACTGAAGATCACTAAACATTCAGATTTCTTTCAAAATATTTCCTCCTTTTGTAAACTCCTGTGGAAGAAATATTTCTGATGCGTTATTGATATTTTGTTACTTTTTTATTAGAGGATAAAACTTGGTTGATAGTGATTTTAGATTAAGTCTAAGAAATTTATATCTTAAACTTACATTTCTAGGGCAAATGGTACCATCGGAGACAAGCAGTAAAAGAATTGCATAGTACACTGATACGCCTTCTAAATGAATTGCTGCCATGGGAACCAAAGTTAATGAAGGCTTTTCAGAGAAACAGGTAACAAACTTTATGATGTGTTTAACTTATTCTAAGACCACTACTTTATGATTTGGGTTTTTTCCAATTCATTTGTAATTCAGCAAATACCAAAACATGTTCTCTTTGATTTACTTTCCAATGGAAGAAACATACAGACTCAAATGTGATAAATGTTATTGGGGAGGATTATGCTGAAGGGAATTTGAAATTCCTGTTTGAGGCTGAAGGCTACTCATAAAGGAAATGAGGCACATATTAGAGGGAAAAACAGAATTGAAGGGCATACTAAGTATAGAAGTGTATTTGACATTTGGAGGAAGCAAAGAGAGTCAGAATGAATGATAACTGGTGAAAATTGAGGTAGAACATAAGGTCACAGGTCAAGGTAGCCATGTCAGTTAGGACTTAATCTTTTAAGAGTCTGCATGGACCAAGATGGAAAGGTTTTTATAGAGACAGATGTTATCTTCTGTGTTTCTGTTGCTTGCTTGCTTTCAATGCTGAGACAATAATCCAGAACTTTACACATGGCTAAGTAAATACCACAGAGTTATATCTCTAACTTTAGGGTTTTATTTTTTAATTTTTTTATGTTGATTGACTGATGTTTCTGTGTTTTTTCTTTTTCCAGAGCTGGAATTATACTCTTATTGACTTTGGTGCATATGTTGAGGTTAGAGAACAATTCACAGGGAGTTGATTCTTTCCCTCCTCTATGTGGGTCTTGGTGGCAGGCACTTACCCATTTGAACCATCACTGCGGCTCCCTGACCCTAGCTTTAAAGCACTCACCCAAGCTGCGATATTGAAATGGCTGAAAAGATGAAAGCAGATGTTATAAACTAGTTATATTATAGTAGTTACCCTGAAAAGGATGGGAGCAGCTCAGCATTGCACATGACAGGTAGTGGTTGGGTGTTACATACAGCTTCAAATTAGGATTGGTAAAATTTGTCTAAAGAGTGTATTAGGGAGTGTGTGAAGGGTTAATCCTCTTGTTGACTTGATGGGATTTAGAAATGGTATGGAAACAAACCTCAGGCACTTCTGTATGGGATTTCCTAGGTTAGAGTAACTGAGGTCAGAAGGCTCATTAAATATGCCCTGAGTCCTGGACAAAGAAGAGAAAGGGAACTAGCTGAGTTGCAGCATCCATCTCTTTCCTGACTAGGTGCAAGGAAACAGCCACTTGAAGCTCCTGTTGCTATAATATACCCTTAGACTGAGAGAAATAGACCCTTTTTTTCCTTAAGCTGCTTCTGGCAAGGATTTTATGCCAGCAGTTTATGAAATAGCTAATATAAATGTGATAGAAATTGATAAGTAATTAATTTTTGCTCTAAACAATTATCGTCATGGATTTGCCATTAACTGAGACAGGAGTGACTGAAGGAGAATCAGGTTTAAGGAATAACAGGAATTAAATAGTTTGGATTTTTTTATTATGCATAAAGTCACATTTTCTATCCGTGTATATCGTTGTTCAAGGTCTCTTCCCCCTCCCCTCCTCCAGTCACTCTCTCTTCTCCACATCTCCCCATCTCTTCCCCAGCAAGGGCAGGAGGTCGCAAAGTCCCAATATGGCTTAGTTCAGCATCCACTCCTGGCAGATCCAGTTTCCTCACCCCAACATCAAGACTGAGTCAGGTGTTCCTCTAGAGGGAGTGGGATCTAAGGTGCCAGTCCAAGGTTTCAGATCCCAAGCTGTTTAGTGGTTGTGGTTTGCAGCTTGAGCATGCTTTGCTTTTTGCTTTTTTGTTTAGAGTCCACTAATGAGTGACTACATTCCCGTCTTATCTTTCTGGGTTTCTGATACCTCGCTGAGGAGGATATTCTCCAAATCCATCCATTTGCCTGCAAATTTTAGGGTATCATTTTTTTCTTTCTGCTGAGTACTACTCCATTGTATAAATATACCACAGTTTGTTAATCCATTCTTCAGTTGAGGGGCATCTAGGTTTTTTTCCAGGTTCTTGCTATTACAAATAATGCTTGTATTACAAATAATACAAATATGAACATAGTTGAACTAATGCCATTGGAGTGTGACTGCATCTTTAGGGTATATGCCTGCTGGATCCTTGGGGAGATTGATTCCCAGTTTTCTGAGAAACTGCCATACTGCATTCCAGAGTGGCTGAACAAGCTTACACTCCCACCAACAATGGAGGAGTGTTTCCCTTGCTCCGCATCCTCTCCAGCATAGGCTGTCCTCTATGTCTTTTATCTTAGCCAGGTTTCAGGTGGTATCTCAAAGTTGTTTTGATTTGCATTTCTCTGATGGCTAAAGCTGATGAGCACTTTTTCAGGTGCCTTTCAGCCATTCATAATTCTTCTGCTGAGAATTCACTTTTTAGATCTGAACCCCATTTTTTGATAGGGTTATTCAAGGTTTTGGGCTTTAGTTCCTTGAGTTCTTTATATATTTTAGAGATCAGTCCTCTAACACTTGTAAGGTTGGTGAAAATCTTTTCCCATTCTGTAGGCTGTCGTTTTGTCCTATTGACAGTGTCCTTGGATTTACAGAAGCTTCTCAGTTTCAGGAGGTCCCCCTTATTGATTATTGTTCTTAATGTCTGTGCCACTGGTATTAAATTTAGGAAGTGATTACCTGTGCCAATGCATTGGAGGGTATTCTTTTCTATCAAGTTCAGAATGGCTGGGTTTATATTGAGGTCTTTCATCCACTTGGATCTGAGTTTTGTGCAGGGTGACAGGCTTGGATCTATTTGCATTTTTCTACACACTACCAAACAGCTATGTCAACACCATTTGTTAAAGATACTATCTTTTTTCCATTGAATATTTTGGGCATCTTTGTCGAAGATCAAGTGTTCATAGATTTTTGGGTTAATACCTGGATTCTCAATGATCCACATTCAATTCCAATGATCCACAAGTCTGTTTTTATGCTAGTACCAGGCTGTTTTTATTACTGTAGTGCTATAGTATAACTTGAAGTCGGGGATGATGATGCCTCCTGAGGTTCTTTTGTTGAACAAAATTGTTTTGACAATCTTGGCTTTCCTGTTATTCCAAATTAAGTTGAGTATTGTTCTTTTTTTTTTAAGATTTATTTATTATGTATACAAGTATACAGAAGAGAGTACCAGATATCATTTTAGATGGTTGTGAGCCACCATGTGGTTGGTGGGAATTGAACTCAGGACCTCTGGAAGAACAGACAGTACTCTTAACCACTGAGCAATCTCTCCAGCTCCTGTTGTTCTTTCACGGTCCGTTAAATATTGTGTTGCAATTTTGATGGGCAGTGCATTGAATCTGTAGATTGCTTTTGGTAGAATTGCCATTTTTACTATTTTGATCCTGCCTGTCCAGGAGCATGGGAGATCTTTCCATTTTCTGATATCCTCTTCAATTTCTTTCTTCAGTGATTTAAAATTTTTGTCAAATAGATCTGTTACTTCTTTGGTTATAGTTACTCCAAGGTATTTAATGCTATTTGCAGCTATTATAAAGGGTGATGTTTCCCTTATTTCTTTTTCAACCCTTCTATCTTTAGTGTATAGAAGGGCTACTGATTTCTTTGAGTTAATCTTCTATCCTGCTACATTGCTGAAGGTGTTTATTAGCTGTAGAAGTTCCCTGGCAGAATTTTGTGGGTCACTTATGTATACAATCATATCATCTGCAAATAGAGATAGTTTCACTTCTCCTTAATCTCCTTTTGTTCTCTTATTGCTTTAGCTAGAACTTTGAGAACTATATTGAATAGATAAGGGAGAGAGGACATCCTTGTCTAGTTCCTGATTTTAGTGGGATTGCTATGAGTTTTTCTCCATTAAGTTTGATGGTGGCTGTCTGCTTCTTGTAAATCACCTTTATTATATTTAGATATTTTTCCTGTATTCATGATCTCTCCAGGGCTTTTATCATAAAGGAGTGTTGGATTTTGTCAAAGGATTTTTTTCAGCATCTAAGGATATGATCATGTGGTTTTTTTCCTTCAGTTTGTTTATATGATGGATGACATTTACGGTTTTTCATATGTTGAACCATCCCTGCCTTTCAGGGATGAAGCCTACTTGGTCATGGTGGATTTTTTTTTTTTTTAATATTGTTGTATACAGTTTATAAGAATTTTGTTGAGAATTTTAGCATCAATATTCATTAGGGAAATTGGTCAGTAATTCCCCTTCTTTGTTGTGTCTTTGAGTGGCTTGGGTATTAGGGAAATTGTGGCCTCATAGAAAGAATTTGACAATATTCCTTCAGATTCTACTGTGTGAAATAGTTTGAGGAGTAATGGTTGTAATTCTTCATTGAATGTCTGGTAGAATTCTGCACTGAAACCATCTGGACCTGAGCTTTTTTTACTTGGGATGCTTTTAATGACAACTTCAATTTCTTTATGGTTATAGGACTGTTTAGGTAATTAGTCTGGTCTTCATTTAATTTTAGTAAATGGTACCTGTCCAAAAAGCTGTCCATCTCATCTAGGTTTTTCATTTTTGTGGGATATAGGTTTGCAAAGTACGACCTGATAATTCTCTGGATTTCCTGGGGGTCTGTTGTTATGTTCCCCTTTTCATTTCTGATTTTGTTGATTGGGATACTCTCACTCTGCTTTTTGATTAGTTTGGGTGAGGTTTTATCTATCTTATTGACTTTCTCAAAGAACCAACTCTTTGATTCATTGATTCTTTGTATTGTTCTTTTTGTTTCTATTGTATTGATTTCAGCTCGAAGTTTGATTATTTCCTGCCGTCTACTCCTTCTAGGTGAGATCGCTTCTAATTGTTCTAAGACTTTCAGCTGAGCTGTTAGGTCTCTAGTGTGGGATTTCTCTAGGTTTTCATATAGGCATCTAGTGCTATGAATTTTTCTCTTAAGACTGCTTTCATTGTGTCCCACAAGTTTGGGTATGTTGTGGATTCATTTTCATTAAATTCTAGGAAGACTTTGATTTCTTTCTTAATTTCTTCCTTGACCCAGAGGTGATTCAGCTGAGTGATGTTTTGTTTCCATGAGTTGGTAGACTTTCTGTGATTTTTGATGTTGTTGAATTCTAATTTTAGACCCTGGTAATCTGATATGATACAAGAGATTATTTTTATTTTTTGTATCTATTCATACTTGCTTTATGACCAATTATGTGGTCAGTTTCAGAGAAAGTTTCATGTGGTGCTTAGAAATATGTATATTCCTTTGCATTTGGGTGGAAGTTGCTGTAAATATCTATTAAATCCATTTGCATCATAACCTCTGTTAGACTCTTTATTTCTCTGTTATGTCTCTGTCTGGTTGACCTATCCAGGGTTGAAAGTGAGGTATTGAAATCTCCCACTATTAGGATGGGAGAATTGATGTTGGATTTGAGCTTTAGTAGTGTTTCTTTTACATAGGTAGGTGCCTTTATATTGGAAGCAATAAATATTCAGGATTGAAATCTCCTCTTGACCAATTTTTCCTATGATGAATAAGTAATGTCCATCTTGGTCCCTTTTAATTGCTTTTAGCTTAAAGTCTACTTTGTTAGATATTAGAATGGCAACCCCAGCTTGTTTCTTAGGGCTATTTAATTGGAAAATCTTTTCCTAACCCTTAACTCTGAGCCTGTGTCTGTCTTTGTGGTTGAGGTGTATTTCTTGTATGCAGCAGAAGGATGGCTTCTGTTTTTTGTATCCATTTTGTTAGTGTGTGGCTTTTTATAGGTTAGTTGAGTCCATTGATATTAAGGGATATTAGTGACCACTGATTGATGTTTCTTGCTATTTTTGGTGGTAGCTTGTATGTATTTCCTTTCTATGGGCTTTTCTTCTGTGGGATTATTGATTGTTTGTGGTTTCATGAGTGTATCTGGGATCCTTAGGTTGGAGTTTTCCCTCTAATGCTTTCTGGTGGGCCGGATTGGTAGATAGGTATTGTTTCAGTCTGACTTTGTCATGAAGTATCTTGTTTACTCCATCTGTGGTGATTGATAGTTTTGCTGTGTATAGTTGTCTGGGTTGGTAGCCATGCTCTTTTAGTGACTGTATAACTTCTGACCAAGCCCTTCTAGCTTTCATTGTTTCCATTGAATAGGTGTTATTCTGATGGGTCTTCCTTTATAAGTAAGTTGGCCCTTTCCTTTTGCAGCTCTTAAAATTTTTTTCTTTGTTCTGTATGTTTTGTGGCTTGATTATTATGTGACGAGCAGACTTTTTTTTTTAGGGTCATATCTATTTGGTGTTCTATAAGCTTCTTGTATCTTTATAGGCATTCCCTTCTTTAAGTTAAGAAAGTTTTCTTCTATGATTTTATTGAATACATTATCTGTGTCTTTGAGCTGGAATTCTTCTCCTTCTATTCCTATTATTCTCAGGTTAGGTCTTTTCATGGTGTCCCAGATTTCCTGAACATTTTGTGTAATGGCTTTTTTCATTTTAGTATTTTCTTTGACTGATATATCTATTTCTGCTGCATAGTCTTCCACTTCAGAGATTCTCTCTTCCATCTCTTGGATTCTGTTGGTTATGCTTGTATCTGTAGTTCCAGCTCTTTTCTTCAGATTTTCTATTTCCACTTTTGCCTCATTTTGTGCCTTTTTAATTGCTTCTGTTTTAGGTCTTAGTTCCTTGAATGTTTCTTTTCTTTTTTGTTTTACCTTTTCTTGGTTTTCTTTCAAAGATTTGTTCATCTCTTCCAATTTTTGTTTGTATTTTCTTCTATTTCTTTAAGGGAACTTTTTATATTTTCTTTGAAGGCTTCAATAATCTTCATAAAGGTGTTTTTGGTGTTGTTTCCTTCTGTTTCCTCTTCATTGCTCAGTTCAGGTCAGTTTCTTCTGGTGTTGCCTTGTTGTTCTTTCTATTGTTATATATATTTTTGCACTGGCATCTGCCCATGCTTCAGTGGTTCACGATTAGGCAGCTCCTAGTCAGTTGTCGCAAGAGGACTTGTGTGTCTCCTGTCTCCTCCGAGCAAGTGGTCTGCTCGATCTCTGACTCTGCTCTGGGCAGGAGTCTGAATTTCAAATCATCAGTCTTTCTCTGCTGACGCAGTTGGAGGTGGGGCCCAGCCATGCAAGGTCCTCTCTTTTAGGTGTGGCTGGAGGAGCCCCTCACAGCCAAACCCTAGTCCTGTCTGCTAGGGAGAGCTGAGATCAGACTCTAGGGATTGACCCTGGTCCCGGAAAGCAACTCCCCGGAAGGGTGGTCTGGGTACCGGAACCTGCTCACCTCAGGACCTTTAATTTCTTTTTTTTTAATATTTATTTTTGTGTAAATTAGTGTTTTGCCTGCATATATAACTGTGTAAGGGTGTCAGATATTGGAATTACGGACAGTTGTTAGCTGCCATGTGGATTCTGGGAATTAAATTCAGGTCCTCTGGAAGAACAGTCAGTGCTCTTAACCACGGAGCCATCTCTGCAGCCCCAACCTTTAATTTCTTATGCATATATATTAAGTTTTGTCTTTTTGGGCAATTAATAATTGGCAAGACTGAACAAATAAGCATTTTAGATACACTTAAAACATAATTTAATGACAATTGAAAATATTTCAAGATTTAATTTAAAATGCTACTTAATTTAGCTTCCTAAAGTTCCACATTACATTAATTTATTTCAGGAGCCGCCTGAAGAAAGACTATGATGATTTCCGAAGACAACCTGATCATGGCCAGTTCACTAGGGAACTATGGACTACTGAAGAATATGAAGGGAACTCTGAGAGAGAACCTCCTAAAGAAGAAATCACTAAGTCTGTAGATGCAGCAGAACCCCTAGACAACCTCGAGAAAGAGCACGTGGATTCTGGTAGGCATTCAAACTTTTTAAATAGAAGCACAAAGAGAACTGTTTGTTGTGAAGGCAATAGGTAACTGCGTCAGTATGTTGATTGAGGAAATCTGATAATTTACAGAAATGCTATCAATATTGTTGTAAGCAATTTCTTGGCACTCATTATTAAATTTTAAGAGTTTCTGGAGTTAGTGCCTCCCTAAGTTATATATGTGTAGTTGCCTATTGAAGATCATACTCTACTATTCTGTTACCTGTTTGGAATTTATCGATTATCTTTTTATTGTTACTACTCTTAAAACTCCATTGGTAAAGTTTGTTGTAAATGAATTTGAGAAATTCTTAATATTGTGAAGGTTTTTTAAAATGAGATGTGGCCAAGATTGATGGCTGACTGAGACCAAAATAAACACATCATTCTAATAAATAGGGGTTGCCTGACCAAATTACATGTGATTCATATCAGCTCATCAATGGCATTCTTTATTTATATAAGAAACTAATATGAGCCAGGCAGTGGTGGTGCATCTCTTTAGTCCCAGCTCTTAGGAAACAGATCTGTATGAGTTTGAAGCCAGTCTGGTCTGCAGAGTGAGTTTTAGGACAGACACCAAAGCTATAGAGAAACCATGTCTCAGGGTGGGGTGGAGGGTTAACTTGTAATTTGTAATATGTTAACATATTTCATATCTTTTGTGAATTATAATAGTGAATTTCTTTTGACCAGATATGACCACAATTGTTTAAGGATAAAGACCAAGAAAGGCTGAACATTTGTTTTCATTTTCAGTCTCTAAAGATACAGAATTATAGTCATTTCTCTATGATATCCCTGTCTAGAGAAAGAAAACTAGCTATATTAAACTGAGTATCTTTTTAAAAACCATGAGTTGTTTTTTTTTTTTTTTTTCTTATTCTTTGGCAGTTGGATTAGTCCAATACTAATTTGTTCTTAAGTTGAGATATGGGAAGTCAGCTTGTCAAAGGTCACTGTTACCTTCTTTGGTAGTGTGGAGCTTTAGAATGACTATACAGTAGACTTTTTAAATTGCCTGCTCAAAGATTGACTTTAATTTTTATAATTGGTGTTACTCAATCACTGTTTCTATAAACAAAATGCTTGTTTTTATAATTTTCAGATGATATGAAATTATCAGAAATAGACTTTCCTTTGCCCAGAAGCAAGTTGTTGAAAAAAGAATTGTCTTCTAAAGATGTAGTGAAGACACTGCCTAAAACACTTAAACGGCAGTCCAAACAAATTAATTATCTGGACCATAGCACAAAAGAACTTTCCCCAAGGAAGAGAGCAAAGCTAAGCACAAATGAGACATCAGTTGAGAATTTAGAAGTTGATATGCAGATTGACTGTTTGAATGAGTCAAAGCATACAGAACTGCCATTTTTGGAGTCATTTGCCTCAAAGGATTCAGTACCAGTGTCTACTCTCCAAAAAGGGACCAAACCTATTCAGGCCTTGCTTGCAAAGAATATTGGGAACAAAGTGACCTTAACAAATCAACTGCCCCCTTCCACAGGTAGAAGTGTTCCTGTTGTGGAAAAGCCAGCTCTATCTCCTGCAGAAACAAGCCCCATAAAGCCAGCAATGAGCTGCCTCACCAGTACAAAAGGACCTTTACAGATGGTATACAAAATGCCCTGTGGTCAGTGGTTGCCAGTAGACCTTCATAATAGTTCTGTCAAGATTCAAATGCAGCCTGTGGTAGACTCTAAAACAGGAGAAAAGATTATGCAGCAGGTTCTAATTCTGCCTAAAAATTTTGTGATCCAGCACAAAGAGGGAAAAACAGTTGCAAAAGAGCTAGCAGCACCTCAACAGAAAGGGGCAGAGCACTGTTCATCTTGCCCACAGACAACAAGTGTGACCTGTTCTTTAGTGTCTGTTCCTGTCACCTCAGTACGGTCAGTTTCTACCCAACTGCCTAATACACCCTTTAATCAAACACCTTCATCAAATGTGAGTGCTAGATCACAGCCTTCGTTATCTGTAACCTCTGTAGGTAATGTATTAACATTACCAGTTAAGACTAGCCAAAGTGAAGCAGGAATAGTCAAGAGTGCAGTTTCACCGGCCACATTCCCCCAGTCTATTACTTCACCCACCATTTCTTCAACAGTTCAGCCTCTGTTATCAGCAACAACACTAAATGAATCTACGGATCCTGGCAGTTCCCTCACCTGTTTTTCACAACAAACTGTTGATTCTTCTGAGGCAAAGCAAGAACTAAAAACTGTATGTATAAGAGATTCACAGTCAATTCTTGTTAGGACTCGAGGTGGGAACACTGGAGTGGTAAAAGTACAAACTAATCCAGAACAGAATTCACCCAACAGTTTATCTCCAAGTTCTGTTTTCACCTTTGCACCTCAACTTCAGGCATTTCTGGTGCCAAAATCAACATCATCTCCTGCATTTTCACAAGTACCTGGAAGGACTACTACATCTAATTTCTCATCTTTCAGCCAAACACCTACTTGTGTTTCTGTTTCATGTGGCTTTCCTCCATCTGTGGGGAAAAATCTCAAACCTATGTTAGGCCAACCATCCAGCAGTGGCTATGTGGGCCCCATGATAGAGAAAACCTCATACATGCCCTCTTCACCCTTGAAGCCCTCTGTTTCTTCCAGCTCAATACTACCTTCAACAACAAATAGTTCAGTTAGTGTAATTAGCATATCAACAGGAAACTTAGGACAAACCAATACAAATGTTATTCATACATCAACTAAACCACAACAAGTAGATTTTATAACAAAAAGCTATCCAGCTACAAGATCAGAAGCAACAGCAGCAATAAATGGAGATGTGCTCAGTGAGACTCCTGTTCAGAAATTTATGCTGGTATCCACTCCATCTGTTCTTCCTTCTAGCAGCGGACCTTCAGTTAATATGGCACCAGCACCAACATCTACAAGTGTTTCTACCCAGAAAGTAGTTTTTATTAATGCTTCAGTTCCTAGTGGCACTTCAGCCTCAGCTATTGTCGCAGAATCATTAAAACAGGCACTTCCTTCTCCCTTGAATAAAACATATGTTAAGGCTTCAGAGCAACCCCAAATAGTTCTAATCCCATCTACAGTGGGAGCACCAATAAAAATCAATTCTTCACCAACTGTATCTCAGATTAAAGATGTGAAAATTGGGCTAAACATAGGTCAAGCAATTATAAACCCTCCAGGAAATGTGCCAAGTATATCATCAGTTAATATACTGCAAAGTGTAATGCCAAAAGGAGAAGACAAAAGTAGTAAGGGCTATGTTTCATCCTTGTCAACAGGTGGTAACTCAGTTCCAGCAAGCTCAAATATTTTGAGTCAAAATCTTCCTCTTATTAATGAGTCAGTGGTTTCTGCAGCAAGAGCTGCAAACATATTTTCAGGAACAGGAGCAAATGTACCTTTGAGTTCCCTTCCAATGACCTCATCTTCTGCTTCAGTTGGGACACGACCTCCTGTTTTAGTTGGTGGAAATGATACCTCTTCAAGAATTATGCCTGTTTTGTCAAATAGACTTTGCACATCAAATCTGGGAAACACTGTGGCTATATCAACTGTTAAAACAGGACACCTTGCATCATCTGTTCTCATTTCAACTACACAACCAACAGTGTCTCCTAAAAGTTTGACATCAGCTTTGCAAATCCCTGTTACTGTTGCCCTGCCTACACCTATGAGTACATCTCCAAAAATAATCAACACAGTTCCACATTCAGCAACAGTACCAGGAGCCACACGCTCTGTATCTCTTTCCAAAAGACAGTCTAGGACTTC
Source organism: Sigmodon hispidus (assembly GCA_004025045.1). Taxonomy (NCBI): domain Eukaryota; kingdom Metazoa; phylum Chordata; class Mammalia; order Rodentia; family Cricetidae; genus Sigmodon; species Sigmodon hispidus. The sequence goes on from PVIH01000489.1 coordinate 180,014, forward strand.
TCCCCAGTCTCAGTCTCCAGGGACTTCAACTACAGTGCCAACAAATGTAAACACAAATAAACCCCAAGCTGAATTATCATCCATCTCACCAAATCCAGGTAAAACAATTAATACTTCCGATGTTACTGCTATGCCAAACCAGCATATGTCCCCTTCATTAGTAAAAACAACTCCCAGTAACAGTTCTACTGCAGGTGGCTCTACCATTCACACTTGTACACCACCATTAAATATAACGAGTCTGGCAGGCTCTCCATTCAGTGAACCTTGTATTCAGCAAAAAATAGTTATCAACACCAGTACACCTTTGGCACCAGGTACTCAAATCATGATGAGCGGAGCCCGGTTTATTGTTCCACCACAAGGTCTTGGAGCTGGTAGCCATGTTCTTCTTATCTCCACTAATCCAAAATATGGACCTCCCTTAGTTCTTAACAGTGCCCAGGGCATACCAGCTACACCAGTAGATAATCCTGTCCAGAAGGTTATACAGACATCAAATAATTCCTTAAGTGGACAGCCTATAAAGCATTCTGTAAGAAACTCTACAAAGATTGTAAACTGTCTTGGAAGTCCAAGTTCTCTCTCTACAGTACATTCAACACCACAAATTGTAAACACACCTGCTAGAATTTATGTTCCACCTGCACCACCGGTGCCATTGACTTCAGTAATTAAATCCTGTCCAGCTACTCTTTTGGCTAAGACATCTTTGGTTTCTGCCATTTCCTCCAGTAATCCTCCACTGCCAAGTAGCACATCGGTATTTCATTTGGATACTTCTGTCAAAAAGTTACTGGTTAGCCCAGAAGGAGCCATTTTAAATGCCATAAATACTCCAGCGTCTAAGGTGTCTTCATTGTCTTCATCTCTTCCTCAAGTTGATGTATCTGCCAGTCAGAATCCTGCCTCTGTCTTCCCTGCTTTTCAGTCATCTGGTTCAGAGAAGCCTGACACAGCTGCATCTTGAATTTAGACTAAATGAGCCAGTTTTTAAATAATGGGCATTGTTTTAACTCCCATAGAAATTTTAACTGTTTATTATACTGTTGAAAACATATTGTTCATACTTGTGTGTGTGTGTGTGTGTGTGTATGTATGTATGTTAATGTATCTTCATTAGCTTGCACAAGACTTTATTTTCTTGGGGAGGGCAAAGTATATACCATTTCATCTGTTGGTGTGAGGATGTTTTCCAAGGTTCTTGGTTCAAAATATGTCATCAAGATTTACCTGTCTATATAACAGAAATTGAACAAAGTCAAGTTTCACTAGTTTAAGTAAGCTAGCCTTTTTATAATTATATTGATGTTTCTTCTTAAATTTGGACTGTTGTGGTGTATCTACAGTATAGTATTCTGTCATTAGTGACGTCTTATTTTTGTTTCTGTAAAAAGAATATATATATATATATTTATGCATTAAGAAAATGCAGTCCATGGTGTAAAATTGTACATATTCCTTAAATCCCTAATAATCTGTACTAAATATATGTACAAAGAACAATACTGTCTTATTTATGTTTTGTTTACATAATGTATAGTTTTTTAAGTATTTTAGTAATTTTGGACCAGTGAACTGTTAGCAGCAATGCAGAAGAATCTGCATATAATAAACTGAGTTGCTGTATTTCTTTGTTTGAATACCATTTTTAAAATGTGTTCTTGTTCATTGAAAGAATACATGATATAAATGAAAACAGCCCTTTAAAAACTGTGTTAAGGTTGGAAATTATATAGAAATAAGGGCACTCGTGCAGGCTTTACATTTGACAGCACTTTCATGTATCTCATTTGATTTTCATAGTAGTCTTGGATCTGAGTAGCATGTCCACACTTACCTGGTTCATGGGGAGTAGAGCCAAGATACAAATCTGATGCTTTACATTCTTTCTCCATAGTTCTGTTTACTTTTGTTTTGAAGTTTTCATTCAAAATTTTATGGTTCCAGACATTAAAAAAGAAAGAAAAAAAAAAAAACCCCACCAAATTCTGTATTGACCAAAACAAATGTGTGTTGTTGTTTTTTAGATAAGAATATTTGGTTTATGTCTATACATCCAAAACATGTTTCTTAAAACTCTTTTAAGGTTTCTCTATGCCCCTAAACAGGCCTAGAACTTTCCATTTAGAGCAGGCTGCCTTGCCTCAGCCTCCTGAGTATACCAGGATCATAGACATGTGTTGCCATGCCTGGAGAAACTTTTCCTTTAATAATGTGGGTTGGTAAGAGTTTGTCAAAGTAAAGCAGAGTGATGGTAGTCCTTCACCTACCGTCTCCATATTTCTGTTTAAGTTGAGGTTTTGGTTCATTGTTACTGATCTTCCAAAATTATGTTAAAGAATATGAATTTGTCATTTGAAATTAAAAGTGAGCAAAAATAGTAGTGCTCTTTCTTCTTTTACTCAGATTATAGAGCAACTGCTTAAATTCTAGTATGAAGCAAATTTTGTTGCTCAGTTGGTTTGACTCAGGGTTTGACTTTGTCGTGCTTGAGAATGTGCCTCATTGTAAATAAAAGGTAGATTTGTATTTACTGGAACTTTATCATTTTATTATCTTATTGAGATACTGATGTATACACATTTAATTTAAAATATTAAGCCTCATCTCGGCAGTCCAGTCTCTAAAATTTAAAATATTAGAAAGAGTTAAGTAGGCTTAGGCCTATGAGATAGCTCAGTGGGTAAGGGTGCTTGCCATCAAACCAGAAGAGCTGAGTTCAATTTCCATGTCCCACGTGATTGAAAGAATAGGCTTGAGCAAGTTGTTCGCTGACCTCTACACAAACATACAAAATAAATACTGTTTTAATTATTTTTCATTACTTTAAAAAAAAAAAAAAAAAAAGAGCTCAAGAGATGACTCGGTGGTTGAGAGTATTTGGTGCTCTTCCAGAGAACCTGGGTTCAGTTCTACTAAGCATACCTGACAGCTCACAACTTCCTGTAACTTTAGCGCCAAGTGATCCAATACCCTCCTCTGGCCTCCATCACCCACATACATAAATAGAAGAGAAAAAGAGGAGGCCTAAAGATTTTCATTCAGATTATACCAAAATAGTGATATTAAAGTAGAAAGGATAATGAATGTTCCTAAAATGTTGCTCAGATTTCTCAATTGTTTTTTTCTGGTGACATAACTCAATGGTAGAATTGTACAAGATCATGGGTTCTACCCCTGCCACATACAGAGAGAGAGAGAGAGAACAGTAGAATTGGTTGTTTTTGTCAGCCTTGGTTAGGCGATCCCCAAACCATTGGTCTATGGTACCTGTGCTCAAAGCAATGTGTCTCTCGTCAACTCAATCACCTACTCCCCATTTCCCTATCAGTATTAAAGAAACAAAACTTGGTTTTCAAGAGATGTGATGGAGGTGATGTTTAAAATGCATTGTAGGGGGTTGGAGAGATGGTTCAGAGGTTAAAAGCACTAGCTTCTCTTACAGAGGACCAGGATTTAATTCTCTGCACCTACATGTCAGCTCACAACTGCCTGTAACCCCAGGCCTCTGACACCCTTACACAGGCAAAACACCAATGCATATAAAATAATATTGATAAGTCATTTAGATAAATAAAAATTTTTGTTAGTTTTTTGAGGGATGGGGTTTCTCTGTGTAGTAGCCCTGGCTATCCTAGAACTTACTCTATAGACCAGGCTGGCCTCTGCCTCCTTAGTGCTAGGATTAAGCATGTGCCACCACCACCTGGCAAAACTTTTCTTAATGTGTTGTTTTACACATGGATGGTACTTATTCAATGAATGTGTTTATATAAACACATTTTATAAGGCAGAGAATCCTAAAACTGCTTGTCTCAAGAGAATTCCCTAAGCTCTTTATAGAACCTAATTTACTACATTACTATGGCCTAACTTCAGTCCCGTGGAAACTAAAGAACTAGAACTAACCACTGGACGTTTTTCCAACCGCCAAATCCAGAATTTTGGTACACTTTTGAAAGCTTGGTATGAGTGACTGAATCTCTGGAGTGAAGCACTAACTTGGGCATAAGGAGTCTTCTGGATATGACTGCCTGCTTCCCATTCATTTCACTGTCCTGGACTGTAGTTTCCAGACAGTTGGAGACCTTTTTCCCTTTTCAGACTTTAAAGCTTAATCATAGGTTCTCATTGCTCAGTATCTCACTCTCAACTGCCATACTACAACTGTGATACTAGTCAGGTGTAGCCTGGGGACAGCACTTCTTCACAACTGTATGCATTTGCCTGCTGGGTTTTTGTGTTTTTTTTTTTTTTTTAAGAAGTTTTTTTCTCTTACATACCATCCTCTTTTTCCATTACATCCCCTTCTCCCATCCCCCAACACCCACCCCATCCACCATTCACTCCTTAAAGTGGGGTAAGGCCTCCCTTGAGTAATCTACATACCAAATTAAGACCCAGCCCCTCTTTCCTGTATCAAGGCTGAGCAAGGCATTCCACTATAGGGAGTGGGCCCTAAAAAGCCAGTTCATCTACTCAGATAATTCCTGGTCCCATAGCCAGGGGCCCACTAACAAATCTATGTAGGCATCTGTCTCCCTCATTCAGAGGGCCTAGTTTGGTCCCATGCAGGCTCTCCAGCTATCCCTGTGGTTTTCTCCATTGTCCTCTTGATCCTCACTTGCTCCTCTGGTTGCTCCTCCCTCTCTCCAACTGAACTCCAGGAGTTTGGCCAAGGGCTGGGCTGTGGGTGTCTGCATTTGCTTCCATCAGTCATTGGATATAGGTTCCATGATGGCAATTAGGACAGTCACCAGTCTGACTACAAGGGAAGACTAGTTCAGGCACCCTCTCCAGCATTGCTACGAGTCTTAGTTAGGACTTCCTTGTGAGTTCCTGTGGCATTCCCTAGTACCAGGTTTCTCCCTAAACCCATGGATAGCTCACTCTCACACTAATCTTTTTCATTGCTGACCCTCTCCATCCTTCCCCAAACTTGGCCATCTCAAAGTCTCATGTTCCCACCTCCCAGCCTCTCCCCTCTAACTCCCCTCCCAGTTTATGAAGGCGATCTTAACCATTTCTCTTTTCTGGGGCATTCCATGTGTATCCCTCTTAGGATCTTCCTCTCTATCTTCTTTGGGGTTGTGGAATGTAAACTGTTCATCCTTTGCTTTGTGTCTACTATCTACTTATGAGTGAGTACATACCATGTTTGTCTTTCTAGGTCTGGGTTACGTCAGGATGATTTTTTTTCTAGTTCCATCCATATACATAAGTGACCCCAAAAATTCTACCAGGGAACTCCTACAGCTGACAAATACCTTCAGTAAAGTGGCAGGCTACAAGATTAACTTAAAAAAAAAAAATCAGTAATCTTTCTGTACATGAAGGATAAACAAGCAGAGAAAGAAATCAGAAAAACATTACCCTTTACAATAGCCACAAATAACATAAAATATCTTAGGATAAGTCTAACTAAAGTGAAAGTCCTGCATGACAAGACCTTTAAATCTTTGAAGAAGATATCAGAAAAAAAAAAAAAGGAAAGATCGCCAGTGCTCTTGGATAGGTAGGATCAACATAATAAAAATGGCAATCTTACCAAATACAATCTACAGATTCAGTGCAATCTCCATCAAAATCCCAACACAGTTCTTCACAGACTTTGAAAGAACAATACTCAATTTCATATGGAAAAACAAAAACCCAGGATAGCCAAAACAATACTATGCAGGAAAGGAACTTTTGGAGGCATCACAATCCCTGACTTCAAGCTTTACTATAGAGCTATAGTGATAAGAACTGCTTGGTATTGGCATTAAAACCAACAGATTGACCAATGGAATCGAATTGAAGACCCTGACATTAATCCACACACCTATGAACACCTGATTTTTTAAAGAAGCCAAAACTGCAATGGAAAAAAGAAAGCATCTTCAACAAATGGTATTGGCATAACTGGATGTCTGTGGTGATATATTTAATAAAAACAGCCTGGAATATCAGAGGACAGAGCCATCTCTCCTGCCTTTTTTTTTTCCTTCTGTTCTCTGACATTCCAGATAGATTTTATTAAATATAAAATATATCACCACAGATGTCAACATGTAGATGAATGCAAGTAGATCCATATTTGCCTGCTGTTTTTAAAAGGGGCCTCTTGGGGCTGGAGAGATGGCTCAGAGGTTAAGAGCACTGACTGTTCTTCCAGAGGTCCTGAGTTCAAGTCCTAGCAACCACATGGTGGCTCACAACTATCTATGATGACATCTGGTATCCTCTTCTGTATACTGTATACATAATAAATAAAAAAAAAGCCTTTTAAAAGGGGGGCCTCTTGTTGCTATCATTCCATCTATTGGCACATGGTATGTAATACATATTTGCTTAATAGAACAAGGTAGCACTTTATCTGAAGGCCTAGCTTACTTGGTTTTGTGGTAGTAGAATGCTTGCCTAGTAGCATGTGTACATGAAAACTTGGATTCAGTCCCAACACTAAGGCAGAAATATCAAAACTTTACGTCTTTGAAGAAATAATTTAAAGAAGATATCAGAAAAATGGAAAGATCTCCAATGCTCTTGGATATGTAGGATCAACATGATAAAAAATGGCAATCTTACCAAAAGATCATCCATCCTCAAACACATACTTGAAGGCTAGCCTGTGCTATGTGAAGCTTGGCTCTAAAAAATAAAAAGTAGGCTAACCCAGTCTTCAGTTTCAGAAATTTGCTCAGACTCTGACCTTCTCAGTCTCTCTGATGCACATCCTCACGTTGTTGGATTTTATTTTAATTTCCTATGCCTTTTTTTTCCCTCACTGTTTTAGGTTTTGCTAAAAAGATGATTTCTACCTAAAGTTCTTATGACAGATTTAAGATACATTTGCCATCACTTAAGATTAAGAATTTTGATGCCTCGAGAGATTGAACTGTTAAGGTCAAGATAAGATAAAAATGTAGGGGACTTTTATGCCCAAAGCTTGACCCCCCAGAGAGACCACCAGAGACAGGTATGTCTGGAATGTAACAATAAGGTTAATTGGCAGCACAATACAAGCCAGGCAGGGAGCTTACTCCAAGCCTCTGTGGTATAAAGTAAGGAGGAGCTGCTGTCCTTGGTTACAAGTGGTTTTATTTATTTATTTGCCTTGGTGTTTTGCCTGGAACTGGAACTACAGACAGTTGTGAGCTGCCACGTGGGTGCTGGGAATCGAACCCGGGTACTCTGGAAGAGCAGACGGTACTCTTAACCGCTGAGCCATCTCTCCAGCCCCCGGTTACAAGTGGTTTTAATGGCAAAAGCTACAATAGAGTCTGTTGCTTGGGGACATGGTGCTGGCATGCTACTGATTGGCTCGTGCTTAGGGACTTTCTGCCCCAGGGTATCTTTGGATTCCACCTGGACCCTACCTGGGGTGGCTGATTTTTCCCAGAACTGGGCAAGCAAGAATCTATTCCTTTCCTAGAACTGGGCAGCTAGGAAGCTGAACTTCTCTCAGAACTGGGCAGGCCCCCTACTAGGTCTGTCCTTTTAGGACATGTTCTTTTTCCAGGACTGATCAGGCATGACTGTTCTTCTCCCAGACCTGGGTAGGCCACCTGCCAGGAATGCAAAACTAAACTTTATTTTATCTTTTTATAAAATAGCTACTAAAGTACAAAATGAGGTTTCTTAAGTTTTCTCTTCAAACTCCTTCCTGTTCCATTGGAGATCTGAGATATCTTTGAAAGATCCTCAGGGATCCTCAGGGGGACCCCAGCCCCAAGAACTCACGGCACAATTTCCAGGCTGTAAATGACACGAGGTAATTTTAATACACAGGCACCTGTGGGCGATCAGCAGCTTAAGCTAACTGAGCGCACGTACAATAACACTCTCTCTTTTTTATACAGTGAGATCCTTATCAAATTAATCATAAAGACATATATCTTAGCTACTTTGAACTACATATAAAATTCCTGCTAAGGGGTGATGTAGTAAGGTTCAACTTTGGGGCAAGGTTGTAAAGTTTTTTATCCTGGAGGTGTTGTGAACATCTGGTTTGTGTTAAGATTAGACACTCCCGGTCCCTTCACCCTCCCATGGCCTTCCTTATCTTTTTAAGAAACCTTGACTGATATACTGAGGTTTTGCCCGCAGGATGACTCCCAGCTAATTGGCCTTGTGGAAATTTTGAGGTTGGGGTCTTTCTTTTTTTTTTTTTTTTTTAAACTTTATTTATTTATTTATTTGCCTTGGTGTTTGCCTGGAACTGGAACTACAGACGTTGTTAGCTGCCATGTGGGTGCTGGGAATTGAACCCGGGTCCTCTGGAAGAGGCTCTTAACCACTGAGCCATCTCTCCAGCCCCGAGGTTGGGGTCTTTCAATCTTCAAGTCTAGTAGGCCTCTCCAGATGTTCACAAGGGCTACTAAGCTCAGCATTTGTAGTTTCATCACATATTAAAGTCAGTCTTCTCACTGATTTAATGCTAATTGATATAATTTTGGCTAGTTTTTTTATTTTATGTGAATTGGTGTTTTGCCTGCATGTATAACTGTGTAAGGGTGTCAGATCTTGGAATTACAGACAGTTGTTAGCTGCCATGTGGATTCTGGGAATCGAACTCAGGTCCTCTGGAAGAACAGTCAGTGCTCTTAACTGCTGAGCCATCTCTCCAGCCCTGGCTAGTTCTTCCTTAACTTAGTATGCCTACCATTGGCCATAGCAGCAATCACAGCATCCATATCAGAATCTCCATGGAAGTCTGTAGAAGCTTGAGCCTTGGATTCAAGCAAACCATAGTGTTAGTTAGTACTGGAGGAAAGAAGAAAGGCAAATCTATAAATTGTTCTGTAACTTCATTCCTGTCACTTCAGTAAAGATGGTGTTAACTGTTTGCTATATTTGACTAACTGGGGAAAAAAGAAAAAAAACAAAAAAATCACTTGTTCCTAGTCAGGAAACTAAACTTGAGTTCTGGTCTCTCTGGCTCCCACCTGGCTCTCAGAAAACAAAATAAAAGCAGCACCTTGCCCTGAGCCCTTCTCTGCCCATAAGTGGGCACACTGCAGTGGAGGCTTGACCTGCCAGGTTCACATTTGCCTCAGTAAGCATGCCAACCTTACAGTGATCACAAGGATCCCCCCTCCCTGAGGCTGTTGGTTTCTTGCTCTTTCAATCCAGGCAGCAAAGGCCTGCAAGCAGAGTCTCAACATGCTGCTAATGGTCTATAGTTTCAAAATGTCATTGTCTTAACATTGGTGGATTTCTGTGAAGCTATTTCAGTGTGTTTCTGTTCCTGATTCAGTGTGAGCATTTCTAGGTGGAGTAGACTCCTTCTGTTCTTAACAGGCAGACTCCTAGAACCATGTGGCACTTCTGTCTTTAGCAAAGGGCTCCTGGGGTTGCCTGCAGTTAATTGCAGATCCAAGGAGTGGTCTTCAGAGGTAAGGTATTGCTCCTCCCATTCCTTTCAGCAAACACTAATTTTTCTCTGGCTTACTCAGCCCACACCTATTATCTGTCATCCATGACACTGAACACTGAGGAAACACTTTCATCATGGAAGAGATTTGTCAGTGTCTTAACAGTGTAGGAGGCTCAGGGAGGTCTGGGGATCAAGCTAGAGGTCCCTCTGAAGATATGAATGAGGTTCAAAAAGATCTCGTGAAACAAGGATTGGAGTGGCAAATTCCATGGGGTGGAAAAAAAATCTCTTCATTGGAATTCATGTATTTGAAAGGAGAATGTGGGCATTTTAAGTGATAAGATGTAACAGGAAAGGCACAAACACTTTTCAGTATCTCATTGAATGTAGTTTTTTATTGTGTTTATCTCCTTAATCTTTTTTTTTTTTTTAAGATTTACCTTTTTATTATGTATACAGTGTTCTGCATGCACCTGTCCCTGAAGGCCAGAAGAGGGAACCAGATCTCATTACAGATGGGTATGAGCCACCATATGGTCTCTGGGAACTGAACTCAGATCCTCTGGAAAACCAGCCAGTGCTCCTACCCCCGAGGCATCTCTCCAGCCCTATTCCTTTAATCTTGTCTGGAAGAAATGTCCTATTATACTTATGGTTTCTCATGACAAAAGTTATTTTAGGTGATTTACTGACAACATTAAATAAGAGAGTCATATAGTGGGAAAGACATTTCTTTCAATAGCATTGAGTTTTCTGTGAATCTTAACAATGTCTCTAACAAAGAAAGTAGGTCTTTGGCTCACAACTCTTTATAACCATTCAGTCTAGGTTTTAATTTAAAAAAAAAAAAAAAACTTTTTACTATTACTTTCATTTTATAGCTGTACTTAGGAAACTGACACCTTTTCATCAGGTTCATAAAAAGGAGCTGATACAGTTACCCTTCAGAGGCTCTGCTAGGAAAGAAAGGCCTGAATGGGGTCCTTCAGGATTCTACTGCTGTAAGGAACACCAGGTCAAAAGCAACTTGTGGAGAACAAGGTTTGACTTATACTGCCACATCATAGCCCATCACTAAATGAAGTTGAGGCAGGAACTCAAAAGAGCAGGGACTTGGAGGCAGAGCTGATGCAGAGGCCATGGAGGACTCTATTTACTGGCTTGTTTCTTATGGATTGCTCATCCTGCTTTCTTATGGAACCCAGGATCACCAGTCTAGGGGTAGCCCCACACATGTTCTGGGCCTTCCCCATCAATCACTAATTTTAAAAATGTCTCATGGGCTTGGACATAGCACAACCTCCTGGAGGCATTTTCTCAGTTGCTGTTTCCTCCTCAGATAACTTTAGTTTGTGTCAAGTTGAATTAAACTGCAACACAAGAAGCGACAGAGAGATCTGAAGAGGAGCTTCATTGGGAGATAGCTGCCATATAGACCCATTTAAATCCCCAGGACGGAGGAGGCTTCTGAGTTTGGGAAGGTGGCAAGTTCTGCCTTAACCTGGCTGGATCTGTGCTGAGGAACACAGAGGCAGCCACTTGGTAGGATCCAAAGTTTATTTGGGGTTGCAAGAAAGGGGGATGGACTTGTTTCTTCACTGAGACCTGTGTGCAGTACCCTGTCAGTTCTTTATCCTGGAGTGTCACATGCAGAAGGAGTAGGGATGGTCCAGTTTCTGGCAGATGGGGAGAAGCCAGCTAGAGAGTCTCTAATCTAATAGAGTGATTATAGAAATTTTGGCCATTTTTTTTCATAATAGGCTATGGATGTCGGTCAGGTGATAAGAGTGCTTGCCTACTGTAATAATATGTTTCTAGCCTGGCCTTTCAGGCCTAGCCCCAAGGTTCAGAGGTACTCGCAGCTCCCTCACTGCCACTTAGCCCCAAATAATCACACAAAGGCTTATATTCATTTCATGCTGATTGGCCTATGGCTCAGTCATATTGCTAGCTAATTCTTTCATCTTAACTCAGTCTATTTCCATTAATCTGTTTATCTATGTGGCTTGGTATCTTTTCTCAGAACAGTATGGTTATCTTCTTTTCTCTGTATCTGTTGACATCTCTGCTCTGCTCTTCCTGTTCCCAGAGTTTTCTTAGTCTGGTAGCTATGCCCACACTTCCTGTCTGCCTTCCGCCAATCAGTGTATTTATTAAACTAGTAGGAGGGACAAATATTTACAATGAACCAGAACATAATCCCACTATAGCCTACCATGCACAAAGTCCAACGTTCAGTCCCCAGCACTACATGAACAGCCTGAGGTCCCAGACCTTGGAAGGTGGAGGTAACAGTACCACCCTGGCCACAAGCTACGTGAGATCTTGTCCCCAATAATAATAATGAACTAACCAAAAAATATTAGGTAAGTGATACATGAATATGAAAAAGTCACACTATGTAAATAATACCACCCAAAAATCTCTGGTCCTTTGTAATTTATTCTGTATTTTCTTAAGAGTATGAGGACTCAGCAAAACTAAATAGGAAACAAAACTATACAGGGGATAAGGTAGATGACTGTGTGGGTAGCAGTGTTATACACATCTGAAGACCTGAGTTTGGATCCCTGGAACCGTCATAAAACACCAGGTGTGGTAATGTGCATCTATAATCCCAGCATTCCCACAGAGAGATGGGAGGGAAAGCCAGAATTGGCTGGAAGCTTGCAGTTCAGCTAGCCTAGAGTATGCACGTGGAGGGAGAACACAGTAAACCCCACTTCAGTTGTCATAAGGATGCTTCAGACAACACACACACTTCAGCCAAACTCAAGCTTCTTTAGCTTTTAAATTTTTACACCACTTTCAAGCTTAGCAAAAAAATTAATTAACTAACCATTCATTATGAGCATTAAAGTAAAACATAATTAGGACTATTTAATATGTATGGTTTAAGAGATAGGTTCTTAGCAACACTACGTGGACTCGGGTTTTAAGCACATTGCACACACACACATATAAACATATATATTACAAGTGTAAGGATAATGATTATAGAAAAGAGGTTATAAATTTGAGAAGGAGTGGGGGAAGGACATGGGAGGAGTCATGCAGTAAGCCCTCTTATCCATGCATCTTTACTTTTGAGTGTTTGTTGTGGTGCAGCCAGTCAGGCACTATTGTGGTGAGCAAATGTATGGTGTGGTGTGCTATGGGAGGGAGAAAGACTCAGGATGATTCATGTCCTATGGGCAGAGGCCTATCTAAAGAGATGAAAGCAGTGAGGAGTAGCTTGATTTCCATCCAGTGCCATGGTGATGGTTGGGTCTGGGAGGTTGATGCCCTGATGCCTTGGTTCCTGATAACAACAAAGGCCAGAAGGATAGGGCAGCACAGACTTGGTCCCGACCCTTATTGGCTAGAACACAAAGGAGAACCAGTCCTTCCTCTCATGGGCTGAAGCACTCAGGAGAGAGGGTCCTACACTTCATCTGGGCTGATCCTGCTCGCATGGAGTCTGGGGCCTGGATGTGAGCAGGCCCTGAGGGTATGAGAAGAAAGGAAGAGTAGGTCTTGCCCTTCTTGGGTGGTAAAGGCAAGGGAAAGATGACACACCCTTTACCAGCTGCAGCTCCATCTAGCTCCATTAGACTCGGGAAATTGAGCCCTGCACCTCACCCGGGCAGTACAGTAGAGCTCATGACTGAGGTTCGGGTGAACCCAGCTGAGATTTTGAGCGTGGGAGATCAGGCCCTGCCCCTCATCTGACATATGGTAGCTTGGGAAAGGGAGAAATACCCTCTCCTGCACCCCTTGCTGTCTTTGGCAGGTGAAAGCTCTTCCTGAGGTCATAGAGCAGGAGAGCTGTCTCTGCTCCTCACCAACCGAGGCCTCTGCACCTGCCTGGCCAACACAGTAGAGCTGGGCCTGATGGGGTAGGTGTGAGAGAACCAGCCCTGAGGATGTGAAAGCAGGAGAACTGGCCCTGCCCTTGCTCCTATCAGATAAGAAGGGACAGGGAAATGAATGGGATCAAGATGCATGATGTGAAAGACACAGGAATAAGTTAAAAGAAAGTTTAAAAACGTCTTTTCTTCACAAAGAAATCAGATGCTCCCAGATCACCCAAAGTGATGATGATGGTGGTAGTGGTGGTGGTGCTTTAGTAGAATTACTTCTGGGACAGATAATATGCATTAAAATGTTTATTTAAGCTTTTCCCACATTCGTATATCTCATCATTCCTCACTAATTCTCTGGTTGCCCTAGTAAGAACTAAACACTGGCCTGTTAGTAGAGATGCACATTAAGTAGCATTTTAAGAACAACACGTACATCTACCAGCCTTAAAGCAAGAGTGTGAGGGAATCATCTTAGCATTCTTGGGCCCTTGCTGGCGCTCAGGGTGAATATGGTGGTGGTGACTGGTCTGAAGAGAGCTTCTCATAGGCAGGTGGAGCGTTGGGAACCTGTGAGGGTGAGGAGAGAGAGTGAACTTCGCAGCAGCATTCATATTACAGGAAGGAACGAGGCAGTACAGTTCACAGTGCACTTATACTTTCCATCTAGACAGAATGTTCTAAATGTTCATATATATTTTTTGTCCGATGAAGTAATTATTAAATTTCACAAATCATATGTGGAAACGTTGGCGGGAAGAGAAAGCAAGCTGAGAGGATTCCCAAAATCTAAAAATGTATTTATGTCCAGATTATTCATGTCGGAATTTCCAAGTCCTAACTAAAGTATTCTTTTTTAGTTTATTGACAGTTATTAACTTACTTACTTTGTTTATGGGGGCAGCACCTGTGCCACAGCACACATGTGGATGTTAGAGAATAATTTGGGGGATTGCTTCTCTCCTGTTACCAGGTGGGTCCCAGGATCAAACTCAAAGTTGTCAGGTTTGGTAGCAGATACCTGTTGAAGCAACTCCCTGTGTGTCTCAACAAATGCTGCATCTTCACCCCATGTTTCCCTGTTGGTTGTATCTACAGGTGTGGTTAGTGCTGGGGGAGGGGCAGCTCAGTGGTAGGTGTCATCCAAAGACAACACCATGGAGCTTGGGGAGACACATTTATTATCAACTGAGCCCACATGTGTCGATCATTCAGTTAGTGCCCACAATTATAGATGTCAAGTGAAATATGAGGCATAGAAAAGTCACAATAGTCATGGAGCTAAAAATCAGTTCCCTGACTCCAGTGCCCATTCCTTTGTTATGTTTAATGTGCACCGCTGCCATTGAGCAGAAATGCATGCAAGTCACATGCTGAACTTACATTCCAAATAGCTCCCCCTTTAGGGAGCAGGTAAGTGAGATAAAATACTTAACGTGGGTCAAAATACAGTCATTTCAACATAAAACCAATAAATCAGTGATGGTTTTATTCTTCCCACATCTTCTGTCTCTGAAATATATGTCACAAAAATACTTCTTTCAAACTACTGTGTTCTGAGCGTTTAATAGATGTGGTGGTGGCTCAGTACTAGAGAAAATACTCCTCCGGCTCTTACATCTAGGGCTCTCATTATTGACTGTAAAACCTAAGCAGATACAACTTAAGAAAACCTATTTCTCATCTTGTTTGCTTTTATTATAAAATACACAAAACCAAAATAACTATTGTGACTTTTATGGAGGAGGGGCAGGTGTGGGGATTGATTCCAAGCCCTCATGCATAAAAGGCACAGTGCTCTCCCATTGAGCTACAATCCCTGCCCTGATTTTGACCATGATTGGCCAGTTAGGAGTTTATGACATTAAGTATATTCACATTGCTTTTTCAATGGGAATCACTTTGTTCACTTGAGCTGAAAGCAACTGACAGGAAAATGCCCAATCTCCACCTACCACAGGCTGATGGTTTTTTTCTTGAAAGAACAGTCTGCTGTCCTGTTGATTAAGACCATCACGTGAGCATTGTTCACTCAGACAGCTTTCCTTAAGGGCACTTTGAGTGCCAGCATGAAGCCCTTTTTCCTGGAATATAATGTCATAAAAATGAATGTTTTTTTTTTCAAAAAAAGCAAAAACAATAAAAACTGAGTCCATTGAAGAAAAAGAAAAGGAAACACATCATTTTAAAAGGGGGAGTTAAGCTAGCCATGGCCACTTACATGCCGTGGGGCCTCAGGCCACTCCCTTTAACCCTGTGAATTCCATTTGCTAGATCTGTAGTAACAAGGTGGTTAAATGCACTTCTCAAAGTTGCTGGAACTCACTAATGACAAGGCCCAGACAGTGCCTGGCACCTCATGGGCAGTTTTGAAGAGAAGGGAAAGACTGAATCTACAATGTGAACAATTTGTAAAATTGTTCTTCAGAAATAGAGAGATTGGGCTAGAGAGATGGATCAGTGGTTACATTTGCTTCTCTTGCAAAAGAACCCAGGTTCTGTTCCTAGCACTGATATCATGGCTTACTACCTTCTGTCACGCCAGTTCCAGGGGATTCATTGTCCCCTTCTGGCTTCTGTGGGTACTGCATGCATGTGGTGCTCTTTCATACGTATAGACAAACACTCATTCACATCAAAATAAATGAGAAAGAGAAATGGGGATGGAGAAGTGACTGCGGTTAGAAACATTTGCTACTCTTTAAAGGACCTATGTTCAACTCCTTGCACCTACATTTGGTGGCTCACAACTGTCTGTAGCTCCAACCCCAGGGAGACCCACTTCTGGCCTCTATGGACACAGACACTCACATAATCACACACAGACACAGACATACATATAATTTGAGATAAAAAATAAGCATAAAAGATGAACATGTGCTAAGTAAAAAACTAATAAACAGTTTTTCTGTCATGTGTTTGTCATGATGAGGTATAGAGTAGAGCCAATGAGGTTTGGAAAAATTAATATCCAAGGTCACCAAGCAAGTCAATGGTGGACAATGATGCCAAATCTTGATGCCCTGCAACCACGTGACTTTTATGTAACTATTGAGTGAGAAGACCAAACAGCAAATAATTAATTGCAAGATAGTATTATCACTCTATACCAGAGGTGCACAGGTGGAATTGGGTGGCAGAAAGTGAAGTCCCCTCTGCAGCATGGACAGTGGCAGGATCCTGTGGGCAGCTCTAGGCTGAGGGCAGTCTCGGGTTTCCCTGCAGTTTCTTTGGAGTCTTCTTGTCCACACTTTAGTGTGAATTCACTAAAGAACTCTGCTTGGTGATATGTGCCCCCAATGTGCCTTGCCTCTTTAGTTTACATTCTGGACCCTCAGCTAAAAGGGGAAATTAGGAAAAGAGAGTCACAGATGCCACCCAGTTTCCTAGAAAAGGAACTTTTTAACTCGGAGGCCAAAGATAGCAGGTGTTTAAGAGATTGAGGTGGTGCACACCTTTAATTCCAGTATTTGGGTGGCAGAGGCAGGTAGGTCTCTGTGAGTTCAAGGTCAGGCTGGTCTACAAAGTGAGTTCCAGGACAGCCAAGGCTGTATTACACAGCCTTGTAACAAGGGGTGGGGTGCAAGTATGATCTGGGCATGGGGACTGGGGACATGGACATTCCAAGGAGGAAACCTGGGCTCTGGGCTTGAACTTAGGGTTCAGATGCCTTTTAGGGAGCTTGAGCTGTGACTAGTACTGGTTGGATTTTATGATAGTCTTCTTCTTTCAGAGGGTACAGAGCAAAGACTTTCTGCAGCCTTGAGAAGTGTGGGTTGATGTGGGATGTCTTTCTGTATACTGTAAATATCATTTATTATTAATAAAGGAACTGTCTTGGCCTGTGGCAGACATCTTAGAAGTAGGCAGGAAATCAGAGCATAGATAGGGGAAGGAGGACAGAGTCAGAGAGACCCCATCCAGCTGCCCAAGAATCAACATGTAAAAGTAACACAGGTGAGCCATGGGCCATGTGGCAAGACAGATTAATGGAAATGTGCTGAGTTAAGATGCAAGAGCTAGCTAGCAATATGCCTGAGCACAGAGCAGCATGAAATTAATATAAGTGTCTGAGTCATTTGGGGGGGGATTGAGCAGCAGCAGGCAGGTCTGGATGTTGGGACTGGGCCTGCTAGAAACTTTATGTTCCAGTGGGTCAGAATCGTGGAAGGCTCACGCTCCTCAAAGTTTCCATCCACTCTCACCCACGCGAGTCAGTGCTCTGGTTTTTAGTATACTTTCGCTGTTTCTAAGACGGTATATTTTGATGATTCTATGACAATCTAATTTTGAAATGATGTGTTTGAAATCCTGCTTGGGGATTGGGAGGGGTTCTTTATCATTATTTTTTTTCAAACAGGTACTTCCTGATAACCTGTGGCAGCTAAACACTGCTCTCCTGCCTCAGCCTCCCTAAATGCTGAAATTACATGGAGGCACCAGCATCCATAAATAATGGCTTTAATTTTTTATTTTATTTATTTTATGCCTATGGGTGTCTTTATGTCTGTGCACCACCATGTGCATTCCTGGTTCCTGCAGAGGCCTGAAGAGCCTAACAGATCCCCTGGGACTGCAGCTACCGAGGGCTGTGAGCTGTTGTGTGGCTGGGAACCAAACCTGGGTTTTCTGGAAGAGCAGCCGGTGCACTTTTCGGCTGAGCCATCCCTTCCACCCAGTGGCTTTCCTTGTTAAAGATTTGCTTTTACTATGTAGCACTTGCTCCTCCTTTGAGATCACATTTAAATTTTCCTACCTTGCTATGGCCTTGCTGGTCTCAAAAAGCCCAAACTTTTTTTGGAACCTACTCAAATGTTCAGGTTTTTAAGGCTCCCTTCTGTTAAAAAAAAATATTAATAGCATATCAAATAACAATATATTATGTTATATTCTATTACATGGAGAAAATATATAGGATATATATACATAAAATGTTATATAGTAATAATATCCCAGAAGAAATGAAAGAGTAATAGCTATCCAGCTGCAGCTTGAGTGAGTCCCTGTTCCATTCATGCTGAAATGCTGACTGTCTCTATATTGTCCAGGTCTTATGCAGGCAGCCATGGCTTCTGTTAATCCACGAGGGCAATGACCCTATTGTTTCCAGGAAAAACTAATTTTTAGTAGTCATTATTGACCTCTGACTCTTACAGCCTTTCTGCCACCCTTTTACAGTTCTCAGTAAGCCCTGTGGAAGAAATTTATATCAATGACAGTTTCATTCAGGAAACAAATTTAACTAAATTCCCAATGGCAAATGAGACCGTGTTAACAGCCAATTCTTTTCCCTTGTTGTCAGTTTTTCAGTGACAGCTTTGATATTTAAATAAAGTCCAATGCCCTTAAGTGATAATGCAAAAGATAACTGGTGTTATCTTTTCACTATATTGTCTTTTCTCAATAATATCTCTTGATGGCCATTGTGCAGCCAGACACTGTTAAGGCTCCTTTCTGGCATTAGTGTTGTGACAAGTTTGCATATGATCATTATGGGGCCAATAGGACAGATAAATAGATGAAGGAAGAATATTTAGTGGTGTGCCATGATGCTTTGAAGAGGATGCTTTTCTCATGATGATCAGTATGAGAGGGTTAGTATGACAAAGTTAGAGGAATTTAGAATTGGGCAGGGATACAGTTCATCAGAGAAGAATGTTTGCCACTCAGGCTGACAAGCTGTGTTTGCTCCCAGGCCCAACCTGATGGAAGGAGAAAACCAACTCCTTGTCTTTTAGCCCCCACACCCACACCATGGCATGTGCATACACATACACACACATGCATGGGCATTACTCACTGTCAAGGTTCGGTATCCACTTCGTCTTCTACAATACCAGCAGCTGATGAGCAGAGCAATTCCCAGGACCACAGTGAGGATGCCAATCCCTGCAGCCCTAGAACAAGAGATAGACATGTCCAACACAGCTCAGAAACATCATTCCAGACTGCAATGAAACAACCTAACTTCTTCCTTTTTATGGTCAAGAAAAGAATCTTCTAGTCTCCAAATAGTTTGCCATTTTCCACAAAGAGCATCTGACCAGACCTCCACCCTCAAATATAAGGATAGGGCCTAGTTGAGGAGTCTTTAAGTGAAAAGCACCCAAGTCCCAAGTATAAGAGGCACCTTGGCATTTGACACTAATGTGGACAGTATACTTACTGAAATAGAATAACCCTTTCTTCTCAACATAGCTCTTTTAAAGCATTTTTTCCAACCAAATCCAGAAAAGGGAAGTAGAAATAAACACTATGGACCAGTGTCGTAACTCTATAGCAAGGAACCAGCCATTATCTCCACTTCCCAGAGGAAGAAATACATTCAGTGGACCAATGACTTGCCACCCAGAGCAAGTTGAAAGGCAGAGTCAGGGTTTGAGCCTGAGGCCATCCCTACCCCACACTCTGCTATGGCTCCCTGCGTACCCCACCCCCTATCCCCCACCCCCGCAATGGGTGAGGAGGTGTCTGAGCTGAACCTAGTACAGAGTTACACTGTTACTTATCTATGTATATGGTCCTGACCAGAAGGGTCTGGTTCTGAGGCTCTTAGTCAGCTGCTGTGTCCTGTGTCCAGACATTCCTGGGAAACGTCACAGTTGCTGCAAAGGCCCCAGGAACGGTGGCGTGTGTTCCTGCGTGGCACTGCCAGTCAGCTAGCATCTGCCTGATGCTCAGCATGATTCCCCACTGAGGACTGGGCATTGACTGCAATTGGGAACTTGCTAAGAAGTGCCCTGCCAAACTAAGTGACATGTACCAGACCGAGCACCAGGCTGCACGGGTGAACCAAGAGGGGAGTTTTGCCATTACCACCTACCTTCATCCCAAAGCTGCCAAGGCATCAAGCTTGTCCTGTCCAATTCTAGATGGCATGAAGAGACCTGGAAGATGGCTGTACCAGAGGGAAGCTCTGCCCTAGTCTTATAGGCCAACCCATGTGTAGAGCTACCGACTTCTAACACCCAGGTCTCCAGCACTGGGGCCGCCTCTGAACATCATTTGTGACCAGCATTATGCTACACACACACACACACACACACACACACACACACACACACACACACACACTTCATTTTATCTTCCCAGCAATCCTCTGAGTTAGGGATAGTTCATTTTACAGCTGACATTAGGCTGTCAGAATGCCCAAGGCTTCACAGCCAGCACATGGCTGACCCAGCAGAGGAGACGGCACTAGACGGCCATCAATGATGCTCTAGGAGTCAGATCAGACCAGACTGGTCTGACCATCCAGTGCTTTCCTGGGAAAAAAAAAAATCCATTTAAAGTGATGCTGTCACAGGGAGTGTTCAATGGCTCTTATGATTGAAGGCAGCTGACACAATTCCCAGCATTTGAATGCTTGAACTTCACCCTCTGGTCTTCCTGTGAGCGTCTTGACACAGACAGAGCTCTGTTCCAGCTCCTTATGCACAGTCACGTTGTGCTTAGAATTCACACACAAGTGACCAAGTGACCGGAGGCAGAAAGCATCAAAGAATACCAGACATGCCAGAGGAAGCCACTGTCCAGCCTAGCAGGACCCCTCAGTTACCCTGACATTGGCAGCCAGTCACCTGGGGTGCAATTAAAGTGCAGATACTGGGGCCCCATGCCCAGTCTAAACTGATTCCTAGGAATCTGCATTTGGGCAAGCTCTCTGGATGAGTTATTCCCACTCAAGTGTATAAGAAGCTCTGTCTAGTGAGTCTAGAGAGAGCTAACAGTCAGCAGATGGGTAGCCCTTTTTTGACTGGCTATGGGAATCCACTTCATATTCTTTTTCTTTATTGTACCTTTGACGAATTTCAAAGGAAGAGAAATACCCTCTGAGAATCTCAGAGACACATTGCTTCAGTACAGATGACTCTGCTTTCCTGGTGTCTCACCCTCCCATTTAAATGGGCAGCCAGATGAGTGAGGTCCTGATATTGGTGGTCTTGTGGGCTGATTTTCTTGTGTTCCTCCTTGGTCTCTTTCACCACCTTGCACAAGATCATGTACCAGGATGTCTCAGGTACTCTGTGGTAGCTTCTTTCAAGGACTGAGGTTAAAAGCTGCACTGTGCTAGGGCCTCTGGTGATGTCCGCGAGCACGATGGCATCCATGTATGCAGACTGAGTGGCTGTTTTTCTTCTGTGTTGGAATCTGGGACCTCTGCTCTTGGGAGACACCACTGTACTCTCCTGACCCTGCATAGGCACTTTGGTCACAGTGTAAGGAAGAAAGCATGCGCCTGCAGTGAAGGAGTTACTTAACATGATGCTAGTTAGTCGTGGGTGCTCTTTGTAAGCTGTTGTCCCCAACTCCAAACCAACCTTTCTATGCCCTGCACTGGAATGCTGGCACTGGACTCTGCAAATCTTACTTCTGCTTTGCCTGGGGGCCTGTGAAGAGTGTCCAAGAAGAGTCTCTAAGACAGTTTGCTCTCCGTGCTGTTCAGCATTACCCACAGAAGTTCTTCACCCTACCAGTCCGCTCGTTTGGCAGCCCCCACTCTCTGTTACTGCCAGAAACGGCTCTTCATGGACCAGCGCCCCACCAACTGAGCAGGGCCTCACTCACCAGAGACCTGAGCACACAGGAACCAGCTGACAGAAATTCCCCTTCGGTGGGTTCCATTCTGTGGGAGCTTCTCCCTTCACTTTAGGTTCTGATGGCCCCTGCCTTCCCACTTGTTCTCTCAGCCTCGGGGACAGAGGCAGAATCCTGTGGTGTTACTTCAGTGCCTTTGTCTCCTCAAGGCCTCACCAGTTCGTCATACTGAAGGCCAAGTGACTTATTGGCGTCCATCTTCCTTACTAGACCTGGACGGTAATTTTGCATTGACTGTGGGTGCTGCTGCTAGCTTCCCCAACTGGGAACAACGGGATACAGGACAAAGGATGACTCAGCTTTCAGCCTATGGAGCTGACAATTCCTGCCTCCACCTTCCAGCTGGGCACTTAAGAGATACTCATCTCTTGCTTCTCCTCTCTTTGAACTGGACTGTGCAAATATTTGCTGTTGTCAGCCACCAGCTTAGCGCTTCGTGGACAGAGCTGTACTTAGATCCCAACATCACCACACCCTATTGCACACACAGATCCTAGTCTCAGAGCCTTTTCCCACATACAACACAGTGGGCAGACTGGGTCATGATGTGAGGCATACGGACAGGAACTGAGTGCTGGGGGAGAAAAATGACCCAGCCTCCTCCCTCCATTTCTCAGCTTCTAATGGGAAATGCACAAAGATGATGGCATACCATCTTCACTTAGACAGAGGCCATATCCAAGACAGCCAGAAAGGAAGAAACAGATGGGCTAGGGCCCCTAGACTACTACTAAATGAAAAAGAATAAAATTCTGGTTTAAAAAAGAACATAGTTTAAGTGGAGTCATCCTAAAGATGATGAACAATACCATATGTAATCTATCTCCCCACCTAATTAGTATAAAATTTGGTAGAATGTATCACTACCCCTACCTCCCCACTGGCTATGCTGTGGTATGGAAAATCCCCTGGAATTGCTCCTAGCTAGACTCCATTGATGGAGTCTGGACCTTGTGTGCTGTTTGACGATGTGTGATTTATGTAAAAGTTCCCAGAAACTCTTTCTACAAAGGGAACAGATCTGCATGGGTTCTGAACAGACAGCATAAAGATAATTGAAATTAGCAATTTTTTGCCTGTAGGTAGCAACCACCAGGATCGAAAGACCCTTTCACAGTTATCCAATATCAGATATCCTGCAAATCAGATATTAACTCTAACCCTAACCCTAACATTATAATTCACAACAGTAGCAAAACTACAGTTATGAATTAGCAGCTAAATAATTTTATGATTGGGAATCACCACAACATGAGGAACCGTATTAGGGTCGCAGCATTAGGAAGGTTGAGAACCACTGGTCTAAATCAAAGCCTGGCTGGACTCCCTTCAGATTCAGCTCCTACCACACCCTTCCAGTTCCTAGAAGCTGCAGAGTACATCCTGTGTTCCCCTTAGAGCATTTACAAATACTGGAGTTACCCTCGGCCTAACTCTCCCACTGGACTCTGGACCTTCTCAGAGATATAGAACAGTATCTCCAAACCATGTAGTTAGTTCTTAGAAGTAATAATCACATAAAGACTTATTATTAATTCAGAAGCCCAAACATCTTTCCAGAGAATGGCCCTATCATGTAAAAGTCATGGCCACCATCTTCAGATTGGAGTCTGCATGCAGACTGAGGTCCACACACATGCCTCTCATCCACACTGCCTCTTCATCATCTTAGTGCTATCCTGTCTACAAAGTTCCCGCTGGAGTCCTGAGAGGAGCTGATGGGATAGGCTTGAGGAAGGCGGTGTCCTGGACAGATGTTTTCCAATTTGGGAACCAACAACCAAGGCCCGAGACTACAAACAAACATAGCAATACTTATTTTCTCACTTCTATCTCCCAACCATTTGGCCCCAGAGATGTGTGAGTGAGACCACGATAGGAATGCCGGATCTCCCCAGTGGCAATGGTCGGCATGTGTGGGTGGAAGTCAGCAGGCAAATAGCTAACTGGAAATGCTGCTTTTTAACTTACTCTTCAACCGTGACATAAGAGTGGCTGTGCCCCTTCCTGGGGTAACCGAAGTGCATCTCTTCTCGTGGCATTGTGTGAACTCAGAGCACAGGACACCTAAAGGAAGGCACATGGGCATTGATTAGTGTATCCAAACATCCTCATGAGTCTCACAGAGACACCAGGACAGGTGTCAGCTGATACACCCTCGGGGTCCTCCCTGTGGGGACTCAGTCTGCCTCTCATTAATTCTAAGAGATTTAGAAATAACCTAGGTTTCAGCTGCCTTTTAATTACTGAACATTCTAAGAAGAAACTACACATAAAACAAAGCACTTTAAAACTGAGTTATCCTGGTGGTGTGTGTGTGTGTGTGTGTGTGTGTGTGTGTGTGTGTGTGAGAGAGAGAGAGAGAGAGAGAGAGAGAGAGAGAAAGAGAGAGAGAGAGAAAGAGAGAGAGAGAGTCTCAGCCTTTGACTCTATGATAAAATCAAGGAGGTTTTAATTCACTCTTTCTCTGACTTTACTGCCTCAAGGCAGCAGTTACTAGAACAAAAGAGATGATTCAGTGTGTAATGATGTTTGCTGCACAGGGCTGCCAACCTGAGTGTGATGCTCAGAACCCCAGGTAAACATGACTCCATGGCATTATCTTTTGAGCCCCACGTGTGTTCTGTGGCACACACACACATACATATTGTGCAATAATAAATTTTAAAAGAAATAAAATAAGCTAAGTGGTGGTGGTTTACACCTTCAATCCTAGCACTGAGGAGGTTGAGGCAGGAGGATCTCTGTGAGTTTGAGGCCAGCCTGGTCTACAGAGCTAGTTCCAGGGCAGCCAGGGCTGTTACACAGAGAAAATTTACCTCAAAACGAAAACAAAAACCACAAAAGAAGATGCATTAGTTTTCTCCAAAATCACCACTGTCACCCACCTCTGACCTAGCAGGTTGTGATGCTCATTCAGATGCGTTTCCCTAGCACGCAGCCTTAGGCTGGTGAGGGTGTGTGGCAAACTGACAGGACATCTTCCAAACCCCCTTTCAACAAGGAAACCGTTTCTTCTTGGCCAAGTACATATCACCCAAGACAAAGGGATGAAATGAAACCTCATTTCAGCTAGTAATTTGTTTTTCCTCCCATTCAGTGCAATTCCTAGCTTTCTTTCTCTTCCCTCCCTCCCTCCCTCCCTCCCTCCCTTCCTTCCTTCCTTCCTTCCTTCCTTCCTTTTTTTGCTGCCCTGCTGTCTCAGAACTCAATATGTAGAATAGATTGGGCTTGAACTCATAAAGGTCTGGGTTCCTGTTTTCCAAGTGACAGAATAAATTAAAAGTGTGTGCCATCATACCCAACCCAAACACACACACACACACAAACAAAAACAAACCCACCTAAAATGGGTATAAATGAATATCAACAAAAATCTCATGGACTACAGTGGTCATAATTAAAATGAGCTCATTAAAAAATGGGAGCATTGGGGCTGGAGAGATGGTTCAGCGGTTAAGAGCACCGTCTGCTCTTCCAGAGGACCTGGGTTCGATTCCCAGCACCCACATGGCAGCTAACAACTGTCTGTAGTTCCAGTTCCAGGCAAACACCAAGGCAAATAAATAAATAAATGAAATAAAGTTTTTTAAAAAAAAAAAAAAAATGGGAGCATCACTCCTCTTTGTTATTTATTGTGGGGTGGGTTTTTTGTTTGTTTGTTTGGTTGGTTTTTGGTTGGAGGGGTTAAAACAATTTTTATATATTTTAAAGACCTAACCCCATGGAATTACATTGATTAGCTCCATTTTTAAAGAACAGAGAGGCTGGGAAAACAAAATTAGTACTTTCTTTTTTATCATGTGATTCCTCTCCACAGGGGGCATTTTGTATGTAATTTGCCTCTCCCATGTGTAAAAAAGAAATTCCAGTTGATCTCAGGGATCATCCTAGGTGGATAATGTAGGGGTGAAGCTTGTGTTGACAGACAAAAGACTCGATTAATTCTGCATTAAGTTTTCTCTTGTGCATCTATCTCAAGCTCAGAACTTCAGTAAACAGTTACAGGACAAGTGTACCTCTCCCCCACTCAGGTCAGCAGAAGTCCCTGTGGGTGACAGACTACATCTGGTGCAAAGGGATTCCTGATGTCAACAACACCACCCCACACCCCCACCCCTATTCTGGGCAACCTTGGAAGACTGAGAGAGAAACTAAGACTGGGAATGCCAGAGGTGAGACAATTCCAAGCGGGGAGGGGTAACCCTGCTAACACTTGATATTCAAAAAAGGCCCTGAGTGGGGACAGAGGAGTCCCCCAGCACTCTTACCTTCCCTGAGGAGACCGTCCTTCGCCTCTGCGTGCTGACTGATGCCTGTGTGTGTGAAGACCGCTTCTCTGGCTATTAATCTAAACAAAAAAAGAATTTTTTTTTCATTCTTAATCTTGAGTCTCATGATAGTCATGAGTTTGGATTCCTCTTGGGTTGTCTGTGATTGCTTATTTGGCATGAAAGAAACTAACTTCATTCTACCCTTTAGGGGAAACACACACACACACACACACACACACAGAGAGAGAGAGAGAGAGAGAGAGAGAGAGAGAGAGAGAGAGAGAGAGAGAGAGATATCTTGGTGGTTGATTTGATGTTTCCCCAGTCCCCAGGGAAGCCATTCATTTTTAAGTTGCCTGGTCAACTACAGGCTGTCCAGGCAAACTCACACTTCAGATAAACAAGTGTTTTTGTCATATGTCTAATTAATATTTTTTACTATAAAAATACTTCAGTCATGTAGTGTTCCGCTCTTAATTTGACTTGTATGTCACACTTTTCCCCACAAGGTTCCTGGAGGAAAGGAGGGCAGAAAGATTATAGGAGTCGATGGCAGAGCTCTCCAGGCACAAAAGGGCAGCTGCACATGAGAACTCACAGAAATTCTGACAGCATGTACAAGGCCTGCTCAGAGCAGACAAAGCTCACCACTAGCTGAGGAGTATTTGATAGCTGCAGGAGAGAAACAGTGACTTCTTATTAACGGTGTTGACCCTGATAGGGTGACCACACTCTATGGCAAGAGAGTAGCTGGGCAGCAAAAACTATACTCCATAGGTGAAGGAGAGGGGGAAGGGGGGGCCCACAGTTGGGTGGTTAGGGAGGTTAAAAGTGGAGAAGGTGGCTCTAGGAGGAGGTAGAGAAGAAATATGATCAAAATACATTGTATGAAATTCTGAAATTTTTAATAAAAACATGTATCAAAATATTTTTAAATGTTTCATATGTTGTTGGGATAAAGTTACACTAAAAAAATTCTATTTTGTGAGCAAGGTATGGTGGCTCATACCTACATTACTAGCACTTGGGGAGCTGAGGCAAGACACACACACACACACACACTCAAGGCCAGCTTGGACTATATAGTGAGACCTGCTTCCAAATATGTACATAGTTGATCTGAAGCCCAAGATTCACTGGGTGCCTACTTCCACCCTAAAGAACTGAAGAACTTGTAGGCTGGGGTCTGGAGAGCAAGTCCCAGAAGTCCATTTGTGGTGATATTCTGTTTATGCTCTAGCAAATAAAGCTTACCAGAGGTTTGTGGTGGCCCTGGGGTTAATTGTCCACTGAGGATTTGAGTTTTCATGCACTTGCAAGAGACAGGTGAAATTTTCCTTTTCAGGGTGGACCTACTTTAACTCTTACTAAACCAGGAATAATTCTACTTACCATCACCATCCAATATGTCTCAATGGAACATCTAGGAAGCTGTCATCTCCCTTCCCACAGAGGGGCTCTCTGGACACATGCAGGATGCTGATGGCGCTGCCATTGGCCAGGTGTATACTCCCAGCTCATTTGTTTCATGAAAGCCCAGGAAGCTGCCATCACCAGATCTTCTGCAGGTGTATCTGTGGGGGTTTAGTGCTTTGCAGCCTCTGAGGTAACCAGTTCTTTAGAGTGACAGTACCCAACTATTCTGTATGTGAATACTCTGGGAACCTCAGCCTGAAAAAAATTCTACCACATCCTGTATCCTGGACTCACACAACCTCCAGGAAGTTCTCCATGATTAGTCTTAGTTATTGCCCTTGGACTGGCCTCAAGCACACTGGAGCCAGCCGAAGCCAGAACTGACCACTCCAGCCTTGTTATTTCCAAAGGACTACCTTTTCTTCCCCAGTGAACAGCTGGGGCTGCAGTCCAAGCTGTCTGCTCCTCATCTCTTCAGTCTAAGCTATCATCACCTCAGTTTACGCACCTGAAGAACCTGAGGCTAAAGGGCTGCACAGGTTGGTCCTGGATAAGGTAACTCGTGAGTGCTCACACTAAATGTGCTTAGCTGGGGGCTGGAGAGATGGCTCAGCGGTTAAGAGCACCGTCTGCTCTTCCAGAGGACCCGGGTTCAATTCCCAGCACCCACATGGCAGCTAACAACTGTCTGTAGTTCCAGTTCCAGGCAAACACCAAGGCAAAATAAATAAAGTTTAAAAAAAAATTAATAAATGTGCTTAGCTATTCTCATGAAGCTGCCCACACCCCAGCTCAGGACTGCCAGCCCTGTTTTTGTCCCAGGTGAGAACATGTGCTACTAACTCCCAGGCTACTGACTGGTTCTCTGCTGCCACCTATTGGACACTTCCTAGCGCCCCAGGCCAGTTTCATGAAGAGATTGAATGACTTCCTGGAGACCAGGACAGGAGTGTAAAGACGACTTCCCAAACATGAATAGCCCTGAATCCCAGCTCTCACTGGTTATTACTTGCTCTATCTCACTAAATGATTTCCCCTCTCAGCTTCAGCCTCCTTATGAGGTGGGGGGAGGGAGGCAGAGACAGAGAGAGAAATGAATCACAGAATTGCTAGCTCAGAGAGTCTGGCAGCTTACTGAAGCTGGAGGAAGGCTGGTGCCTCTGAATTTCCTGTGAACTCTCAAGTACTTTGCAGGGTCACAGCTAATTGTCAATCTAATTAAAATCCACTGTCTAGGCAGGAAGGTTCTGATAATGATAGATAAGTGAGTGATGCAGGGTGTCTAAGAATACCTAGTGGGAAGCTCTCCAAGCCGGTTCTTCCTCCCTGACATGCCCAAGCTATAGCCATGGCAAGCAAGGGGAAGGGTGCCATCAGTCTGGCCTAACTTGTGCACAGCTCTGTCCCCAAGGTGAGCAGAGAGAAAATGAAAATGTGAAAGCCCATGGTCACAGTGAAGTCACTGTTCATGTTTGCTCTGGCATCAGATTACACCACCAGGTTCTTGTCTGGAGACGTTGGCTCTATGTGGGGCTGGGGGGGGGGCGAGCGTTGAAAAGAGTCAAAAGAAAATGGGCTTCTCTGGAGCCTGGAAAGGTAGAGTAGGGGCTTACAGGGCCCAAAGGGAGCGTTCCAGGTGGAAGGTGAGTGCCACTCATGAGAGGAAGTGATGGTGGAGTGGGCAGGTGGGGGGAGGAGACCTCTGTGCCCAGAGTTCCAGGTCTGAGAAAGAGACCTGAGGTCAGGCTTTGGTCTTCAGAAGGCCTGGATTGCCACGGATGCTTGTGTTGGTTTGAAAGAAACTGGTCCCAAAGGGAGTGGCACTATTGGGAGGTGTGGCCTTGTTGGAGTAGCCATGTGTGTCACTGTGGGGGAGGGCTTTGTGCTCCTCTCCTTTGCTCAAGCTTCCCTCATGTGACAGAGACCGTTTCTGTCCCATACCAGGTAGCTCTTCTGACATGAGATAGAGAGTTTGGATTTAACAGGCATTCTTGGGTTTAGAGAAGGAGAGAACCATGTTTCAACTCCAAATCATGCTTTAATTTTCAATTGACGTGGGACTACAAAAATACCATTTACCTTATATGTCTGTAGAACATAGTAGAGACAAATATTTGGGAGATTTATGCAATTTTATTCTATTGGAAGTGTGCTATGCCATTAAGCCAACTTGCCCTTTTTCTTGGGGCATTTTCTGGATGATTCATCCTTCTGCAGGTGTTATATTTGTCCGGCGGTCTTCAGATTTCTTAGTTGGATGCCTTTGTTTTTCTGGAAAGTCAAAACAAAATTCTGTTCCAACCTTAACTTTGGGGATTTTCCCTTCTTAGCAGGTCAGATGGCCATGCAGTTTGATGAACTATCATCTCTTCTAATCAAGAGGTCCCTCCTTTTTTAATCTAATCCTTATCAATTTTAATTGTAGACATAGCTTTTCTTCTCTTTTGGAAACAAAAGCAAGGGCTAGAGAGATGGCTCAGCGGTTAAGAGCTCTGACTGTTCTTCCGGAAACAAAAGCAAAGCCTCTTTCCCTACATAACACATATCCTGGTTTTTATTCTGTGGTTAACACACCTTGGAAGTATATGGGCTGATTCAGTTCACTTTTTTTTCTGTTATTTAGTATCTCTGTGAAGCTGTCACTCTTTTTTCATTAGCATTTTAAAAAGTTAAAGTTAATAAAACATAGATAAGTCACTCAGCATATCTAATTATTTCTAAGCATCACTTATATCTTGGAATTAATTCTCACTGGTGTTTTCTATATGTGTTATTGTTGTCTTCCATATTGTTCTTTAAGTTCAGAAAGATTTTTTTCTCTTTGATATATTCTATTGGTGAGACTTCCCACAGAGTGAGACTCTTCAAAAAACATAAAAACAAAATTTAGCAATTATAATTTTGAAAACCCAACCATGTTTTTGGGGTTTCTTGTTTTTGTTTTTATTAAAAAAAAAAAAAAAAAAAAAAAAAAAAAAAAAAAAAAAAAAAAAAAAAAAAAAAAAAAAAAAAAAAAAAAAAAAAAAGCAGAAAGCAACTATACATTCCCTAAATGTTGGTTGGTATTTTAAATTTTTCCTTCAAATCCAGCACGACCTAAGCCAATAATGTCATCCTGGCTATGAGAACAGGTGACAGAAACTGGCTAAGCAGTTTAGAGTAGAATAGCCCCAAAGTGAAAGATCCCCACCTTGAATAAACACCAGATCCTCGCTCCCTTGGACAACTGCATCCTTGGAGGCCAGAGACACTAACAGTGTTTAAGTCAAAATAGCTTCAGCTCTAGTCTAGAGGCCAAGGATGCAAAAAGGGAATGGGGCCTGGTTTCTTGCTCCTCTCCCTAAATGAAAGCCATATGTAAGGATGTGACTAAAACTTAGAAGTACCCAGACACCTGGTGTTAGTTTTTTGCGTGTGGGGAAAGGGAGAGAGAGAGTGGGCTGCCATGTGGCCTTTCTTTTTAAGAGAAGGGATTGGGGGAGGGGGGGCTGGAGAGATGGCTCAGCGGTTAAGAGCACCGTCTGCTCTTCCAGAGGACCCGGGTTCGATTCCCAGCACCCACATGGCAGCTAACAACTGTCTGTAGTTCCAGTTCCAGGCAAACACCAAGGCAAATAAATAAATAAAGTTTTTTTTAAAAAAAAGAGAAGGGATGGGCTCAAGTCTATGTAGCCACGCCTAGGGATGTGCCTTCCGTACACAGAGTCCTGTTGACTTTACCTCGTGGCCACTACATGCCAGGGATTCTTTTTTTTAATATTTAGTTTATGTAAATTTGTATTTTGGCTGCATGTATAACTGTGTAAGGGTGTCAGATCTTGGAATTACAGACAGTTGTGAGCCACCATGTGGATCCTGGGAATTGAACTCAGGCCTTCTGGAAGAACAGTCAGTGCTCTTAACCGCTGAGCCATCTCTCCAGCCCCTAGGGATTCTTATTTCACCCAGCACCATGTTGAGTCTACCATGTGGCATGCCAGAAACACTTACACCTGGTAATTGGGAACTACATTAAGCAGTTCATACCGTCTTTGCCCCTCACTGAGCAAAGCCTTACTAACCCTAACCCTCAGTGGTACCCACCCCATTCCCAGGGACCCACTCCTGTCCTACAGATGCATTTCTCACTATCTGAAACTTATACCTAGGAATCTTAGTAAATTTCTTTCTAAAATTTAGTCTCTGAGGCTCATAAATTTCATTCTTTAATTTGTGGGGTGAAACCCAGAAAGCACCGAACACCCCAACTCTTGGGCTTAGTTCATCAAGAGCCAAGAAATGGTCTGTCATTCTCCTCCAAAATTTCCTGAATCTCTGGGATAACCTTTGACATAGGTATTGATTTTTTTTATATCCAGTATTTTTCTTTCCCAAAAGTCTTTCTGTCTCTGTCTTTCTCTCTCTCATTCACACAAACATACACATGAGCACACACACATATACACATGCACATACTCTCTCACATACACATACACACATGCATATACATGTCCATATACATACATACACACATGGACATACTGTCATGCACATATACAATACTTGTAGTGGGATTATGCTGGTAATGTTGTAAATATTTGTCCAGCCTATGGATTTAATAAAAAGCTGATTGGCCAAAGGCAAACAGGAAGTGTGGGCAGGACTACCAGGCTAAGAAAACTCTGAGCACAGGAAGAGCAGAGACAGATGCCAGAGAGCCGCCAGAGAGAGCTGCTACAGACATGACAAGGAGATGGCAGTGGACACAGAGGAAAGAAGCTGAAATGCTGCTATGAGAAAAGGTGCCGAGCCGCACATGTGGCTGAAGAAGATGGATTGAGTTCAGATGAAGGAGCTAGCAATTTCTATATCTGGGCCCTAGGTCAATCAACGTAAAAATAATATATGCCCGTGTGTGATTATTTGATGCAAAGTGAGGCAGAGAGTGAGACCAAACCTTGGGTCCAGGCCTGGAAAGTCCAGGCCATAACAAAATACAACAAATACTCTCTCATAATACTACATGAAGAGTACATATGTGCGCGCGCGCGCGCGCACACACACACACACACACACACACACACACACACACGCTCCCTAGGCTACTGTGTGCTCGTTGCTCCTCAGGAAAAATGAGAACACTCTGGCCCCATACATAGCTGCTAACAACCCTGCCTCAATCATCTGTGCCTCTAGAACAGAGCTGCATGGACAATAAGCAGGATTTATTGGCTCACAGTTCAGAAGGCTGAGAAGCCCCACATCAAGGGGCTGGCACCTGCCAGGAGCCTCTTGCTGGTCATCACATGGTTGACACGACAAAAGACAGAGGGCGCCAAACTCCCTCCTATGACCAATTCACACTCAACCAATTTCCTGCTACCCTAATTATTTCTTAAAAGTCCTGTTTTAATAATGTCACAATGCTTACATTTCAACATGAGGTTGGTTTGTTTATGGTTGGGTCTCCCTATCTGGCTTTCTGCTCCTGTTTTCATGTGACATTTCTCCCTTAGCTTCCTGAGTAGCTTTGAGTGCAGGCATGTGCTACCATGTTGGGGCTTCTATGTGAGTGAAGGGCTCATTTAAATCACAGCAACCAACCCTCCTCAATAATACCAAAGATTTCCTAACCTAAAATAGGGTGAGGACATAGAGAAAGTGATGAGAGGCAAGGCTGGACCACTGTGGATGTAGTCCAGGCATCCAACCCTTCCAACGACTTATCTGAGGCAGAAGAAAGTAGGTTATAGGTCATATAGCTTAGCATGCTGGAAGCATGTCTCCCCAGCTGAAGGTGCCAGAAGGCAGAAACTGACATTCATAGCAGTACTTGCCAGAGGAAAAGCAGCAGAGCCCTTGATGAGCCTCTGTCTTGTGAGATTTGTTCCTAGCACTTTGAGGAAAGGATCTTGAAACAGGAATTGAACTGTAAAACATCTCCAATGTATGCTTGACATGTCCCTGAACTACACCATCTGTCCGAAGGTCCCAGGCAGCTGTGAGAAGTTGTGTGAGTGAGAAGACATAGTTCAGTGCCCTTCAGACTTGTTTTCATCCGAGATCTTCCTCTTTCTATTATCGGTCATACCATGCATACATCACTGACCCTTTGCCGTCACCGTCTCAGGCACAACAGTTCTGTGATCATCTAATTTGATAGCTTGGCCTACCATGAAGCCATCACCCTCATCTCTCCAAACAGAGATGGTGCCCCATATATGACCATGGATGATTAAAACATGAAGAACACTTTGTCTTTGGAGTCAGCATGTGGTTGTTTGCTAAAAACTATCTTTTCTGAACCTATATACACACACATACAAAAGCAATTGCCGTGTGTCATCTTAGAAAGCAAAAGTGTGTATATTAAGAATTTTTCTTTTTGCTTGACAGTAGCGGTACACACCTTTAATCCCAGAACCTGTGAAACAGAGGTAGGTGGCTCTCTGTGAGTTTGAGGCTATCCTGTTCTACAGAGTGAGTTCCAGGACAGCCAAAGCTACACAGAGAAACTCTGTCTCAAAAACAAACAAGCAAAATCAAAAACAGAACATTTTCAAAAGTGTAAACAGGGCTGGAGAGATGGCTCAGAGATTAAGAGCACTGACTGCTTTTCTACAGGTCCAGAGTTCAATTCCCAGCAACCACATGGTGGTTCACAACCATCTGTAATGAGGTCCGGTGCCATCTTCTGGCCTACAGGCATACTGCAGACAGAACACTGTATACATAATAAATAAATAAATAAGCTTTAAAAAAATAAATAAATAAAAGTGTGAACCAGCCAGATAAGATGGCCCATACCTTTGATCTCAGCCCTCAGGAGCAGAGGCAGGAGGATCTTTGTGAGTTTGAGGCCAGCTTAATCTACACAGTGAGTTCTAGGCCAGTCAGGGGTACAAAGCCAGACCTTCTCTCTCCAAGAAAAATTGTGCACCAAAAGTGTTTAAGATATCTACTATGATGTTATTATAATCTAATTAGTTAATAAACAGTGACTGTTGTTTAAACAAAAGAAATGATTTCTTTCTCCTCTTCTGGGACAGTGCTTAGAGGCACTCTGAATGGTCCAGCATCTGATATACTGTTATAGGCTTTCCTACAATACAATCTTTAACAAAACTAGGTCATCTCAAATCCCTGGCAACAGGATTGTTTACTTTTATACCAAGAAGGTAGAGAGAGCACCCTAGTCTACATGTAGGGTGCACCCAGGCTGACTTCTAGTGTTTATATTGTAAGACCTAAGGTCGCTATAAGATTGTCTGACACAAAGAGGCAATCACTGGGCCTCCTGTGACCCTGTGTGTCCTAAGGGTACCTGCCTGCTACAGGATAGGCTATGCTTCCTTATTAACGAGCAGAACAATTTCGAGAAAATGTTGGAGGCATAAACATGAAGCTTTTTGAAGTTAAGAAAAAAAGTGGGCAGGGTGGGGTGCAGTGGGGAGTGGTGGGTAGGGGAGGGGTGTATATTTGTGACTTATGGCAACTAGAAGGACAGTCTGTAGCATGCTAGTGGTTACCTTTTCAGCAAACGGAGCACAGCTTCTTAGTCCTCCACACATTCATTTTGAGTTAGTGCATAGCCAGCCACATGCTGGAGGGATAAGTGAATGAAACAGAGCTTGTGGAAGTGCCCTAATGGTTAACGCCACTTGCCACCAAGTCTGTTGGCCTGAGTCTGATCCTTAGGACACACATGATGGAGGAAGAAAACTGATTTCCTTGAGTCATCCTCTGTCCTCCACACGTGCACTGTGGTACATGTGCCCCCCCCAAATTTATAGAATTTTAAAAATAAATAGAACAGAATTCACATCAGCGTTGTATTCACTGGCAGTAAAAAAAGAGTAAGTTCTTCTTTATAAATGTCTTTGAGTTTATTTGACATCTAAGAAATCTTTGCTAGGATCTTTAAAATTCTGGAATCGAGACTCATGTACCAAGAAGGTATGATTTCCCAGCATGTACATAAGGCCATGCTGAAGTTTTACTTGAATCTAAAGGCTTATTGAGAGTCAACTTGAAAGACTATAAATGTAGCTATATATTATTGTTGTTCATTTTTACTCTTTGGCCTATTTTACATTTTTGGCTCTTTAAGGGGGCCCACCACTAGCTCCCAGATAAATACATGGAGGCTTATTTTTACTTAAAAATGTCTGACCCTAGCTTGGCTTGTTTCTAGCTAGCTTTTCTTAAATTATCCCATCTATCTTTTAACTCTGGACTTTTACCTCTCTCTGTTCCTGTATACCTCTCTTTACTTCTTACTCTGTGGCTTGCTGTATAGCTGGGTGGCTGGCTCCTGGAATCCTCCTTCTCTGGCTTCTTCTTTTTTTTCCCCCAGATTTCTCCTATCTATTCTCTCTGCTTGCAAGCCCTGCCTAGTCTTTCCAGTCAAGCTATTGGCCATTTAGTTCTTCATTAAACTATTGTGCCCTAGTTGCAAGGCCCCCAAGGAGATCACCAGAAATGCGAACTCCAAAGCAAGGTTTATTGAAAATTACAAGTTGCGCAACAAGAACCTTGGTCCAGCACATAGGTGTGACAGTGGCCAGAGGAGGTGCCACACTCTTTGCAAACTGGGTTTTTAAGGGCAAAAATCAGAAGGTTATATATCAATTAGGGTCTTTTAATATGGATGCAATTCTAATTAGCTCATCTTTTGGGGGGATTTTTAGACTTCCTCTGTTATCTTAGCCTGCTGTTTGTCAAGCCCTTTCTTTGATTATCTCCTGGGTTGGGTCTTTCCAGGCTATCTTCAGTCCTGAGACATTCCATGGATAATTAACTGTTATCATAGCCTAAGCTACTTGACCTTTGTTCCCATGCAGACCTCAGGCTTGTCCCGAAACTGGAAACTTTTGCTCAAAAATGGAGGTGCTTCTCTGGTTCTTCAAAACCACCCAGGAGGTTTTTGACAGGCAAAGTACCAGCTTCACAGAGTCAAATATACGCAACATGAAAGAATGCAACACATCTATCTTTGCTTCATTAAACAGATGTCCCACAGCATAAACAAATGTAACACATCTTTAAATAATATTCTATAACAGTATAGCCTGTTTGGATGCCTGATAGATAGTAGCTACGTAACAAATGCTAGTACCTCTCTGTACAGAGCATCAGCCCAGAGCCAGACCATGATTATGAGAAAATTAATTTAGTTCTTAAGGTAAGATCATGTAAGGTTTTGGAAAAGTTATGGAAAGTTGGGGCAAGAAGCACCAAACATGTGGTACTTCTTGTCTATCTTTCCTGATTCATGGCAGACATTGCCAGCTGATCACAGGTTTTAGCCACAGAACCTGACTTTAGCCCTACAATCTCTTCAGTAAAGGATGGTAGTGTCCATGAGGGAAAGCTGGCGGGCTAAACCCAGCTACCACCTGGGCCCACAACCAGGCTATGAGTCAGCCCATCCCAACACTCACCTCATCTATGAACTGCGGGAGGATGTGAAGGGGCCAGATATGCAGATACAAAGCTGTAGGATTTTCATAACACCAGGACAGCAACAGGATATCCAAGAGGAGCCCCAGTGAGGGCCCAGTATGGAGGGTAGAGCAGAGGCCAGAGATTCATTGCGATGTCACACTACAGCTTCCATGAAGAGACTTCTTTTTTCTTTTTTAGTTCTTTTTTCTTCTTGGTATGTTAGTTGGTTTGGGATTTTTTTTACGTTTGTTTGCTTTTGGCTTTTTCTTTTAAAGTTTCTTTTATTTGGAGGGGAGGCTGCAAGGAGAGAGGTCAGATATGGAGTTGGGGGATGAATGGGATCAGGATACAGGATGTGATGTGAAACCCAAGAAGAAACCTCTTTACAAAAAACCTTTAAAAAAAAGATTGGGTACATCTGTTGGCATATGCTTGCTCAGCCAATCCCCCCAAAAGATGCTCATACTGGCAGTTTTATGGAAATATAACTATTGTCCTCGTCTACTTGTCTATTCCCAGCCAGGCTCTGTATATGCTAGGCAGTGCTTTTGTCTATAGCTACACTCTGTCCTTGTCTCTGTAGGCAGAGGGGGTGGTGATAGATTCCCACTGCTGCTAGCCTTAGATACTTCATGCTTCACCATCATCCCTGCCCACACCTTTGTAAATATCCTTTTTAAGATTACCATCTATTTCCAGCCAGAATCCTGGCTCATGCTGACAATATATAGAAAAGATGAGCCTTTTTTTTTTTATAGTGTGTACTTAACAGACATAAACATAAGCTGTCTTTTCCCACCTGTCTCTAGTGACACGTTACCCACAGAAGCTGTTTGTTCCCACTTCTCAGCTAACTGGGAGAAGGACAGCCCTAGCCCTGGGACAGTACCAGTCCCCTGGCCCACAACAGAGTCACCCCTTGGGGCCTCATTAGGAATGCATATTGCTAGGCATCCTATATCTGCCATCCTCTGGGGATAAGGTCCCAGGATCTGTTTACATAAACCTTCCAGGTGATTCTTAGGTATACTCAAATTTGAAGATAGCTTCCTGGAGAACTGGATGTGCAGCCGAAGAAGTGGGGAGGGTGCCGGGCAGGGGACCAGAGCCCTTGCCAGGGCACCCTTAACACCTACTGCTGGCCTTTGTTTCTCTAGGCCGAGGAACAGTTAGGAACACATCTGAGTTAGGTGCAAATCCTTTGCCCTGGGCCTAAGTGTGGCTGCTTCCTGGTGGGCAGAGCACAGTGCCTGTGTCAGGATAAACATAGCTATTGTAGGAGCTTGGCACTGAATTATCAGGTCTCCCTGAGATCAGGCACAGGGAAAGAATAACATGAAGTGAGCATGAAACTCCTAGACGTGCCTGTTGTTGGTTGTTTATTTTTACTTTGTACTTTGTCTCTTTGCGGGGGGCCTGACACCCCACTCCTAAATAAATACACAGAGGCTTATTCTTACTTATGAATCCCTGGCCTTAGCTTGGTTTATTTCTAGGCAGCTTTTCTTAAATTACCCCATCTACCTTTTGCCTCTGGGCTTTTACCTTTCTCTATTTCTGTATATCTTTTCTTTCCTTCTTATTCTGTGTTTGCCTGGGTGGCTGGTCCCTGGAGTCCTCTTCTTTTTTTATTCCTTGACCCCCTCCTCCCTGGTTTCTCCTCCTATGTATTCTCTCTGCCTGCCAGCCCTGCCTGTCCTTTCTCCTGCTATTGGCTGTTCAGCTCTATATTAGACTAATCATGTGTTTTAGACAGGCAAAGTAGCACAGCTTCACAGAGTTAAACAAATACAATACATCTTTGCATCATTAAACAAATATTCCACAGCATAAACAAATGTAACCCATCTTAAAATAATATTCCACAACACATGCCACTTTGGCACACTGGTGATTTTGAGATGGACCACTTGAAAAAACGAGCAGACACTAGGCACACTCTGCCTTCTTCGCTTCCTGTAAAGCAGGATATAAATGTCTCTCCATCTCCTGTGCCTGGATAACTGCTCAAGCCCCAGAGCTCA
Organism: Sigmodon hispidus; assembly: GCA_004025045.1. Taxonomy (NCBI): domain Eukaryota; kingdom Metazoa; phylum Chordata; class Mammalia; order Rodentia; family Cricetidae; genus Sigmodon; species Sigmodon hispidus. The sequence continues at coordinate 218,958 of PVIH01000489.1, forward strand.
AGAGCTAGCTGATCTTAAGATAAGTTTGTACGAACAACCCAAAACAATTCTTTGCCCACACATGTCTTGCTGCTGCCTTACAGTGTAGCACCTCTAGAGGCCCAAATGCCCTTTTCTTTGTATAGTTTCTTCTCCACAATTGCAAACCTTTTGTTGAAAATGTTTAATGTTGAGCCCTCGGGCTTCTAAACCAATGGGACAGAGCAAACGAGTTTCCCTTTTGCTACACTCTGAAAGAGGGAAGGATTTCTATTTGAATTACAAAACTCCACCTAGGGTTAGCAGACACAATCCTTTTGTTGTTCATCCGAAGTCTTTTTTAGCTTTCTTGTTTCAAAATACAGATTTGAGATAGCTTAACAAGGCACACATAATATGAGGTTTAAAAAAATAGACAGGGGCCAATGAGATGGCTGAATAGATAAAGGTTCTCGCCCCAGCAATCATGAGTTCTGTCCCGGAGCCCATGAAAAGGTAAAGAGAACTAACTTTGCAGATCTGTTGTCTGACCTCCACACACCTGGTGGCTGCACCTCTACACTGCCAGCACTACGAATAAAACTATGAAAAACAAATCCCTAAAATATGCAAGCTGTTTATTTAAAACACCGTACTTTGATTAGCTTCTTTCTGACTCCAGGGCTGGAAGATATGAAAAACTTGCTGCTTATCCATGCTGGAAACACATCTAAAGGGAAGGATAAAAACTAAGTGTCCTTTAATCCTAGCACTTAGGAGGCAGGGATAGGTAGATCTCTGTGATTGGAGGCCAGCCTGGTCTAGGAATCAAATTCCAAGACAACTAGGGCTATTCACAGGGAAACTCTGTCTGGAACAAAACAAACAAACAAACAAAGCCTTTTCATGTCTACTAGGTTATTTTAGGAGTCTGTAAAATATGTGTATGTGCACGCACGAGCTGGCTTTTTGAAACCTATTCCCTTTGGTGGGATGCCTCTCTGAGCCTTGATGCAGGGGGAAGGAGCTTGGTCCAGCCTCAACTTGATATGCCATTCTTTGTTGACTCCAATGGGAAGTCCTCTCTGAGGAGTGGATTGCGGGGGTAGAAAGGAGGTAAGGGGAGGGAACAGGAGAAGAGGAGGGTGGTGATACTGTGGTTGGTATGTAAAATAATTTTTTAAAATTTAATTTAAAGGGGCTGGAGAGATGGCTCAGCGGTTAAGAGCACCGGCTGCTCTTCCAGAGGACCCGGGTTCGATTCCCAGCACCCACATGGCAGCTAACAACTGTCTATAGTTCCAGGCAAACACCAAGGCAAATAAATAAATAAATAAAGTTTAAAAAAAAAATTTAATTTAAAAATTAAAAACATGTGTGTATATAATTATATATTATATATCTAATTTTATTGAGATAAGATCTCTGTATGAAGCTCTGAATAACCTGAAACTCGTTGCTTTATAGACCAGAATGGCCTGGAAATCACCAAGATTCACTTTCCTACAATTCCCCCCAGTGCTGGGGTTAAGGTATGTGCCACCGCATGTGGCCCTAGATTTGGTGTATGTGTGCATGTGTATGTACGTGTATGTGTGTGTCACAGGTTTATGAGTGCTCTCAAAGGCCAGGAGAGAGATTTAGACTCTTTGGAGCTGAAGATCTTAGCAGTTGTGAGTCTCCTGACATGGATGCTGGGAACCATCTAGAAATGGTTCTAGAAAACCAGGAAACACTCTTAAACACTAAGACATCTCTGAACCCCTTATAATGGTCTTTGTATTTAAAATTAGTATGTTTTCCACAGAAATTTAGTTAATGTGTAATGACTTCTTATAGCTGGGCATGAGTATCACTTAGATAAAGGGAATGCCTGTAAACGCCTATATGATTTTGAATTTAGTTTTTACTTTGAAATTGGAGTCATTTCATTTATAAGATTATAAAAAATGTTTCTGGGACTGAGGTTGGGGCCTAGTTGTAGGGTCCTTGCCCATCATGAGGAAAGCCTTATGTTTGGTCTTCATTTCACATAAGATCCTGTGTTATGCTGCTTGTTCATAATCCTAGAAAAAATTCTCAAAATGAATAGAGGAAAGAAATGTAAAGGCTGAGGGTGAACCTCAGTGGTAGTGTACTTGCCTATCACTTGTGAGGCCATGAGTTTTATCAGTCTCTGGTAACACACAGCACACATACCATACACACACACACACACACACACACACACACACACACACACACACACACACCTACCTTTCCTCACATAGATCTGCACCAAAATTTACTTTAAAGAAACAAAGGAAGTGAGATGAAGTTACAACATTTGAGCTAAAATTAATCACAACGTGTCCTTGAACTCATGATCTTCTTGCAACAGCCTCCCTAGTGTGCTGTTTTTCATCCTCTGACTCAAGAGAGAGAAAATATATTGATGTCTTTAGATAATGTAATTTATTAATTTATAACAGGTCAGAATAGACTAATAAACATTTGGCTGGGGGGAAAGCAGGCTAGAGGAAATGGAGAAGAATAATGGGAGGGAAAGAGAGGAGTCTGGTGGTGAGATTGTCTAAACAAGTTCAGACACTGCTGTACACTGCTAATGTCAAGCTTGGAGTTGGCCTTGAGCTTCAGAGAAGAAGGAACAGGGAATGGAACAAACCAATTATAAGATTCATTCTATGCACAAATTAGAAACACCCCAGAGACTTTGCTTGACATCAGCACCGCAGACAGATGTGTGACACGTGTCTTGAGGGACCTTCAGTAGAGGACAGGTTAGCCAAGTTCTCAGAAGTATGAGGATGGACTTGATGTTCTGTAGTGTTCTGTAGTTCTGGCATTTTCCAGGACTCAAACTCTAATACCCTCTCCACAGTCCACATAGGCAAAGTGTTGTGATCACCCTGCCTCTGTTATAGGATTATTTTCTAAAGCACTGTTCATAAGGGCTTTAGATGGTGCATTCTATAACTTAAGAAACATAAAATTATTACCTAGGCACCACTCAGATTAACAGAACGTAGACTGTTAGGAATGGGCTCCATTTAGTCTTAGGTACAGTGGAACTAGAAAAGCACTGGCAGCTGAGTCCCTGGGAAGATTATACTTAACCTTACATCAGTCACTTGATCAGACCACACTCTCCATTCCAAGCATCTCAGGCTCAGAGATTCTGTATTATAACCAAGAACTCCAGGGCCTTTTCATGTGGTGTTTTCTTAGACACAGTAATCCCCTGACTTTACAGAGGGAATATCTGGATTCCAGTCTGCCCTGCTCGTGGCAGCCTGTGGTTCCAGGTTCTTATTTGAGCATTGAACACTGTGGTTTGTTTTCTTTGTTGGTGAAATGGCTAGAGAAATGATCAGCTCTACAAATATCTCAGGATGCTCCATGGATTTTCAATTGAGTTCCTAATGGAAAAGAGCTGGAGGTCAGGGGCTGGAGCCCATTCATTTTTGCATTTTCAGCATGTAGATCCATGTGACACACAGTAGACACTTATGTAGACCGAAAAAATAACTCATTTGAGAAAGCAGACTAAAAAGGATTAGGTACACTGGTGGCCACTAAGTATGAAATTTTGCTAAGGTGTGAGAAGCAGGACCGAAACCCATGTCACCTCATTAATATCCTGAAATCTGGGTTAGCTATTTTCACATTGACTTGGTGAGCATGGTGACCCATGTGTTCTTAGAGGATGGTGGAGGAGCATTCTTTGGTGCGTTTTCTGCTATCATGTGTAAGAATGTGGGTAGGTTTACACATGGTTTTGCTAGAAGATATTTAAACTGATAATTCCTAGCATAAGAACTTCTGTAGGAACCCAAGGTGTCAAAAGTCAGCACTCTTACCTATTTTTTAATAACATACATGGTTCTCACGTAAACCTGTTGTAAAATCATAGGATTAATTTTTTTAATATAATATTTTAATTTATTATTTGAGAATGTCATATATGCATGCACTGTATTTCCATCCCACTCACCTCCATTCTTCCTTTCAACTCCTCCCAGATCCCCTCTCACATGTCCCTCTCCACTTCATGTCTTACTCTAATTAAAAAAGATTTTATAGCCCATTGAGTTCAACTAGTTCTGTGCAGGGGTGTGGGGCCACCGACAAGGAACACACTCTACAGAAAACCAACTCTGCCTCTCCTAGCAGCCATCAGCGGCCAATAGTTCCTCAGCCAGGGATGCGAGCTTATATGCCCCTCCTCCATCCAAAAGCATGGGTTTTTATTAACCAAGAACAGCAGGCCGTTTATTGAAACCTGAGCATCACTTGGTAGTAGAGTTGTGTTTTGTTTTGAAGACAAGGCCTGATATAGCTCAGGCTGACTGACCTCAAACTCATGACTGAGGATGACTTTGAACTTTTGACCTTCCTGCTTCTACCTGCCAGGTGCTGGAATCACAGGTGTGTGCCATCCCTAACTGGAAATATCACCTTTCAAATAGCAACCAAACCGTGACCTTGTTTGTGTAAAATGCACCTAAAACCTGGCTGAGATAGGGGAAGTGGGCAGGTGAGGTCAAGGGCTAGGCTGGGGCTTGGCTTTATTGCTGGCCTGGAACTCGTGTGTTCCTTGGCTGAATCAGTTACTCTCCGCAGGCCCTGCTTTTAGTCTATAAAATGGGGCCAGATGGTATCTCTACGGTCCTTGTACTCTCTCACAGTGTCTGATAGAAAACTACTTGTAGAACTCAGCTACCAACAACTTCCAAATACTAATAGGCAGTTTGGAGGTGGGTGGAGGCTGAAAGAAGCCATTTAGCTTAGTGGTTAAGAGTTCAGCTCTAAACATAAAAACTAAACAAAACAATGTACAGTTCTCCATACCCACATGAAAATGTGAATAGCAAGGAATAAATGACAAAAACCATTGGCTACCCTTTCTTTCTACTATCCCTTATAGCACAGTGTGTGTGTTGGGGGGGGGGTTCCTGCCATGGCTCTAAAATGACTGTAGACTTGATGGCTTAAGATGCAAATGTGTCTGCATGCATCCCTATTCAGTCACTGGCAGGGCTCAGGTCACTCGTTCCAGAGGAAAAGAGAGAGTCTATTTCCTTCTTTCCAGCTCCAGGATGCTGGCTATGTGTTCCATAGCCCCGAGTCACCTAGCCTCTGCTTCCATTCCTCACTCCCCAGCCTCCTGATTCTCTTATAAGAGCTCTCATGTCCCCACTCCTGGGGAATCCAATATAATCTCCACATCAAGGTCCTAGGTAGCTAGTAAGAAATCGGCAGGAAATGGACCCCACCCTCATAATCAGCAGGTGTAAAACTTAAAGGCTAGACTGCATGACTAATTACTGGTCTGAGGACTTGAGTCAGATCTTTGGCCACAAGCGAACACATGCAATCTTGAACTCATACCCAGAAATAATCTCCTAAACCTGGCAACCAGCCAACACTGGCACTAAGAACCTCAGCCTTTTATGAGAATATTATAGAGCTGGAGGCTTTCTGGGAAATAACAGAGATACCCCTTCACCCTCTTGTGTAAGAGTCTACCCAGGCAGGCCTGGTAATGACTTGCACAGGACAAAGACCTTTGGGAAGAGCTGCTTGTTCCAGAACCTTCAGAGACAGTGTCAAAGCTGGCCTAGAATGGTGCACCCAATGGTCCCTTTAGCAGGTATGCACTCTCGCCCTGAGAATGCGCATTTCATCCTGTAACCCCCCTTTCTACACTACATTCCATGTCTTATCTGGATTATTTTGATAGAGATGGCAAGACCAGGGAGCTAAAATTACTTCAGAGAGATCTGGGAGAAGGTGGTGGGTTAGACCCTGGGAGAAGTGGGTGGGATAGTCCCTGGGAACAGGGAGTGGGATAGACCCTGGGGAAGGGGGTGAGATAGACCCTGGGAGAAGGGAGTGAGATAGACCCTGGCAACATATGCTTGTTCTTCCTGGTTTCAGTTGGATTTCTTTTGTCTTCATCATGGCAAAGTGTGGATTTCTATTCCTGAGTTGAGACCATGCAATTCCTGCTCCTTGGGGCTCCCAGCTTCCCTAGAGTGCATTTCTGCACTGCCTGATGTTTGTGTAAAACTTGGTTTCTGTCAATCAAAGAAATTCTGGAGTCAGGCAAGTCACATTACACTCAATTTCCAGGCTCCTGAGTGAAGAGTAGGGGGTGGCCTGTCACTCACTGGTGTTTGATGAGGCTCAAGTGGAAGGAGGGATTCTCCTTGAGTACCCTATTCTGTCTTGACCTATTCTGTCTCTACAAGATGAGTAACTCCCCTTCGTTCATATCTAGAGTATACTCATCACCCTTTCAACCTTAAAAACTGAAAGTTAACTTGACCTGAGAGTTGTGTTTTGTTTTCCTCTTCTGTAAATCGTTGGAAGAATGTTCTAGAGCAAGAGATCCAGATTTGGGCAATGAAAAAAACTTGGCAATTTAAGTTAGATGTTAGAGCACTGTGAGCAATAATGGACACCTTCCAGCTAAGTTTGTCTTGTGAAAGACAAAAAGTGGTCAGGTGTGTTTATTTGTTTGTTTATGGCATTAAGAGAAATGCCCAAATAGCACCAAGGATTTTTAGTGTGCAAAGTGAGTGAGAAAGAAACCAGCAAGTGTAAGAAAGAGAGTCTGAAATACACAAACACATTTCTAGTAAAGAAAAAAAAAATGCCGTTGGTTTTAAAAAAATATGGTAAATACAGTTTTATTCTACAAGACTGTTGCAAAATAGGAATAGAGATGAGGCCAACACTAGGGGGTTGTTGTAATAAAGCTTGAAGCAGTTAAGACCTAAAGATGATGTCATGAAGTTGGCTGTAACTAAAGGGTATTAAAAATTTCTGAGCTGTCTCCCCAGCTCATGAGGAAAGGGCTTGCATGTCATACAAGCGTGAGGATCTGGAGTTTAGATCCCCAGAGCTCATGTGGAAACCAGACACTAGTATACATCTGCAATCCCAGTATACCTACAGCCAGATGGGAGGTAGACATGGCATAATCCACACTATCCTGCTGGGTGAGTTCAGTTAAAATAAAGTCAGCCTAGGGCCTGTGCCCCATCACCCGCATCCCAGCATCACTGATGCTCATACTTAGGAAAGCTCAGCTTTTACAAAAATCCTGATTTCTCAGGAAGCACTAGGCAGTGCTGTCAAGCTGTGATCTCCAAAGGATACTGACAGTTCTTATAATTGTTTTAATTAAGGCTTTATGAATGACTTTTGTTCAAAGAACAGATAAAACAGGTTGGTGTAGCTCTGTGGAAGAGTTCTCATCTAGCACATGCAAAGCTGTAGGACCTCATATACACACGTGTAAGACAAAGAAAGGAAGGAAGGGAGGGAGGGAGGGAGGGAGGGAGGGAGGGAAGTGCTTCTTAGAAGTAAGAGCTGAGCCCATCTTCCAGAGTCCATTCTGTTGGTACCTTGGTGGCTGAGAGCTTCCAAATGGGTACCTTGAGTGGGTTCAGAGGAAATATACTGACTCCAGAGGAGAGCATTGACAGGTGAGCCCTGCATTCAAGGGGAATGTGTCCTGGGCAGTGAATCTCTGACCCTGTCGGGAGTTCCCTGCACAAACAGCCTCTAGCACCAGGCCAAACAGGAATAACCAGTATTCTGCCCAGGAGTATAGGTGAAATGTGAGACCTCCCAAAATGAAAACAGAATTTTCCATCAACACAAAAATAAATAAATCCCCTCCCTCCACACCCATGACAGCAGGGACTCACTCACCCAGTAACTTGGAAATACAATTCCATGAGGTTCTTACTCGCCTGGGGTAGATTTCAATACACTATGACTACAGGTTATATTTGGAAATGCTGAGAGCTCAGAACGCTGCTCCATACACGCTTTGGGGAATTCTCAGGTGAATCCTGTGCAAAGGACAAGATTTGTGCCCAGATTCCTGCTACTGAAGAGTCCTGTTTTGCTATGAGACTACCTATTCTTAATGGTGACATAGATTGACTTCTGTCATCTGCCCTATGACCCTTGTCTCACCCTTCATGTTCTAATCTACCTCGTTTCATACATGTATGGTGTAGTATAAGTATAAATGTCACCAGGGAGGCAAAGGCAGGCAGGATTGAGAGTTTGATGCTAGCCAGGGCTTCGTCACGACAGTCCATTTTAAAACAAACAAACAAACAAACAAAAAAATCATTGTTCAGAATCTCCAGCTCAGCCCAGCTCAGACCATTTCTCCTTCTCCAAACTGCACTCTTTTGGAAAAACTTCTGGAAGTCCAGTTCCATGGTGGTGGGTCCTCCCCCAAACTTACTGGCTGTTCAAGACCTGCCTAAAAAATAACCACAGTGGGGTACAAACCCAGCCTATGGCAGATACATCACCATCCCTTGACTACAGGGCATTTAAGTCCCCTCCTTTTGACTGGCCATATAATTTTTCTCCTGAAGAGATCAACCAATCAATTGATCGATCGAGGGTTAGTTGTGTGAATGAGAGGGCAAAAATAGCTAAAATAAGCTACCCTCTCATTTCCTTCGTGACTTTTATCTTCCTCCTTAGTCCTCAAGCTTAGAAAAAAGTTTTTGAAGAGCCCAAATAATTGTTGAATTCTCTTAGGTCCAGTCTGTAGGTCAGGGACATAAAAAGCATAAAAATAAACAATGATTTTTAAAGTTAGTTTTAAGATCACAAAAACTAAAGAACCCTAAACATTGTTTGATGAGAAAAGAAATGCCAAGTTACAGGTTACAGGCCAAGTCTAAATGTCAAAGGCCCTGCACTGTCTCAAGTGTGGGGCAAGAATGGGGAGGACATCCTTTGTTCCTGCTGGCAGGAAGCCCAACCCAGCCCTAATTTATGGTAGGTCAGTGGGGAAGAATGGGGTATTGACGGTTATCTCTGTAGCAGATAGTATCTCTTGAAGAGCTGGGTTGACATTGAAAAGATATTTATGCATATGTTATGACATCTTGAAAGGCAAATAAAGTTGAAAAATGCCCCCGTAAATGAACAGGAAGGGAAAGACTGCCGCTTGTATGCTCAAGCTTCTTCCAAGGGAAATGCTTCCGTGCAGACTCCGAGACCTCTCAACAGGTCTCTCAAGGTGGACAGTGCAGATTTCTCAGAAAGACTGAATTTGGTCTTGTGTACTGGGAAACCTGGGACCACTTACGCACTCTGAATCTAAGCTGTAGGAGAGGAGCTTTGGGACTTAGCCTGTCAGTGGTTTCTAAGAAGAGGCGACCAACTTTATAGCATTTCTCCTTAAAGAGGGAGCAGATGTGCTGTTTTGGTTGTGGTTTACGGCCAGAGATGGTTCACAGTTTACCCTTCAGATTAAAGCCGATGACTGCAGGATTAACCCCTGGTGGAGAGCTCCTTGGCTTCCACAACTGCCTGTTAGCTCTCAGGAAGTGCATACATCCAGAAAAGACAGTCTTGGCCCACCTCAGACTGGGCTATAGGAGGATTCTCAGAAATTTGTGGAATGGGTTCCTCTCTGGCAAAAGGAGTCATTTCCCCCATCTAGCAGGAGAGACATATGCTCTCTGTTGACATATAGCCGGGTTGCATATCAAAGCCATGCTGGCCTTCAGGATCCCTCAAGTCACATTCACTTATACTTGTCATACATCTCAAAGCCCCGCCCACACCCTAGCATCCTGGCCCCTCTGTGCCTCCTCCCCATGCTAGTCCCCACGCTGTTCCAGACTCTCACTTTTCTCTGTCCTCCCAGGTCTCTGTTCCCAAGGGATAGCTCTGGTCCAGTCTGATTCTTTTTTTCTCTGCTCTGGATTCTTCCAGATGCCTGTGCCTGTGGATTCTCTCTCTCTCTCTCTCTCTCTCTCTCATTCATCCATAATAAAAATCTAGCCCCAATCATGGAACTGCCATCTCAGTGGTTTCTTTTCTTCCCCATTGCTTATGCCCACTTTATTCTAAGCCAGTGCACTTTCGTACTCCTTCCTTGCCAGAGGCCCAGGGCCTGGCCTACAGTCTAGAGGTGTGTGTGTGTGTGTGTGTGTGTGTGTGTGTGTGTTAGTGCTATAACTCATGAAGCACCCCAGTGTTTCCCTGTATAACCAGATGGGTGAAGGAAGAAACTGTCAGAGCATTTGTTGCTGCTGCAAACACAGAGCTCTGCACACCGGCACAAATGTCAGGCTCACCCCACTCACTGGCTCCTAATGTAAAATAAACAGAGTGATCCTAGAGACCAGAGGGAAAAAAGCCTTTGACAAGATTATGCCCACACTCACACAGGAATATGAGGGAGGATGACTGGAGCTGTTCACTTTCTCCCAGATCTTGAGATAAGAATCTTACCTATAACCTGATTCTCATGCAGAGAAATATTTTATCTTTAGTGAGTATATTTTCCAGGGTTTAAAGGTGAAAGTTCTGGGTTTCAAACTAGCTTGTGAGCAGGATGGAGTTTGTAATCCTATTGTGTTTGACACATATGGTGATTCTTTCTTTTTAAATGAGTTGCTAACATTAAGGGAGCGGAGATTTCACATAGATATCTTGAGTGCAGCCATTTATTGGGAGAACAGATTCAGGTCCTGTAAGTCCATATTCCACAGAACAATAACCAGCTAGTGCTGATTTAAGTGGGTTTCAGAGTTTCAGTTCACCCCAGTCCTTGTCTCCCCAGCCCCCACTCCACTCCACCCCACCCCCACCCAGAAACTCGAAGCTGCCTTGTTTAGTTATCTTACTGCAAACATCCAAATCAGGACATGTTTGTACATGCTTGTAAAAGAGGGTACAGTAAAGCAACCACTAAAATGGCTATTCCATGATTGGGGAAAGGTTTGATATATAAATCTATCTATCTATGTATCTATCTATGTATCTATCTATGTATCTATCTATGTATCTATCTATCTCTCTCTCTCTCTCTCTCTCTCTCTCTCTCTCTCTCTCTCTCTTTCTCTCTCTCTCTATATATATATATAGAGAGAGGCCTCTGGAAGAGTCCAGAGCAGGGTGGAAAAGAAGCAGGCTGGGTGTGGCCAAGGCTAAGGAAGTGGGGCCATGGGAAAATCATGTGCTTTTGAGGAGAATGAGTAGCTGAGGAGAGGAAAGCCCATGAACTGGAGTTTTGCTTATCAATCCCTAATGTAGCCTTGGGAAAAGAGAGAAAAAACAAGTTTTTATCTTTATAAGGCTTTCTAAGAAGGTAATAGTAAAGAGGTGAGTGGTTGTAGGGATACAAATATGTTTGTAGGATTAAAGAAAGCTGTTAGAAGCACTTATCAAGGAAAGGTACACATGCATCTGCTCTTGTCAGAGTTGCCTTTCAACAAGCGTAGACTAGGTGCTGTAGAAAGACATAGTCAAGCTCCTCCCCGCTTTAAAGTAAATGTGTATGGATGGTTTGCTTGCATGTATGCTTGTGTGCCATATTCATACCTGGTGCTGGAGGAAGCCAGAACAGGATGTTCGATTCTTTGAATCTGGGGTTCTAGGCAGCTGTGAGCGGCCCAATTCGGGTGCTAAGAACGGAACTTGGATGCTTTGGAAGAGCACCAAGTGTTCTTAACCTGGGGTCCCTCTCTCCAGACTGTACTTTCTGTTTCTTTTCATCCACCTAGCCAACTACAGAGGGATAAGTGGAGGATCTGAAAGACAGTCTCTTCCCATTTTCATCAGGCCATGCAGATGAGGGTCCACCCCTCCCCCGAAGAGTAGCAATAGATGTAATGAACTTTCACCATAAATGTGGGCAAGGGTCTTTGAAAATCCTATTAGCCTTAACTCTCAGGTGGAGGAAATGGCAGCACAGGTAATTGAGATAATTAATTCTCAGCAGTTCTATAGCTCAGTGGCACGGAAGCAGTTTAAGTGACTGTTTGGCACAGCATGTGTGGCAAGGTGCTCCAAGTTTTACAGGCTTGAAGGGTGAGTGGGAAGAAAGTCAGCCTGGTAGGCTTGATGTTTAGGAAGCTTAAGGAGTGTCATCTGGCCTGGGTTCCAGCACAGCCCACCTCTAAGCACTGCTGGATATGTGGCCCAGTCCTGAAAGACCCCTGGGGACACCATGGCTGACCATTTTTGTCTAAGTAGGCATCCCAGTCTTCAGGACCACCCCCCCTTAGAGTCAAATACACTAGGTGGGTAAGGCCTAGGAGGCTACCAGGTGGTTCTCATGTTATTATTTCTGATGACCCATACTTTCAGGCAAGATCCACTGTGGTGTCCTTCCTCTGGGGAGCATCTTAGAAATGTAGCAGCTGCAGAAGCTATTTGGACCAGCAAGAACCCAAAGAAGGTCACCTTTCACAGGCCAAGTGAGATTATGGGGAGGGCTGATATTTTTGGGCAAGCAAGGGTAAATGTGCTGAGCTCTGGCAGGGACACACTTTATGAATATTTCACTAGACTTGAACAGCCCATTTTCAACATGGAACAAATTCAGTTAAATCAGTGTCCCCAGCTTCCAAACTGCTGAGTCACACACTCCTAGTACCAAGTCATCTGCCTCTCTAAGCGCAATGGAAAAATACAAATGAGTGCTGGATGTGTGTCCCTCAAATAAATGCCTAAAAATGTTTTATTTTCTGGGTTCTTTTCTAATAGGCTACAAAGGATGGAAGGGAAATCCTAGAATCTAGAGGCATTTAAAAGCATCAGTTCTCTCTGGCCAAATGCAGAATTTAAAGAAGTGAAAATTCCCTTATATTTATTATTTTATGGGTTTAGCCATTTAATTATTGAAGTTTCCAATGTTTTTAGTTTAGAAACCTGCCTGGGCCTCAAGATATGTCTTGGTGATGTGTACTTGCTAGACATGTGGGATCTTGGGTTTGATCCCTAGTACTGTCAGAGAAAGCAGGAAAAAGACAGAAAAGGAGAAAGAAGGCCAGGTGAGGTGTTGCCCATCTGTAATTCCAGCATCAGGGTGCCAGAGGCAGAAAGATTGCTGTGAAGCCTGGGTTACATGCTTCTAAGTTAAAAAGCAATAGAAGAAGAAATCAAAATGAAAGAAGGAAGGGAGGGTGGGAGGGAGGGAGGGAGGGAGGAAGGAAGGAAGAAGGACAGAAGCCCTTTGAAGACTACCAGCCAAAGCTAGCTTTTTGATAATTTTATTTCCTTGTTGGATCACATCCATGCTATAATTAATTATAAACTATCTTCCTGGGAATTGAGATGGCAGTGCTCTATACCCAAGCTTCTGAACACTAAACTCGAGACACAAAAGGGAAAATAGAGAAGGAAAAATCACCAAAGATAATCCGTTTAGTGTGTGTGTGTGTGTGTGTGTGTGTGTGTGTGTGTGTGTGTGCAAGCAAGCACACATGGTTGTTCTGATGTCTTCTCTTTCTGTCATGGTATTTGTAATGTAAGTACCCTGTCACAATTTAAGACTGACTCAGCAATGTTGTTTTAAATCTATGTGTCTCAAACTCTGAATATACTATGATTTATTTGACCTTTCTTCTCTCTTATAATATGCTAAAAATCACCTTTCCATTTTAAATGTTTTGCAGTGCTGGGTTCTAGCCTGCTTTCCCTCCCTCCCTCCCTTTCTACATTAAGGTCTTTCTTATTGATCTGCAAACACACAACACATACAAATAAGACTCATGATCCTTACTTTGGGTTTCATACATGTAAATTCTGTCCCAGTGTTGGGTCATTTGCCTTTTATTTTCTCTTTTCTTTCTTGTTGGTATGTGTTCATTTGTGTGTGCCCCTGAGTGTGCATCTCACTTATTCCGACAGGGTCTTCTCATAGTGCACTAAGAGCTCACTGCAAGCTCAGCTAGCTGGTGCCAGCAACACTCAGTGAGTCCTTTTGCTCTGTCTCACCACCATAGAGGTCATAGGCCACTCTGCGCCTGCCTTTTAGTGGGTTCTGTAGGGTTAAGCACATGTCAGGTTCTCAGCCCTCTCCCTAGACTCTCTGTTATTCCTTTGTGTGTGACTGTTTCTAATGTATACAAATTTTTGATTTTGTAAAGTCAATATGCAATGTTTCTATTGTCTGACACTTCTATTTTGATTGGATTTTTTCTCCATTTTAAGTTTTTTGTTTGTTTGTTTGTTTGTTTGTTTTTGACAGGGTTTGTGTAGCCTTGGCTGTCCAGAACTCACTTGGTAGTCTAGGCTGACCTTGAACTCACAGAGATTTACCTGCCTCTGCCTCCCAAGTGCTGGGACTAAAGACAGAGCCACCACCTTCCACCCCACTTTAAGCTTTACTCATTGAACTTGTGGTCATTTATTTTTGTTATCTATGCTAAAGTCATTTCCATATAACTGTCTCATTTATAAAGTTTCTGGGCCGGGGATGTGACTCATTTGGTAGAATGCCTACATAAAAGGCACAGAGCCTCAACTTTGATTCCCAGTATTACATAAAGCAGGCATGATGGCACATGCACTATCTTTTTGGGAGGTAGAAATAGGAGGTTATAGTTGGCTAGTCTGAAAGCAGCCTGGGATACACGAGACAAAGCAAAGAAACAAATCCACAATACAGGGACAGTGAGCACTCCATACCAGCATCAACAACCCCTCTGCAGCAGACACCCAGGTTCTTGCTTGCATTTTTGGTATTCCTTGCTTGGCTTTGGTGTCATTTCCACTCACACAATTTCCTAGCTTTGACATCTGTTTCTGTCTTTTGCAACTGGCTTGGACCATCTGCTCACCTCTTGGCTTGATATCTCACTTGATTTTAAAGATGCTGTAACATGTGTTCTTTTGTCAGCTTTCAGCTCAGAGAACCATAGTTGGTGAGCAGGTTCTCCTTACAGGAAGGAGGTCCATAAGCTGTGGCACTCTTCTAAGGCATGTGGGAACTTGTGTGTGGACAATGCTTAGGTCTGCCATCCTCAGTTTGGCTAAGTTCCTGGGACACAAAAGAAAGAGAGCAAGAAAGAAGGGCTTTGGACCATCTCTATGCTTGTTCATCAGCCTAACTCTGTCTCCTGAGGACTTAGAAATAAAACTTAGTTGTCTAGCAAGAAAGATGAACTGTCTTAGTCCCAGTGATCAAGGGCCTATCAGGTTGGGCCAGCAAAGCCTTCACTCCATCTTACCATCATCTAGTATGGGGGAACTAGAGTGTGCATTTAAACTCACTGTACACTTCTTTCCACACAAATAAAACTACAGGTCAAAGTAGCCTCTGGTACATGTTATTAAAGTCAAAACTTTGGACTGCATGCTAGTCCAGTGTGTTCAGCAAAGCTGTATAAGGGTGTGTGAGATGTATACAGTATAAACTATTTAAGGGTGTGTAAGGTATATATTATATAAGCTGTATAAGGACCAAGGCTGGGGAGCCCAAATCTAGGTTCAGAGTTTGGTTTTGGTTATCTTAGGTTGAATGGCTGTTCTAAGTGTGGTTTTGTGCTGCTCTGTCTCAAACTACTCCAGAGTGCTTGCTGAAGCAGAAGGCCTTCGTGTGCTGATCCCTGACTGCTGCTCACCTAACCTCTTCAAACATCCTTCCTAGTTCATTTGTTTTAGCCACAACCCTTCTTAGTGTTGCATCTGAAGACTGCTCATTTCCCTCTGCCTGGAACATTCTCTCCATAGATGTTTTTGTCAGGGTTTTTATTGCTGTGATCAAACACCATGACCATTTGCAACTTGGGGAAGAAAGGGTTTATTTCAACTTACAGTTCCAGAGCATACTCCATCACTGAGAGAAGTCAGACTAGGAACTCAGGGCAGGGATATAAAGGGAGGTGTTGATACAGAGGTCACGGAGGAATACTGCTTAATGGTTTGCTCCTTATGCCTTGCTTAGCACTCACTTGCTTTTATACCCCCAGAACCACCTACCCAGAGGTGGCACCAAACATAATGGGCTGGGCCTTGAAGCTACACCAGCAATCAAGAAAATGAACCACAGGTTTTCCCAGAGGCTAATCTGGTGGGGCATTTTCTCAGCTGAGGCTCCCTTTTCTAAGTGGACTCTAGTTTGCTTGAGTTGACAGAAAACCAAGTTCTATGATCCCAATCATAACAAAATAGCAAACCATCCATATCTTGATGTACTAAAATATATTGATATCTTTATATATTGCAGCAGATACAGCTGTTGACTTTGAGATTTTTTCTTTCAAAGATCATAGAGGGTCTAGACTTTGGAGGAAGTAGATAACAAAAAGCATCTGATTCTTATAGAAGGTAATAAATATTTTTATTCCCCCATTCAATGAATAAATATGAATGATGAGCAGGAGCTAAGCACTATGGGCAAGGTGATGAATAACATAGACATTGTTTTTGGTCACATAGAGCTCACAGATTAAAAAGAATCTGACAGAACCAAAGTTCAGTGCTTCCAGAAACGGCTGTTTTCGCCCACTCACGGCATACTGGCAGTAGAGTGCATGTCATGCAGTCTTAGGAGAAGTTAGTAATGTGCTGAGTAGAACTAGATAAGATTCTTGCCTTTATGGATCTGCAGTCTAGTGAGGGAAACATGAAATAATCACATCATTGATGGTGCTTGTTATAAGAGCAGACACGGGGGAAGTGCCTTAGTGGATTTAGGGAGTCTGGCTTAAGCAAGTACCACTTCAGTTGAGGTTTGAAAGGTATTAGCTTGGTAGTAAAGGGAGAAAACAAGCATTTTGGGTAATCCAAATAGTATGTGAGACAATATTGTTTTTTTAAAAAAGTGATGACCTGGAAGTCTTTGAGAAAGGCCAGTGTGGCTGTAGGAGTGTCCTGGGTCTAAGAAGTAGTAGGTAGGGCGTTGTATGATATCTGACACAGATATTCAGAACCCTGCATTGTGTTTTCTCAGTGAGTCTGTAGGTTAGTGCCTTAGGGAACTGAAGCCATTACATGTGTGTGTCACGGAAGCTTGAGTCAGAGAGGGGATCACTGCACCAGCAAGCAGAAACAGCTAGCAGGACCACTAAAACCAATAACCAGCTTCTGTTTTTTAATCCACTTTTTAATTTAAAAAGTTTTCTTCCATATCTACCACTGCTCCCCCTCCCCTTCTCCCAATCCCATCCAGTCCTTCCTCAGCCTCCCCCAACCCCATCCCCCCATCCATTCCCCAAGGAGGGCAAGGAGTCCCAAGGTGGGTCAGTTCAGTCTGGGATATATCCATTTGAGGTAGGCCCGAGTCCATCATCCCAGTGTTAAGGCTGGGTTAGGTGTTCCTCTGTAGGAAATGGGCTCTGAGATGTCAGTTCATGCACAGGAACATAGTCTGATTCTACTGTAAGAGGCTCCACAGACTGCCCACGCCATTTGACAGTCATCTACCTTTGGAGGGTTTAGTTCCTTTCCCTGAAGGTCCCTCAGCGGTTGTTTCTGATTCAGTGAGCTCCTAATAGCTCCAGTCAGCTATCTCTGTGAGTCTCCTCCTCATGATCCTGGTCACTTATTCTGAGTGAGATAACACAGGCCCAGAAAGATAGACATGGTATGTACTCACTCATAAGTGGATTTTAAACATAAAGCAAAGAATATCCAGGTTGCAAACCACAACCTTTGAACAGCTAGGTAACAGAAGGAATTAAGAGAGACCAGCTTCTTGCCAGTTAACTGTGATATTGAAGTAAGACTAACTTTTCATTTATTACCTATTTATCTTTAGGACATTCAAATGTTCTTATTATTGTGTGTCTTAATTAAAGTTACTATTGTTATGATGAAACACCAGGAGCAAAGCAAAAGGGAGGAAAAGGTTTATTTGGCTTATGCTTCCATATCAGTTCATCATCAAAGGAAGTCAGGGCAGGAACTCAGACAGGGCAAGGACCTGGAGGCAGGAGCTGATGCAGAAGCCATGGAGGATGCTGCTTACCGGCTTGTTCCTTATGGCTTGCTCAGCCCGCTTTCTTATAGAATCCAAGGGATGGCACCACCCACAAAGAGCTGTTCCCTCCCCATCAAACACGAACTTAGGAAATGTCCTACAAATGTCCTCCAGCCAGATCTTATGCAGGCATTTGTCACAGTTGAGGTCCCCTCCTTTCAAATGACTCTAGTTTGTGTGTCAAGTTGACACAATTGTGTTTATATGATGTGTTTGCATGATATGTATGTTTGCAAGTTCACCCCCATGTATTTAGTTCAGAAGACAAATAGTGGAAGTTGGTTCTCTCCTCCCGCCATAGCACTCAGTGTGAAATTCTGGTTGTCAGAGGGGACATGCACCTTGTGATGCATCTTGTTGACCCAAGATCATCTATCTTTTCAGAGTTTGTGGTCTATCCAGAGTGCCTGTTTAGCAGTGGAACAGAATGCTGTCCCAGGAGCCCATTGATTTTTCATTTGCTGCCTTTATGTTCTTCAGCTATTAAATAAGAACAAAAATATTTTCTTTTCAAAGTCTCTACTTAGCACACTGCTTCACTCAGCAGCTGTCTATTAAATTATAGCTAGTATTTTTATCTTACGGCACGAGCCCCAGATACCTGCTCCTGTGTCTTCCTTCTCCTCTCTCGTGCTCTTCTTTCTCTCTCTCACCTTCTGTAGCCCTGGCTGGCCCGGAACTCTCTATGTAGACCAGGCAGGCCTCTAATTAGTGTAAACCTTCCCTTTTGTGCCTCCTGACTGCTGGGCTTAGACAGGCAACTTTACATTTATCTATCTATCTATCTATCTATCTACCTATCTATCTATCTATTTATTTACTCATTTATTTATTTATCCACTTATCCATTCATTCATTTATTTATTCATTTATTCATCTATCTATCTATCTATCTATCTATCTATCTATCTATCTATCTATTTATTTATAAGTCAAGATCTTCGTTATGTATTCCACCCTGGACTCCAAATAGGGATCTTTCAGTGGTAATCCTCCCTAGTGTCCGGATTACAGGCCTGTTTGTCCACTATTGGTTGTGAAATCTTTTTGTTTTTGTAGACAGAATTCTATTTCAGAGGCAAGCTGAGTCATTGTCTTCCTCTATCTGCTCAGGGCAAAATAAATGCCTCGTGCATTCTGCTAAAAGTGGCCTTGCATTTTTCTCTTGTTTGGGGCTGTTCATTTTTAGGTCTATGGGTGTTTTGCGGTTTGGCAGTCTGCGGCCACCAAGCACACCCACTATACTCTGCCTGGGCCACCAAAGATCACTGAATTTCAAGCGCTGGGGCGCAGCCAGACGGACCAGCCAATCAGAAGAAGTTTGGCCCTCTGCAGTTTCCGTCCGCTCACTAGGAGGCGCTGCGACGGCCGCGGCGGCCCGGGCTGTCGCGGGCCGGGGCGGTTGCGGCTGGTTCTTGCGGCCATGGAATGGAGTTCCGAGTCAGCGGCCGTGAGGCGACACCGAGGCGCCTTGGAGCGTCGGGAGGAAGCGGCGGCCCTGCCGCACCGGGACAAGGAGGGCTCGGCGCAGGAGGATGCGAGCGGCGGCGGGAGGGTGCGGAAGCGGAGCTCCGAGTGCGGAGGCTCAAGCCGGGGCGCGGGGGTCGCGCTGTCCGAGGCGCGCACTGTGCTGGCGCTCGCACTCTACCTGCTCGCCCTGCGGGCGCTCATACAGCTCTCGCTGCAACGGCTAGTGTTGAGCCCGACTGCAGGGCTCCAGGGCGAGTTCGACGCGCGCCAAGCCAGGTACGGGCCGCGCATTGGCTGCTGCCCCAGGCGGGGAAGTACGGGCTGAGGGAATCCCGGTTCCGGGGAGTTCAGCGCTGGTGAAGCCCGGGTCAGTGAGCCCTAGGCGGGTGAATCTGGCGCCGCGGTGCGGTGCACTTGTATGCTGAGTCTTGGGGTTCCTGGATGCACGTGGGTGGCAAGTGGGATGGTCCTGCCGTCCCTCTGGGGTCTGTGTTGCGGATAACCCGGGCTTGCAGGCTGCCCCTTTCACTTTTTCGGGGTTGCCAGATAGATGAGTCTGCATTCTCATCCACTTTGCACGCCCCTGTCATCCATTCTCCTCCCTTCCTGGAGTAATTTAGATTTTTTTTTACTTGAGTTCTCTGGATTTAAAATGAGACGGAAGTAGGGTGCATGCTCCAAGACTGAATTCATTATAAAGCCTTTTGGAGATGGTATTGGAAAGGGGTAGTGTAGTGTGCGGCCTGCCCAGGCACCACTGCCCCCAAGTTCTGAAGCTGTGGACACTTCTCAGAGACCACCCATACTGAATTTTGCCCACAAATTCTGAAGTTTGAGAATGGTCTGTGGCTCTTCTGTATTACAGATTGTAGTATTCAACCTTCTAAAACGACCTCAGATGTACTTGGGAAGGTGAACTCTTTGATATTGTAACTTGAGTCTTGAACCAGCTAGCAGAAAGTTTTTAACTTCGGCTGTGTTTTAAAAGCCACTTCTTTGGATGTAGCGTGTTGAAAACTTATTTTCTTTTAACGGTTTTCCATGATTTTACTCACCATCAGTTTCTGCCACTTAGACCCAGTAAGGAACAACCAACCCATAACTAGCCTGTGAAGTTGTGTTTCCCTGCTTAGCCTTCAGCAGTCACACATATTGAATGTAAGCCCCAGTCTTAGTCCTGATTCGATGGTGGTGATCAATAGAGGAAAATGTGAAAGCATAGTTCCGGGGATGCAATGATATAAAGTGACTTCCAGGTAATTTTCTTGGGATATCTGAATTTTTAAAAAAATTTTTTTAAAGCATCTTCAGTCCCAGCACTTGATAGGCAGAAGTAGGCGGATCTCTGAGTTTGAGGGCAGCCTGGTCTACATAGTGAGTTCTAGGACAGCCAGAGACCATGTTTTAGAAATGGAGGAGGACAGTGCATTTTTTTGTTTTTGTGTTTTTGTATGAGAAGTCCAAAGAACTAAACTTTTTTGAGTTAGGAGGAAACTCATAGTGGAAAACTGCTCTGAGATGTGTTCAAGGTTTCAGCAGTTTGTCAATATCATCCTTTTGATTGCTTCTAGGGACTATCTGGAACACATAACAGCCATTGGCCCCCGGACTACAGGAAGTGCAGAAAATGAAGTTCTGACAGTCCAGTACCTTTTGGAGCAGATCAAACTGATTGAAGGACAAAGCAACAGCCTTCACAGAATTTCAGTGGATATACAAAGACCTACAGGCTCCTTTAGCATTGACTTCTTGGGAGGTTTTACCAGCTACTATGACAACATTACTAATGTTGTGGTAAAGCTGGAACCCCGAGGTGGAGCCCAGCATGCTGTGCTGGCTAACTGTCACTTTGACTCAGTGGCAAATTCACCAGGTATGTACTTGGGTTTAGTCAGTTAAAAGTCACTACAGCCCAGAAAATTGATTAACTTAGTCTCAACCTGTTTGAGCAGTTGTGGGGACCATTTTTCCTAGACCAACATTTTCTCATTTTGATGGGAGGCAAGCTAATTAATATCAATCAGTTTAGAGTCTTAACAATTTAATATTTCCTTAAGTTCATTATTATTATTATTTTTAAAACTTTTGATTTTGCAGACAATGCTGCTTTTTTTTTTTTTTTAAGATTTATTTATTTATTTTGTATACAGTATCAGAAGAGGGTACCAGATGTCATCATAGATGGTTTTGAACCACCATGTGGTTGCTGGGAATTGAACTCAGGACCTCTGGAAGAACAGTCAGTGTTTTTAACCTCTGAGCCATCTCTCCAGCCCAAAATTCATTATTATTATTATTATTATTATTACTATTGTTATAATTATTTAACAGTGGCCCACAAGCCCCATGAAATACAGGAGATGATTTTGGTAGTCTGAAGAACCTTATGAGTTTACCACTGTGTCTGTCCACTTGTAAGTGCTTCCACAGCTAGGGCTTGCAGTAGGCTCTCTGTGTCTTGGGTTAAGGGATACATGATTAGGAGGACATTACTTCTAGCAGTTTCCATTCACTTGAAAAGTTAGAATTACTGTCCACTGAGGATGTGACATATTGATAATTGTGATCTAAAAAGACATTGTCAAGATAGAAAACTTTATGTGACTGACATAATGCATATTTGTCAAATCAGTGTGAATCCCCTAAGTTGAACTTTTTTTTAAAAAGGAATTTAACTGCTTTTTGATCTTTGTGGATTTCACGTCCTGAATCCTGATTCTACTTGTCTTCCCATTTCATCACTTTCACCCTCTGCCCTTGCAACCTCTCCCCAAAACAAAATTGAAAAGTAAAACCAAAAATGAAAAATAAAGCGCATGCACGAGTGCGCGTGCACACACACACACACACACACACACACACACACACACACACACACCCCACACACACATCTTGGCATGGAAGCTGTAGTGTGGCCCAGTGAGTCACCCTTCAGTCCATGCGTCTTCACTTGTGTTCACTGCAGTGAGCCATTGGGAAATTGTTTTCTGTATGTTTGTTTTTGCTTTTTTTTTAATATAAGATTTCTCAGAAACACATTTTCAGTAGTTTGAATAGTTTTTCATGTGTCCTGAGGCCAGACTCTGGGGCCTTCTCCTTCCAGTAGCACCAAAGAGTGTGAGCCACACTGGCCAGAGTGATGGTAAGAAGAACAGTTAAAATTGTCTCTAGCTGTTTTATAGGTATTGGTTGAAGTGAATGTAGCCAAAACTTAAACTTAAAAAGGTATTGTGCTTTCACAGAAATCTCAAAGAAAAGCATTACAGTCAACAGTAGTAGCTTGGAGTAGAGAGATTCAATTAGCTTGAAAGTTGGAGATCAAGTTTTCCCAGAATGTGGAGGTACTGATGTAATTGTGGACCACAAGGAGATTCTTTCTTGCTTTAAGATATATACATGCAAAAAAACCCCAGCTAACTTAGGCAGTAATGATAAAAGTTGTGTTTTATGATGGCATCCTGATATTTTAGACTTAAGACTTCTTTTCTGACTGGTCACCTCTCATCACACAGAGCTGGGGTAGATGCTAGGCATCCTGGCCAGGAGGAAAATATCTGAGTATTGTTAGGCCTTCTTTTACTTATTTCCTAACTTACCTTAACTTTTTAACTGTTAAACAGAAAAATAATAGTGTTCCTTTAAGGATTAAGTGTAAGCAAAACATTAGGATAGCATCTTTCAAGGAAAATCTTCCCTTGTAGGTACTATTGATAACAATACTTCTGGATTGCTTGAATGTATAGCAGGCCCAATACAACCATCTAGGGTTTCATAAGATATATACCAGCCTTAACTTGAAGAAATGATTTTGAAACTGGCAATTTCTTTGCATTTAGAATATACTTTGCTTGTTCAGAAATCAGTATTCACACATTCTTTTTTAAAAAGGCAAAAGTGCCTTAATTTATGCTAGAGACACTAGGCAAGGCCACCCTGTGCTCATTATTAAAATGCTTAAATTGGAAAGGGACACATAATGTTGTGATTACTTAAGAGCATTATATTAGGAAGATTGGATATATAGCTATCAAACAAATGTAGAGACCCCCTGATTTTTTCTTT
Organism: Sigmodon hispidus; assembly: GCA_004025045.1. Classification (NCBI taxonomy): domain Eukaryota; kingdom Metazoa; phylum Chordata; class Mammalia; order Rodentia; family Cricetidae; genus Sigmodon; species Sigmodon hispidus. The sequence goes on from PVIH01000489.1 coordinate 242,218, forward strand.
ACTTTTCATAATTCTTTTTTTTTTAAGATTTTATTTATTATATATACAACAGTCTGCCTCCATTATGCCTGTGTGCCAGAAGAGAGCACCAGATAGATGGTTGTGAGCCACCATGTGGTTGCTGGGAATTGAACTCAGGACCTCCCGAAGAACAGTTGGTGCTCTTAACCTCTGAGCCATCTCTCCAGCCCTATCTTTTATAATTCTTATATGGGATGGATCCTTGTAAGAAAAGATAAATAAGAAAAGCAGACAAGGCTTTTTCCATGTGTAGATGTACCTGGACGATACCAAAGGAAAATGAACCATTTCAAAGAGGTAGTTCAGCTTTCTGGCTTAGATACTGTTGTCATTAAAGAACAATACTTGTTTTGAAATGTGACAAGACAAAGGGAAAGAATAGAGTGGAGTGTAGTTTAGTGGGAGAGCAATTGCCTAGTATGTTCTATCCTTAGTGCTGTGGAAGAGCCACATCCAAAGCAAAGCAGGAAAGGAGAAGGGACCTAGAGTCTGTAGGCAGCACTGTGGTGATGACATATATGGGAAGGGAAGTCCAGTTGGTAGTTTGTCGCCTGTGGGATGTTCAGGATCTAAGGTTGTCTTTGAAGATTAACCTGTTTTCTTCTGGGTAGAGGGGAGATGGAATACCTGCAGAGATTTATGTTCTGCTTTTAGGTGAATGAGAGGAGGCAGAGAGCTTTTTTGTATCTCCTTCTGGATTTCTCAAAGTACCTAATAGCCTTGTTCAAGAAACATATTTTGAATGGCATTTTCTGCTATTCTTCACATAGTGCCAGGTGTATGGCTTACATGTGGAGTCTACTAATGAAAAGATTCTTCAAGAGTCCCCTTGCCCCCTTTTTATGTACTGGTCTCATACTTGCTATGTAACTGAGGATGACCTTGGATTTTCTGATCTAAGTGTTCCATTATGCATGGTTAAATGATTAAAGAGATTTTTGATTTTTTTTTTCCAGATTGAACCTGTTGCTTTCTTCATGTTAAGCAATGCTCTATTTCTAGTTTAGAAATCATGTTTACCTAAAATTTTGTAATACCCCTACTGACACTGTGAAGGAAGTATCTACCAATAACAAGCTAAGAGTAGCTTTCACCCACTCACCAAATAGTTGTGACCTGAATTCTTTCAGCAGATGAACTCATTGAATCAAGTGTGTGTGTGTGTGTGTGTGTGTGTGTGCTGGGGATGGAATCCAACACCTCTACTTGCTGGGCAAATGCTCTTCCACTGAGCTGTATTCCAGCTTCATGAGTATTACTGAGACATCTTGTGCTTTAGCCACCCGAAGGCTGGGACTGCAGGCTGCATGGCCATCTTTGTTTTCCAGTGTGTATTAAAGTTCTCAGCAGCATATCTGGACTCAGGAATTGATACCAATTAGAAGTAAGGTTACCTACGAAGGACCTCAGTTATCGTCTCAGGTCTAGTGTGGAGTGCCAGGTCCTTGGTAAAGAGACATTTGAGTTATTTTGGGGTGGCTTCAATTTCAGGGTTGATTCTAAATGGAAAGGATGTTAGTTAATCACTCAGCCTTTTTATTGTTCTCTGACTTTCACTTTCTTAAAGGTATTTGGACATTTTTCTGGGTCTCTTTTAAGACAATAGAACCATTAAAGTAGGGGAATATGAATGGGAAGTTTTAATTTGTCAGTCGACCATATAAAGATAAATGTTTTTTAATTTCACTTTTACTTTGAATAAATAAAGTGCTGTTTGCTTTTTATTTTAAAAGAACAGTTTCAAATTAAAGAGAAAATGTTTATTTCATCTGTTTTCTGAAGAGTGGCACACATTAGCTATATCAGCTTATACTCCCTATTCTGATTCATATTAATCAGGTAGCCATTTTTTTGTTTCATTCTGACTAATGATTAAAATACAGTCCAATAATCACCAAGAGAGGTGTCATTAATATTGTTTCTTTTTGAGCAGAGATGGAGTTTGGAATTTAACAGAGCCTCAAAGTAAGCATTGTATTTTACCTGGTTAGAGCCTTTCCTGAATTTTCTAGAGAAAGAAAAAAACCAAGGTGGGATGTTTCCCAGGGATAGGCAGTGGGTATCGTCTTGTATAATCTGTGAATTGGAGTTATCAGTCTTCTTTCTAGACCAGGAAATAGTAAATGACATCCTGCTCATGTCCCCACTGAATGCTATAGCACCCCGCCTCACCATGCATATGCCCAGAGTGCTACTGCCTGAATTAGGGTAGTGTTTGCTTACTCTAAATGCCTTTTAAAGTCTCTGATTATGAGAAAAATCAGATCTCTAGATCTCTAGGAAGCAGGATTGAACTCCAGTGTGCTCCCTCTCTCATTCAGCCCATTCTTAACCTCTTCTCTGTTGCAGTCCTCCTCTGTGGTTACTTTGAAGTGGCTCTTTGCTACATTGCTTCCTCTGTATTTCAGTCTGTACTGGTGAAGGATGAGTATCTTTGAACATGATAGCTACCTTATTTAGAAAATCTAGCAATAAGTTTTTGGGGGTTATCAAATAGCCAGTCAGTTCCTTTAACTACCTCTCACAGTGCTTTTTAACATTAGCACATGGGGCCCAGCAAGTTGGCTCATTACTTAAATAAGGTGCCTACCACAAGCCCAGCTGCCTGAGGACCTACATGTCGGAAGGAAAATGACCTCTTGAAGATTATCCTCTGACTTGCGTAGGTGCACTTTGGCCAGTACTTATGTGCTCCCCCCAAATCAGTACATATAAATGCTAAAACAATGGATTTTATTATTTTAAAAAATGAAGAGCACTAGAGTTCTTTGTATAATCTTTAACTAATGTGATGATTTTCTGATGCAGACACTAGAGTATTGGAGTGAGTGCTGGGATAGGCCCACCCTCTCGGTGTCTTACTATTCAGATGCCTTCTTTGTGCTTTTCCATTACTTTATTCCTTCAGAAAAACTTTCAAAAGTGTCACTCCTTCCATTGTCAACATCCACTACAGACTTATTTCCTCTGTAAATGTGAAGTGCTACAGCTTTTATGACTGACCATCAGGAAGTGGTGGAGTGGAGGAAGCTGTGAGTATCAGAAGTGAGAATACTTCAGAGGATAGAACAAGAGGGTAAACTCCAGTTGGCCTTAACTCTTTTCTGGTTAATTTATTAACACAGCTATTGAGTGTGTGCTGGAAGCATGTTCCAGGTATCGATTATGTCATTGGGCTGATCAGACAAGGGGCTTGGCAGGGCTTGTCTTTGTTGGATGTACCTGTAACCCTGTGATGACAGTTACACTTTTGGTCATGCAGTTATCATGATGCTTCTCTGAGTGGGAAACTGCATTCCACACCAGCAATGAAAAGTACTGAAACTTTGAGATGTGAATCTGTTTTTCTGACTCCAAGGTGCCAGTGATGATGCAGTTAGCTGTGCAGTGATGCTAGAAGTCCTCCGAGGCATGTCCATGTCATCAGAACATTTGCAGCATGCTGTCGTGTTTCTCTTCAATGGTGCTGAGGAAAATGTCTTGCAAGTAAGGTTTTATTTTAAATATTTGAGTTGAATAGTAATGAGAGTAATAATTATTGGTAACACTTAATGTGTTTTATTAGTAATGAGTAATATTATAAAATCATATGCAAAACAAATACTGTACTTAGCAGTACTTTAAAAATACCTATGAATGCAGACATGCTCAGTATGTTGAAAACACAACTGATAACAGCTTATCTTATATTCCTAGTATGTTATTCTTGTTTGTTTTCATTTTTTTTTCTCCAAGGGCAGTCTTTCTTTGTTCCCTTTGGCTGTCCTAGAACTAGCTCTGTAGACCAGGGTAGCCTCAGTGTCACTGACCCACTTGCCTCTGCCTCATGAGTGCTGGGATTAAAGGTGTTTGCCACCACTGCCTGGCTGTTTTCATTTAGCTCTTGAAACAGGGACTTTCTATGTCTCCCATGCTGGCCTAGCACTTATGATCCTCTGGCCTCAACTTTCTGAGTGCTGGGATTACAGGCATGTGCCACTATGCCCAGAAAAGTGTTTGAATCAAGGGCTTTCTGATGTTATAATTACTCTCTTCTAAGTTTCTTCAACCTTTGAGTTTCAGAGATGATCTGAGGAAGGTACATAGCATAAATACTGAACCATATGGATTGTGCCTTCTGTATTTTCTTTTTTTAACTTTTGCTCATCCTCACAGTGACTTTCTACTTAGCCAACTGAACACCACTATATACAGGAAGATGCCTTTCGAGTCTGCCTTTGAGAAATTTTATTCTGCTCTCATAGTCCTCCGCTTTTCAAGATAGCCATTCTGTCATGCAAATAAGCAATATAAAACCATATTTTAACCTCCAGTTTTTCTCTCCTCACTAAGGCCAGTCATGGTTTTATTACTCAACATCCCTGGGCCAGTTTGATTCGTGCGTTTATTAACCTGGAAGCAGCAGGTGTAGGAGGGAAGGAGCTTGTGTTCCAAACAGGTATGTGAACATGTCAGTGCAGTGCTAATTTTATGACAGTGGAGAGTCTTACAGTGTCCGTAATCTCTTTAATGAGCAATCTCTTGAATGAGATTTATTTTTAAGGTGTGAGGTAATTTTAACTTGTCTTTGTGATTTTTTTTTGGTGTGTATTCAGGTGTGTGTGTGTGTGTGTATGTGTGTGTGTGTAACCAGAGTTGTTAAAATCTGGTGTCTTTCTCAGTTGCATTCTACCTTATTGAGTCAGGGCCTCTTGCTGAACCTGGAGCTCACCCATTCAGCTAGGCTGGCGGGCCAGGGAATTCCAGTGGTCTTCCCGTCTGTCCTTGTTAATTTTGCTTAAAACAGAATAATGTGATCAGCATGTGACTCCTGTATTGTACTTATTGTATGCAAATGTTATTTAAACATCTTATGTACGTTAAATTAATTAGTTTTCAAAGCAACTTAAGGAGTACATACTGTTACACCTCAACTTTATAAAGGTGGGAGGGTTTGTCTTCCGAGATTTTTATAGTTGGTGTAGCCTGATTTGAACTGGAGCCACTCAGGCTCAGTGTTGGCTTAGAGCCAGTAACTAAATTGTAATAACTGCTGGATGTTTTCTTTTTCTTTCTTTCTTTCTTTCTTTCTTTCTTTCTTTTTTTTTTTTTTTTAACATGACACAAAGTAGAGTTAACTGGAGAGAGAGAACTGTAATTGAGGAATTGCCTCCATTAGATTGGAGTGTGGGCATGTCCATGGGCATTTTCTTGATGAATGATTAGTATGTAAGGGCCCAGCTTACTATAGATGATACCACTCCTACACAGGTAATCCTGAAGGTTTTTTTATTTTTTTAATTTCTTTCCTCTTTTTTCTTTATTTAAAAAAGTTTTTTCAGTATATACCACTTCTACTCCTCCCTTCCCTCCTCCCAGTCCCACCCAGTCCT